>CAWUFW010007171.1:600000-1044364 GCA_963921515.1 Calotriton arnoldi | reverse complement strand
ACATGTTGGGGCTTGGCAACCACTAAACAATTGAATACGCCATCAATACCATCCCTGTAGGAAGGTGGAATCTGACTATATGGTTGCCCCCACTTTTTTTATGGTGTTTTGCTGGTTTATGACTTAGTTGGACTGGGACCCTGCTATTCAGGGCCCCAGTCTATCTGCTCTCTCTAAACGACATGGAGTGCACTCTAGGTGCACTAGTGATTGGATACTGTGGTGCCTTATGAGTCCCTAGTATATGGTACCTTAGGTGCCAAGGGCATAGGTACTTCACAGGCCTACCAGGGGCTGCAGCATGTGTTATGCCACCCCTGGGAAGCAGTCTAAATCTGACACCACAGGCCTGCTACTGCAGCCTGGGTGAGGTGGTGCTAGCACCCCTCACTGAGATATAGGTTTCCTATATCTCTCCTGCACACACATATAAACCTATCAGTCACCCCTAAGGCAGGCCCTATCAATCCTGAGGGCAGGGTGCTTGGCTTCTATGTGAGGGGGTGCCTCTGCATGAGCAGGGCCCCTCTGCAGTTCTCAGAGTCCATTCTCTGGTGCTGTTTGTGGATGCGGTTAAACCATATACTATTTAAGTGCATTATATCCTCGCGGTAAATGCTAACTTTGGAATGGCTGCATCAAAACATGTCGTGTTTGGTGTCAAACATCTTGGAATACTACCCCCCGCCAATCTTGGCGGCGGGGGTAGCATTCCACCCTTCTAGAGGGATAAGACATGTACCTGCTGTGGAAACGCGGTAGAATCCTAAAGAGCCCTGGCATCACAAAATGGATGCCACCAGTCACAGACACTGGGCTGCCCTCCTGCTGATGACCGAAACTCGCAGTGGAGGAAGCCCAACAATAGGCATCCTGTCACAGGGAGGTGTAACCACCTTCCAGACAGGGTTTAGTGTATTGGGGCTGGGTGGGTGCACTCTTAGAGTGCTTTGAAGTCCTGCACTGGGGGAGCAGAAGGCTCCTCTGTGCATATGCCAGTTCAAACCAGCTCAGGGGCTACCTGCCCCTGCTCTGGCGCGAAACTGGACAAAGGGAAGTGGGTGTAGCCACCCCCTCCCTTGACCCTCCCATAGGTGGGGTCATAGAGCTAGTCCATCCCCTCTTTTTAGTATAAGAGGGGGAACCTTGCCATTGCAAAGCAGATAACCCCTGGACGACGCTCTACAGAAGAATCCTGGCCCTTCGACGTTCCACTACCTTTGGAAGACAGAAGAATCTCCCTTGGAGTCAAGGAGTGACTCCCCTGCTTGGCAGGCACCAAAAACGACAACGACGGTCGCAAACTACGCCGCTCCCGCCGGAGTCCGAAGTCCCTGCAGCCCAAGAAGTGGATTTCCTGACCTCTCCCAGGCCATCGTGAGTCCCCAGCGAAGCTGAGGCAAGTGGACCCCACGAGTAACGAGGAACCGCGACCCCTGGGTACCGTGCACTATTGTCGAGTGCAACCCCTTCACAACGTTCTACGAACTTGTGCTTTGGACCACGTGTGGTCCCGACCTCCAGCAGGAATCCCTCCGAAGATCAGAGGCCTACACCGTCCCGAGTGACCGTGGGCCCCTGTTGAGTGATTCCGCCCGAGGTGTCTTCGCGATCCCTTGCCCGCTGGCTTGTGGGTCCCCAGAAGACTTCTTAAAGAAACCAAAGGGCTCCCCTGGTTGCTCCAGGCCTGCCCTGACTTACCCTCGCTGGGTGAGTTCCACAGACCTTGCTGGTCTGCGCCATCGACTTTTCTTCATCTCCCCGAGACTTGCGGCTGCCAAGGCTTGTTGGCTCCGATCGAGTTGCCGACACCGCAGTCAGCTGCAGACGTCGAGGGACACACCGAATCCAGCTCCTGGTCGTCGTCGACGCCTCCTGGACCACGTGGCTGAAGAGTCAAGGCACCTGCAACCGACCTGAAGCGACCGACGACGGTGGGCATCCATCTTCCTTGCCCCGGGTCACTGCCAAGTGACTTTGAACACTGTCCCCTCTGCTTTCAGGTCATCCTTCTTCAGAATCCAGGCTTGGATTCCACCGGACACTTCTTCAGCTCCCGCAAGCAGCAAGTCTTCTTTGTTCGCCATTGAAAACGACGCCGCGACCCGACACCAAAGGACACCTGTGCACCCGGCTTCCCTGGGTGAGGTAACTCCAGCACTACGGTGCTCCTGTGGGTGTGGGCCCTAGAACTACTTACCCTGTAAGTGACTTGCTTGTAGGTTCTCCCGAAGTATCCTAAAACTCTTTATTTCCAACCGCGACTTGCCCCATTGAAGTTAACGGCGATTCGCGCCTGTGTATCCACACTGCACGCGTCCCCCGTGGGTCCTTTACTTACCTGCCTTGGGTGGTTTCGTGAGGCCCCAGCACTTCTGAAGGCCCTAGGCCTTGTCTCCCTGCAAGTCGTTGTTTCTAAGTCTCTTACTTAGTATATGGTCTGGTACGCCCCTAGGGCCCCAGCCATATTTTGTGCTTAACTTATTGTGAAACGTTGATTTGTGCATATGTTTGTCTTCTAATCTCATAAAGAGATTAGTAGAGAGTTATTTAGAAATAAATACATATATATTTGATATATATACCTGTGTGGTGTCTTTTCATTTGGTGATTCAAGAGATTATATGGTAAAACAAGCTGCTTTACATTCCTCCGAGACTTAGCCTGAAGGCTGCTCTCCACAGCTACCACTAGGATAGCTTTCTTTAAAAGGTTGTCTTAAACCTATCTACCATAAGAGTCGATTTGCCCTGGTGCAAGGTGTCCACTTTAATTAGTGAACAGCATATACCAGGCCAACTTCTCACATTGGTGGGCAGCGTGTGGGATTCCAGCTTGCCATTGTTTTACCAGAAAATCTCTATTTGAATTACTAACTGAAAACCATTATAGGTACTCAAGGTACATATAAAGTCAAGCTTAGTATCAATAAGTTCTACTGAACTTAGAGCTGTGTGCCAAGGGATAGCACACCCTTTCCACAGCTCAAGCTAGGATCAGTAGGCCACAAACTAGTGTAGGTAGTACAACACTGCACAACACTAGAATGTCCTTAAAGGGTGGACCCAGTGGATCCACTCAGCCTCAGTATAAGGACATGGCTTTCTCTGACTTGAG
Source organism: Calotriton arnoldi (assembly GCA_963921515.1). Classification (NCBI taxonomy): domain Eukaryota; kingdom Metazoa; phylum Chordata; class Amphibia; order Caudata; family Salamandridae; genus Calotriton; species Calotriton arnoldi. The sequence goes on along the minus strand of CAWUFW010007171.1, from coordinate 1,041,247 downwards.
AGCCATGTGTGTTGACAGACACCTGAGGACTAGGACAGAGTCCCTCAACACTACACCTGATAGATCTGCTGACAGCAGATGACCTTAGATTGGCTCTAGGAGCTAAGGGGTCTGAATCAGTGGGTGGGTCAATCATAGTATCTGGGTCAGATGAGGACAATCCGAATGACCAAGACTCTGTGGTTGAAGGGCCAGGCTTCAAGGAGCCTGAACAGGACAGAGGAGTTCTCCCTAAGAGAACTGGCAGAGTGGATGAGAGGCACAGATCCCCTTCCAGGGAATCTGAGCACTCTTATCACTCTGGCAGAGAATTTGTCCAAGAGAGGAGCTCATACTTTAACTTAAGAGAGACCTCCTCTGAGAGAAGGTGCAAACTGCTCCAGTATGAGGAAGCCAAAGTGGCCCTCAGAACCAAGCAGTTGGCACTGGATAGAGAAGCCCTGGAGATCCAGAGAGCTTCCAGAAGGGAGGGTTTAGAACCCCCTGGTGGCAGCAACAGTGTCCCTAGAGGCAGAGAATATGTCCCTGACCATAGGAACCTGAGCAAGGTTGTTCCTCCCTACCAGAGTGGGGATGATATCCACAAGTGGATAACTGCTATGGAGAGGGCCTGTAGAGTACAGCAGGTCCCCCAAAAGCAGTGGGCAGCAATCTTGTGGCTCTCCTTTTCAGATAAAGGTAGAGACAAGCTCCTCACTGTTAGAGAAGAGGATGCTGATAATTATGAGGTCCTGAAGAGTGCACTGATAGATGGGTTTGGCTTAACCACTGAAGAGTACAGGTTGAAGTTCAGAGATACCCAGAAGGCACAGACTCAGGACTGGACAGACTTTGTAGATTGTGCATCCAAGGCTCTGGAGGGTTGGCTGGTTGGCAGTAGGGTTACTGATTTCAAAGGATTTTATAATCTAATGATGAGAGAACAGATCCTTAATAATTGTCAAAACCAGCTTTTACACCAGTACCTGGTGGACTCTGATCTGACCTCTCCCCAAGAATTGGGAAAGAAGGCAGACAAATGGGTCAGAACCAGAGTAAGGCCTAAGAATCAGGGTGGTGACCACAAGAAAGATTCTACCAAGTCCCAAGAGAAAGGTGGGGATAAATCCAAGGATAAGTCCACTACAGGGCCCCAAAATTCCTCTTCTGGGGGTGGGTCCCAAACTCCTTCCTCTCCTGAAAAGAAACCCTATTGCCATGTCTGTAAAAAGCCTGGGCACTGGAAATCTGATCCCAGTTGTCCCAGGAATGGCAATAAAGAAAATGTTCCTCCAACAACTACTACCACCCCTCCTGGTACTACCAGTAGTAATCCTCCAGTTGGGAGTAGTGCACCCAAAAAGTTAGGTGCTTTTGCAAGAGGAACAGAGGTGGGCCCTAGTTTAGACAGGACCCCCTCAACAGACTCCTCAGATTCTGATGGTGGTGTAGGATATGCCACCTTTACCATGGGTCCCATAGCATTGGGCAGGTACAGACTGGAGCCAATGATTAATGGTCAGAAAGCTGTGGCATTTAGGGACACAGGGGCTAGTGTCACCATGGTGGCAGGGAAACTAGTCCCCCCTCACCAGCTTTTACCTGAGTTTAAATACCAGGTGACCAACATTGATGGTGTCAGAACAGATCACCCCATGGCCATAGTCAATCTCAGCTGGGAGGGGGTCACAGGCCCAAAAAGAGTGGCAGTGTCCCCAACCCTACCTGTAGATTGCCTGATGGGCAATGATTTGGAAATTTCAGCCTGGGCTGAAGTTGAACACCAAACCCATCTTAGGATGTTGGGCGTCCCTGCAAAGGTTAGTGGGGCTGTGATGGCCACAGCCCCAGCCCAAGAATTTGGAGAGATGGAGCCTGAAAGAATGGCCCACTCTCCCCCGAAAGAGAGCACAAGGGTTGAAGAAAAGTCTTCTTCCCCCCAGACAGTAGGTAAGGGTCAGCCTCCTCAGGGAACTGACCCTACCCCTAGTGAAGGAACTGCCACAGAGGTAGTCAGGCCTGGCCTGGCCACACCCCTGATGGCAGAGGACCCTTCCAAGGTGGTACCCAGTCTGGAGCAGGTAACCTGCCCCTCTCTACCCTGCCTCAGTCAGCCCAGGGCTGCAGAGGTCAGGGAGGTCAGTGGACCCCCCGGGCCCCCTGTCCAGAGGAAGCCCCCCATCAGCAGATTAGGGGCACCCAGTCTAGTAGCCCTAGCCAGGTGAAAATTCCTCTACACACTGAGGGATCCCCCATACCTTTATGTAGGGACCTCCCCCAGAAGGACTCTGGTAGGCAAGGGCAAACCTGGGACCAGAAGGTTCCAAACCTGCCATGTCCCTCCAGTGTTCCATCCAAAGGGACCCAACCCCCAGCTGTAGGCAGCCAAAGGTTGACCCTTAGAGCAAAGTGCAACTCAGTCATGGAAAGACAGGCATACATGGTGACCAGTGATCTGAGGAAGCTGAGGCCAACATTCCTAGGGCCTCACTTCCCTACTCAGACACCTCACCGGCCTTGTACTTTACCTAAGCACACCAGAGGTAGTGATTCCCCATGGTGGAGACCCTCTCATACCCTTAGGGCGAGGCATTGCTTAGTGGACCATAACATAGGGGGCAACCATGCTAGTGCAGGTGCTTCCTTATATGGCCACTTAGTCAATATAGGCTCAACTGGTCAAGGTTAGCCTTATCTCCTTTCGTTTGGGGGGGTTATGTAGGAAGGTGGAATCTGACTATATGGTTGCCCCCACTTTTTTCATGGTGTTTTGCTGGTTTATGACTTAGTTGGACTGGGACCCTGCTATTCAGGGCCCCAGTCTATCTGCTCTCTCTAAACGACATGGAGTGCACTCTAGGTGCACTAGTGATTGGATACTGTGGTGCCTTATGAGTCCCTAGTATATGGTACCTTAGGTGCCAAGGGCATAGGTACTTCACAGGCCTACCAGGGGCTGCAGCATGTGTTATGCCACCCCTGGGAAGCAGTCTAAATCTGACACCACAGGCCTGCTACTGCAGCCTGGGTGAGGTGGTGCTAGCACCCCTCACTGAGATATAGGTTTCCTATATCTCTCCTGCACACACATATAAACCTATCAGTCACCCCTAAGGCAGGCCCTATCAATCCTGAGGGCAGGGTGCTTGGCTTCTATGTGAGGGGGTGCCTCTGCATGAGCAGGGCCCCTCTGCAGTTCTCAGAGTCCATTCTCTGGTGCTGTTTGTGGATGCGGTTAAACCATATACTATTTAAGTGCATTATATCCTCGCGGTAAATGCTAACTTTGGAATGGCTGCATCAAAACATGTCGTGTTTGGTGTCAAACATCTTGGAATACTACCCCCCGCCAATCTTGGCGGCGGGGGTAGCATTCCACCCTTCTAGAGGGATAAGACATGTACCTGCTGTGGAAACGCGGTAGAATCCTAAAGAGCCCTGGCATCACAAAATGGATGCCACCAGTCACAGACACTGGGCTGCCCTCCTGCTGATGACCGAAACTCGCAGTGGAGGAAGCCCAACAATAGGCATCCTGTCACAGGGAGGTGTAACCACCTTCCAGACAGGGTTTAGTGTATTGGGGCTGGGTGGGTGCACTCTTAGAGTGCTTTGAAGTCCTGCACTGGGGGAGCAGAAGGCTCCTCTGTGCATATGCCAGTTCAAACCAGCTCAGGGGCTACCTGCCCCTGCTCTGGCGCGAAACTGGACAAAGGGAAGTGGGTGTAGCCACCCCCTCCCTTGACCCTCCCATAGGTGGGGTCATAGAGCTAGTCCATCCCCTCTTTTTAGTATAAGAGGGGGAACCTTGCCATTGCAAAGCAGATAACCCCTGGACGACGCTCTACAGAAGAATCCTGGCCCTTCGACGTTCCACTACCTTTGGAAGACAGAAGAATCTCCCTTGGAGTCAAGGAGTGACTCCCCTGCTTGGCAGGCACCAAAAACGACAACGACGGTCGCAAACTACGCCGCTCCCGCCGGAGTCCGAAGTCCCTGCAGCCCAAGAAGTGGATTTCCTGACCTCTCCCAGGCCATCGTGAGTCCCCAGCGAAGCTGAGGCAAGTGGACCCCACGAGTAACGAGGAACCGCGACCCCTGGGTACCGTGCACTATTGTCGAGTGCAACCCCTTCACAACGTTCTACGAACTTGTGCTTTGGACCACGTGTGGTCCCGACCTCCAGCAGGAATCCCTCCGAAGATCAGAGGCCTACACCGTCCCGAGTGACCGTGGGCCCCTGTTGAGTGATTCCGCCCGAGGTGTCTTCGCGATCCCTTGCCCGCTGGCTTGTGGGTCCCCAGAAGACTTCTTAAAGAAACCAAAGGGCTCCCCTGGTTGCTCCAGGCCTGCCCTGACTTACCCTCGCTGGGTGAGTTCCACAGACCTTGCTGGTCTGCGCCATCGACTTTTCTTCATCTCCCCGAGACTTGCGGCTGCCAAGGCTTGTTGGCTCCGATCGAGTTGCCGACACCGCAGTCAGCTGCAGACGTCGAGGGACACACCGAATCCAGCTCCTGGTCGTCGTCGACGCCTCCTGGACCACGTGGCTGAAGAGTCAAGGCACCCGCAACCGACCTGAAGCGACCGACGACGGTGGGCATCCATCTTCCTTGCCCCGGGTCACTGCCAAGTGACTTTGAACACTGTCCCCTCTGCTTTCAGGTCATCCTTCTTCAGAATCCAGGCTTGGATTCCACCGGACACTTCTTCAGCTCCCGCAAGCAGCAAGTCTTCTTTGTTCGCCATTGAAAACGACGCCGCGACCCGACACCAAAGGACACCTGTGCACCCGGCTTCCCTGGGTGAGGTAACTCCAGCACTACGGTGCTCCTGTGGGTGTGGGCCCTAGAACTACTTACCCTGTAAGTGACTTGCTTGTAGGTTCTCCCGAAGTATCCTAAAACTCTTTATTTCCAACCGCGACTTGCCCCATTGAAGTTAACGGCGATTCGCGCCTGTGTATCCACACTGCACGCGTCCCCCGTGGGTCCTTTACTTACCTGCCTTGGGTGGTTTCGTGAGGCCCCAGCACTTCTGAAGGCCCTAGGCCTTGTCTCCTTGCAAGTCGTTGTTTCTAAGTCTCTTACTTAGTATATGGTCTGGTACGCCCCTAGGGCCCCAGCCATATTTTGTGCTTAACTTATTGTGAAACGTTGATTTGTGCATATGTTTGTCTTCTAATCTCATAAAGAGATTAGTAGAGAGTTATTTAGAAATAAATACATATATATTTGATATATATACCTGTGTGGTGTCTTTTCATTTGGTGATTCAAGAGATTATATGGTAAAACAAGCTGCTTTACATTCCTCCGAGACTTAGCCTGAAGGCTGCTCTCCACAGCTACCACTAGGATAGCTTTCTTTAAAAGGTTGTCTTAAACCTATCTACCATAAGAGTCGATTTGCCCTGGTGCAAGGTGTCCACTTTAATTAGTGAACAGCATATACCAGGCCAACTTCTCACATTGGTGGGCAGCGTGTGGGATTCCAGCTTGCCATTGTTTTACCAGAAAATCTCTATTTGAATTACTAACTGAAAACCATTATAGGTACTCAAGGTACATATAAAGTCAAGCTTAGTATCAATAAGTTCTACTGAACTTAGAGCTGTGTGCCAAGGGATAGCACACCCTTTCCACAGCTCAAGCTAGGATCAGTAGGCCACAAACTAGTGTAGGTAGTACAACACTGCACAACACTAGAATGTCCTTAAAGGGTGGACCCAGTGGATCCACTCAGCCTCAGTATAAGGACATGGCTTTCTCTGACTTGAGAGCCATGTGTGTTGACAGACACCTGAGGACTAGGACAGAGTCCCTCAACACTACACCTGATAGATCTGCTGACAGCAGATGACCTTAGATTGGCTCTAGGAGCTAAGGGGTCTGAATCAGTGGGTGGGTCAATCATAGTATCTGGGTCAGATGAGGACAATCCGAATGACCAAGACTCTGTGGTTGAAGGGCCAGGCTTCAAGGAGCCTGAACAGGACAGAGGAGTTCTCCCTAAGAGAACTGGCAGAGTGGATGAGAGGCACAGATCCCCTTCCAGGGAATCTGAGCACTCTTATCACTCTGGCAGAGAATTTGTCCAAGAGAGGAGCTCATACTTTAACTTAAGAGAGACCTCCTCTGAGAGAAGGTGCAAACTGCTCCAGTATGAGGAAGCCAAAGTGGCCCTCAGAACCAAGCAGTTGGCACTGGATAGAGAAGCCCTGGAGATCCAGAGAGCTTCCAGAAGGGAGGGTTTAGAACCCCCTGGTGGCAGCAACAGTGTCCCTAGAGGCAGAGAATATGTCCCTGACCATAGGAACCTGAGCAAGGTTGTTCCTCCCTACCAGAGTGGGGATGATATCCACAAGTGGATAACTGCTATGGAGAGGGCCTGTAGAGTACAGCAGGTCCCCCAAAAGCAGTGGGCAGCAATCTTGTGGCTCTCCTTTTCAGATAAAGGTAGAGACAAGCTCCTCACTGTTAGAGAAGAGGATGCTGATAATTATGAGGTCCTGAAGAGTGCACTGATAGATGGGTTTGGCTTAACCACTGAAGAGTACAGGTTGAAGTTCAGAGATACCCAGAAGGCACAGACTCAGGACTGGACAGACTTTGTAGATTGTGCATCCAAGGCTCTGGAGGGTTGGCTGGTTGGCAGTAGGGTTACTGATTTCAAAGGATTTTATAATCTAATGATGAGAGAACAGATCCTTAATAATTGTCAAAACCAGCTTTTACACCAGTACCTGGTGGACTCTGATCTGACCTCTCCCCAAGAATTGGGAAAGAAGGCAGACAAATGGGTCAGAACCAGAGTAAGGCCTAAGAATCAGGGTGGTGACCACAAGAAAGATTCTACCAAGTCCCAAGAGAAAGGTGGGGATAAATCCAAGGATAAGTCCACTACAGGGCCCCAAAATTCCTCTTCTGGGGGTGGGTCCCAAACTCCTTCCTCTCCTGAAAAGAAACCCTATTGCCATGTCTGTAAAAAGCCTGGGCACTGGAAATCTGATCCCAGTTGTCCCAGGAATGGCAATAAAGAAAATGTTCCTCCAACAACTACTACCACCCCTCCTGGTACTACCAGTAGTAATCCTCCAGTTGGGAGTAGTGCACCCAAAAAGTTAGGTGCTTTTGCAAGAGGAACAGAGGTGGGCCCTAGTTTAGACAGGACCCCCTCAACAGACTCCTCAGATTCTGATGGTGGTGTAGGATATGCCACCTTTACCATGGGTCCCATAGCATTGGGCAGGTACAGACTGGAGCCAATGATTAATGGTCAGAAAGCTGTGGCATTTAGGGACACAGGGGCTAGTGTCACCATGGTGGCAGGGAAACTAGTCCCCCCTCACCAGCTTTTACCTGAGTTTAAATACCAGGTGACCAACATTGATGGTGTCAGAACAGATCACCCCATGGCCATAGTCAATCTCAGCTGGGAGGGGGTCACAGGCCCAAAAAGAGTGGCAGTGTCCCCAACCCTACCTGTAGATTGCCTGATGGGCAATGATTTGGAAATTTCAGCCTGGGCTGAAGTTGAACACCAAACCCATCTTAGGATGTTGGGCGTCCCTGCAAAGGTTAGTGGGGCTGTGATGGCCACAGCCCCAGCCCAAGAATTTGGAGAGATGGAGCCTGAAAGAATGGCCCACTCTCCCCGAAAGAGAGCACAAGGGTTGAAGAAAAGTCTTCTTCCCCCCAGACAGTAGGTAAGGGTCAGCCTCCTCAGGGAACTGACCCTACCCCTAGTGAAGGAACTGCCACAGAGGTAGTCAGGCCTGGCCTGGCCACACCCCTGATGGCAGAGGACCCTTCCAAGGTGGTACCCAGTCTGGAGCAGGTAACCTGCCCCTCTCTACCCTGCCTCAGTCAGCCCAGGGCTGCAGAGGTCAGGGAGGTCAGTGGACCCCCCGGGCCCCCTGTCCAGAGGAAGCCCCCCATCAGCAGATTAGGGGCACCCAGTCTAGTAGCCCTAGCCAGGTGAAAATTCCTCTACACACTGAGGGATCCCCCATACCTTTATGTAGGGACCTCCCCCAGAAGGACTCTGGTAGGCAAGGGCAAACCTGGGACCAGAAGGTTCCAAACCTGCCATGTCCCTCCAGTGTTCCATCCAAAGGGACCCAACCCCCAGCTGTAGGCAGCCAAAGGTTGACCCTTAGAGCAAAGTGCAACTCAGTCATGGAAAGACAGGCATACATGGTGACCAGTGAGCTGAGGAAGCTGAGGCCAACATTCCTAGGGCCTCACTTCCCTACTCAGACACCTCACCGGCCTTGTACTTTACCAAAGCACACCAGAGGTAGTGATTCCCCATGGTGGAGACCCTCTCATACCCTTAGGGCGAGGCATTGCTTAGTGGACCATAAGATAGGGGGCAACCATGCTAGTGCAGGTGCTTCCTTATATGGCCACTTAGTCAATATAGGCTCAACTGGCCAAGGTTAGCCTTATCTCCTTTCGTTTGGGGGGGTTATGTAGGAAGGTGGAATCTGACTATATGGTTGCCCCCACTTTTTTTATGGTGTTTTGCTGGTTTATGACTTAGTTGGACTGGGACCCTGCTATTCAGGGCCCCAGTCTATCTGCTCTCTCTAAACGACATGGAGTGCACTCTAGGTGCACTAGTGATTGGATACTGTGGTGCCTTATGAGTCCCTAGTATATGGTACCTTAGGTGCCAAGGGCATAGGTACTTCACAGGCCTACCAGGGGCTGCAGCATGTGTTATGCCACCCCTGGGAAGCAGTCTAAATCTGACACCACAGGCCTGCTACTGCAGCCTGGGTGAGGTGGTGCTAGCACCCCTCACTGAGATATAGGTTTCCTATATCTCTCCTGCACACACATATAAACCTATCAGTCACCCCTAAGGCAGGCCCTATCAATCCTGAGGGCAGGGTGCTTGGCTTCTATGTGAGGGGGTGCCTCTGCATGAGCAGGGCCCCTCTGCAGTTCTCAGAGTCCATTCTCTGGTGCTGTTTGTGGATGCGGTTAAACCATATACTATTTAAGTGCATTATATCCTCGCGGTAAATGCTAACTTTGGAATGGCTGCATCAAAACATGTCGTGTTTGGTGTCAAACATCTTGGAATACTACCCCCCCGCCAATCTTGGCGGCGGGGGTAGCATTCCACCCTTCTAGAGGGATAAGACATGTACCTGCTGTGGAAACGCGGTAGAATCCTAAAGAGCCCTGGCATCACAAAATGGATGCCACCAGTCACAGACACTGGGCTGCCCTCCTGCTGATGACCGAAACTCGCAGTGGAGGAAGCCCAACAATAGGCATCCTGTCACAGGGAGGTGTAACCACCTTCCAGACAGGGTTTAGTGTATTGGGGCTGGGTGGGTGCACTCTTAGAGTGCTTTGAAGTCCTGCACTGGGGGAGCAGAAGGCTCCTCTGTGCATATGCCAGTTCAAACCAGCTCAGGGGCTACCTGCCCCTGCTCTGGCGCGAAACTGGACAAAGGGAAGTGGGTGTAGCCACCCCTCCCTTGACCCTCCCATAGGTGGGGTCATAGAGCTAGTCCATCCCCTCTTTTTAGTATAAGAGGGGGAACCTTGCCATTGCAAAGCAGATAACCCCTGGACGACGCTCTACAGAAGAATCCTGGCCCTTCGACGTTCCACTACCTTTGGAAGACAGAAGAATCTCCCTTGGAGTCAAGGAGTGACTCCCCTGCTTGGCAGGCACCAAAAACGACAACGACGGTCGCAAACTACGCCGCTCCCGCCGGAGTCCGAAGTCCCTGCAGCCCAAGAAGTGGATTTCCTGACCTCTCCCAGGCCATCGTGAGTCCCCAGCGAAGCTGAGGCAAGTGGACCCCACGAGTAACGAGGAACCGCGACCCCTGGGTACCGTGCACTATTGTCGAGTGCAACCCCTTCACAACGTTCTACGAACTTGTGCTTTGGACCACGTGTGGTCCCGACCTCCAGCAGGAATCCCTCCGAAGATCAGAGGCCTACACCGTCCCGAGTGACCGTGGGCCCCTGTTGAGTGATTCCGCCCGAGGTGTCTTCGCGATCCCTTGCCCGCTGGCTTGTGGGTCCCCAGAAGACTTCTTAAAGAAACCAAAGGGCTCCCTGGTTGCTCCAGGCCTGCCCTGACTTACCCTCGCTGGGTGAGTTCCACAGACCTTGCTGGTCTGCGCCATCGACTTTTCTTCATCTCCCCGAGACTTGCGGCTGCCAAGGCTTGTTGGCTCCGATCGAGTTGCCGACACCGCAGTCAGCTGCAGACGTCGAGGGACACACCGAATCCAGCTCCTGGTCGTCGTCGACGCCTCCTGGACCACGTGGCTGAAGAGTCAAGGCACCCGCAACCGACCTGAAGCGACCGACGACGGTGGGCATCCATCTTCCTTGCCCCGGGTCACTGCCAAGTGACTTTGAACACTGTCCCCTCTGCTTTCAGGTCATCCTTCTTCAGAATCCAGGCTTGGATTCCACCGGACACTTCTTCAGCTCCCGCAAGCAGCAAGTCTTCTTTGTTCGCCATTGAAAACGACGCCGCGACCCGACACCAAAGGACACCTGTGCACCCGGCTTCCCTGGGTGAGGTAACTCCAGCACTACGGTGCTCCTGTGGGTGTGGGCCCTAGAACTACTTACCCTGTAAGTGACTTGCTTGTAGGTTCTCCCGAAGTATCCTAAAACTCTTTATTTCCAACCGCGACTTGCCCCATTGAAGTTAACGGCGATTCGCGCCTGTGTATCCACACTGCACGCGTCCCCCGTGGGTCCTTTACTTACCTGCCTTGGGTGGTTTCGTGAGGCCCCAGCACTTCTGAAGGCCCTAGGCCTTGTCTCCTTGCAAGTCGTTGTTTCTAAGTCTCTTACTTAGTATATGGTCTGGTACGCCCCTAGGGCCCCAGCCATATTTTGTGCTTAACTTATTGTGAAACGTTGATTTGTGCATATGTTTGTCTTCTAATCTCATAAAGAGATTAGTAGAGAGTTATTTAGAAATAAATACATATATATTTGATATATATACCTGTGTGGTGTCTTTTCATTTGGTGATTCAAGAGATTATATGGTAAAACAAGCTGCTTTACATTCCTCCGAGACTTAGCCTGAAGGCTGCTCTCCACAGCTACCACTAGGATAGCTTTCTTTAAAAGGTTGTCTTAAACCTATCTACCATAAGAGTCGATTTGCCCTGGTGCAAGGTGTCCACTTTAATTAGTGAACAGCATATACCAGGCCAACTTCTCACAATCCCTGTCGAGTTTTCCAAATGAAAGCTCACGATTCAATATGTCCCTTGTGTCCCTGCAGGCAATGTTACAAAATAATTCGTTTAATGTTTCTGAGCTGGTTCAGTCACCCTGGTTAGTATGGCCTATATCATCTAATGCATGTCAAATGCGTTTTCACGATTCTGGTGCTAGCTACACACAGAATAGGCCTGATCCGAGGTTTACTGATGCCCGTACTGTCACTACATACTCTGTTGGTAAATTATGCAAACAATGGCTGCAACATTCGTCCCTTGATTCTGTTAAACAACATTTGTCCCTCCTTACAGGCAATATTGATCTGTCCGACTTTGTTTTGGGACCTCGTGGTCCCCGACCTAAGAGATTCATTTATGAAACGTATAATGAACTCTGGAAGCTATCACAATGGAAGCTGCTTCCCGTCTTCGGGAAATAGATCAAGCGAATATGGAAAAGGTGCTTGCTGTTGTTGACAATAGTATTAATACCCTGTCTTCTCGCATTTACACTTTAGAGAATATTGTGTCCTCTGTTGTCGATATTGTACAAGATGATGTTTCTGTGTTATATCATGGTCAGAATCAATTGCGTTCGGTTATGCAGTTTGCATGGACTTTGCAAACGCTCAAGTTAGGTAAAGTTCCTTGGCATTTTTTGAACACCTCTGCCTTGTTTCTACCTTTTAACTTAACTGACAAACAGCAATTTATGTCCATGAAAGATGCAACTTACACTCTGTTACATATCGAAAAGATGGATCCTTTGCCGTTCTCTGTTGCAGAACTCGATTCTGCTGTATGGCTAGTTCATGGGGTTATCGTTTTACCTTTTTCCTTGTTTGAATTTGATTCGTGCATGAAACATTATCCTGTGGGCCGTTACCGGCCCTTGGGTAGTGCTTTCCTGCATGAACTCTGGTCCTTGCCTTTCATGTATAAATGCCTTCGGGACGGCAAGGAAGTCTTTCTCACGGGGGAGTCTTGTGACTCGACTATGGGTCATTCGCTTATTTGTAAACACATTAAATTGCATGGCTCATGTAGCGTTTCCTCTCCTAATCTTGCTTGTGTGCTGAAAGGTATTCCTGCTCCTGTTATTTCACCTACTTTCACTCTCCTTTCCAATGGTAGTTATTTACTTTTAAATAACGAAAACTGTTGTGGCCTGCAGGCTGGCATTCCTTACATTGTAACAGTTTCGCACAGGGTTGTCTGCTGCAAAAATGTGCTTTTTCCTCCCCTCATGGCAAGGTTGATATCTCTATTTGGCCTTCCATCCCTACCATGGAGGCAGATTTCAATAGACTGAGCAGAATAAAGGCACTATTATTAAACGAGGAAGTTATGCTCACGTCCGCCCGGGAGACATTCATTCTCCAGGTGGCGAGTACCCACAGTGAAATACAGGCCCTTTTAAACACTAATTTCCCCCAACATTTTGGGGAGTTAATACATCGTATTTTTAACGCATCTAACACTGAAGGCCTAGTACACTTTTTTAAGGTTGTGGGGTCGGGCTTGGTGTCCTCCTTCCAAACTATTTTTGGTGTCATCCCGGCTTTCATACATTCTATTTTTTCCAGTGTCTTTGGCGGTTTCCCGTTGATCCTCGCTTTAGCGGCTGGTGTCCTGCTCTTAATTTGCTTTCTGCGCAATGGCTGCTCCCCGATGGGACCTGCTCGATCCAGAACGCCTCCAGCTGCTCCGTGAGCAACTTTTGGCCGGTTTTGGTGTCTTGCCATTGGCGACACTGAGTGTGTCATATACTCTTTCATTTCGCTTTGCGTATTTCACTTGCGTGCAACCTGTGATGACTTGTGTCCGCTGTCCTTTCACCTGGACTCTGGATTATTGCCTCTCCAATTCGTCGTTGTCCGTTCCGGATTTTGTTCAGTTGATGGGTCCCTTAGAGGCCCATGAGCAGGACTGTTCCGTTGCTGGCTGTATGGCGCGTGCGGCTGCACTGGGGATTTTGGCGCAATGGGATATCTGGGCGGCTGCCCAGGATCTCCTACAACGAATCTGTTTCAATTATCACGCAAGCTGTCCCGCATTGCTTTTGGATGCTCCCTTTGTTGAGGAGCATTCCTGCTCTTTTGATCTCATGGATTGGATGGCATCTATGTTTTTTGACAATTCCAATGATGAACTCTTGGAGGGTATGGCTTTTCTCTGTACTTACACTTTCATGGATTGACCTGCCCTTCGCCGTTTGGGCGCTCCCTGTGCTCCGACGGCTCTGTTTTTCCTCTGATGGGCCTCTGTCCTGGCCGCTGGACTGACCAGGGGAGGGTGTCTTGTGGATTGTTACCTGCCTTGTTATGTTGGCCTAGGCCTGGCTGCCATGCTGCTTTTCTTTGCGCACGTTACACTGAGCCGGGCCTCCTCGCCCTTTGCTCGTGCCAAGTTCTTTTGCACTGTCTGCATTTTCTGTTGTTCACCTTTTGGGCTCAGTCTGCACAAACATGTACAAGGTCGCATAACAATGTATTTTGGTTCTTCCTGATATGGCCAGTCTCGCGCACCCAGACATAACATTAGGTGCAATTGCCATGAAGAATTTGGTGTGCTTTTAATACTGTGGTTTACTAGCGCTTAACACACTTGGAGAAATCCCTTTCAGTGAGAAGAGCTATGATGTCCTGCTGATGTAATTCTGCATCTAGAGACTGAGGTATGGGGTTCGCTAGTCAAAGCCCAGAGGTCTTCTATTATTATAATAAACTATCTTACTGCAAGGGGAGGGTGGTAATGTTATTTAAACGTTTATCCACTGAGCTCTGAGATGCTTTCCCGTTTGTATTCTATGGAATTGTAACCATGCTGCTTATATTAGTCATATGCATTATGCTATTAGTACTGACACGTGTACTGTACATTAGAGCACGTAAGTTGGAATAAACATTTTAACCTATCCAGTGTCTCTTACTACGCACCTTGTGGACAAGTACGAGTGAGTGACGAAAGAGTGTTCTTGCTTCTGCGAGTCCTGAGATAAAGATACCGTGTTCTGGGTTGTCCAAACATTAGTACTTGGGTGCTAATGGGATGCTAAGCTAGTTGGGTTGGGGTTTTTGGGTGCTACGGTATATGGTGGCAAACCACTGTATTCCGGGGTCCCATTTTCCTGTGCATAGCTCTGTGTATGTGCAGAAACCTTATGACAGGACTACTAAACTCCCTGTAGTGAATCTGGAGCCAGGGCAGGAAATGGAGGACTTCAAAGCCCCTCTTTGAAGTCTCCCCCACGTCAAAGGTACCACTGGGTATAGGTACTGGACCTCTGACACTACCAACTAAGTACACTTCTGGTCCTGTGGATACTCTGCCAGGAAGAAGGACTGCTGTGCGACTGAAAGACTGCCTCTCTGCTGGACTGCTGCTCTAGAAGAACTGCTTGTCTGCTGCGCTGACCTGCCTTCTGCCCTTCTTGCGTGGGTGCGATGGACTGGACCTACACCACTTGAACCCAGAGTGACTCCAAGGGCTTGTCTGCCTGCCTCCTGTTCTGAGTCTCAATGACATCAAAGACTCTTCTACTACCTGGAATGGCACCACTTGGCAGGATAAGACTTGTAGCAGGCAAAGTCTTACCCTACCAAGTGGTGGCATTCCAGTACTGGGCCCTTGGAAGTGGGTAAAAAGTGCTGCAACTACCAAAATTCAAGCATCGACAATGTTAAGCAGGTCAGAACCGACGCATCTCCCTTGACTCCGACACATCATCGCCACCGCAAAAACTGAGGACATCTCATCAGCATCTGCGCAGCTCTTCACCTCCAGTGCTCGACACATCGCCTACAGTTTGCAGCTCAATGATGACGCATCCCCGAGTTGGGTGGCAAATGATGACGCATTGCCTATGAACCCTGTACTTTGGCATAAACGCTCCACACATCAAAGCTCCATCGACGATGCAACCAATGTACTTTTCAGTGGGGACCAACTTGGTTCCTGTATCCAACCTGCTTTCCATCGCGGTTAGCCTGAACTTTCAGATTTGACCAGGTCAAGCATGACCAGATAGCCACAGTTAGCGCTTTAAGCTTTTAAACACGATATTTCAAGATAGTCTTTACATATTCATTTTTGCTGTTTTGGTCTTGTTTTGTCAATAAACTGAGCTCTATTTGTCTAACCATGCTTGGTATCTCTTTATGTTGTGTTTGCACTGTTTTACTGTTTTAAGTGCTCACAGATACTTTACAAATTGCCTCTTAAGTTAAGCCTGACTGTTCTGTGCCATGCTACCAGAGGATGAGCCCAGGTTAATTTAGGGTGTGTATCAGAATTACCCTGACTAGGATTGTGGTTCCTGTTTTGACATGATACATAACTCTGCCAACCAGAAACCCAATTTCTAACATCTCTGTAGTAAGTCTGGAATTAGGGCAGGAAGGGAGAACTTCTGTGTATTTCAAAACTTTCTTTGAAGTCTCCTCCACTTCAAAGACACAAGTGGGTATAAGTGCTGAACCTCTGACATCATGATTTCAGTAAACTTTTGGACCTATGAATACTCTGCCAGGAAGAAGAACTGCTGTGCTGCTGAAAAGATAGCCACTCTGCTGGACTGTCGCTTTGCTGTACTCTTGCCTTGCTGAGCTGCCCTGCTGCTTGCTGTTCTCCTGCCTGGGTGAGAAGGACTTGACCTGCATCACTTGAACCCAGAGTAATTCCAAGGGCTTGCTGGCATGCCTCCTGTTCTAAGTCTCAGGGACATCAAATACTTTGACTCATCCTGCTACAACACCTAGACTTTGCTTGCTGCAAGTATTGCCTGCCAAGTGGTGCCAACCCAGTCCTGGGCCCTTGGAAGTGGGTATAAAGTGCTGCTTCAGTCGGAACCAATGTATCCTCATCAGAACCAGCACATCTTCACCTTTACATGAGACAGAAACATGGCATCCTTGTCGTTGCGTGGAGCGTACCCGCCGTATCACCTCCGGAACCAGAGCATCACCTTTGGAACCAACTCCTCACACTCTGAACCAATGCATCGCCACATTTATGTGGAGAAAATAAACACATCTCGTCCACTGCGTGGCTAGACACCGACGCATCACTTCGGCTGTACTTCGCATTTTCGTTGACGAAAACGCATCACGGATCAAGGTACATTGGTTCAGCGGGCCCAAGTGGGTCCCTGTATCCAGCCTGCGCTCCATCGCGGTCGGCCTGAACTTTTGACATCCCCCTGTGAAGCACAACCAGATATCCCATTTAAGCGCTGATTGCTTCTAAGAGCTAATTTACATTTATTCTTTGAAAATTCATATCTCAACTTCTACTTGTTGAATTTTTGTCATTGTGGTCTTGTTTTATTTATACAATCATATTCTATTGTTCTAACCTGGTGTGGAGCCTTTTTGTGGTGTTGTTACTGTGTTACTGTTTGAAGTGTTGCACAAATACTTAATACATTGCCTCTTAAGTTAAGTCTGACTGCTCTGTGCCAAGCTACCAGAGGGCGAGCACAGGATTAATTTACGGTGTGTTGTGGCATACCCTGACTAGGATTGTGGTTCCTGCTTGGACAGGGTGCATATCTCTGCCAACCAGAAACCCAATTTCTAAGAAGCATGTCAACTATGTATTGTGATAGTGTGAGGCTGGGCTATTCAGCTATAACCATACACCAGAAATACAACCAGTGGAAGCCTCTTCTGTATATCACACAGCTTGAGATGTATAAGACAGAAATTCAGGAAGCAAAGAAACCATTTTTATAATACATCTCATCACTATACAGTTTGTCTAAAGTGCTCTTTGGAATAGTGAGGGGAACTTCAATTTACATATTCCACAATTCAGCCCTCTGAGAATTATGTAATGACCTGTCATTACATTCAGAAAAGCAAGGAAGTAATTCCTCCTCCAGAAAGCATGAATACATCTCATGCCACGATATCTGTCTCAGATCACCTCTTTACATTTGAAACTCTTGCTGAAAACTAGTTGATCAATATTATTTCACAAACAGGACCATCTTGTTCTCCAAATGAGTTATGACCCTCAAAACTAATAAAGTATCTCTGCCGCCATCTGATTGAAGACCTTCTGCTCATTTTTAATAGGTCTTTCGCCCAACATAGGCCCTACATAGTGGAAGCACAACAATCATACCACTACCAAAAACAGCACTTTGGGCTTGATTTATAGTTTGGTGGAGAGGGTACTCTATCACAACGGCTACGGACTAACCTCTCTGCCAAACTGAACGTCTGCCGCCTCATTTAGAGTAGGGCAGACCATGAGCATGTCAACAGCAGAGACTAATCTGTCTCCAATGCCGACATACACCTCTGATGGCTCGACAGAGTAAGAGCTGTTGGAGGTTTGACCATTTAGGGTGGGCGAGCAAATGGCCAGTTTTCACTATCCATCACCGCCAGGTAAAACTTGGTGGTAGGGGTAGTGAAAAGCGTAAAATGACCCCCACGCCATGGAAGGAAACTCTAATGGCAAGGGGGGTCATTCGTTTTATTTTTTTTAAAAAAAATCTCACTTTGGGATTTTCTTTTAGAAAATAAAAAAAACATTGAAAGTTTGCCCCACGGCTCTATCATGTTGATGGAGCCATTCGCAAAACTTTCAATGTATTTACAGGAACTGCTGTGACGATAGTTCCAGTGAATGCAAGGGGTTTCAGCAGGGCTATAGGACATCTCAAAATTTGTCAGGCGGGTACTCCCTCAGGCCGACAGAGAACTCTACTCTATTGCCCTGACGGAGTAAATAACTGTAGGCCAAACTCTAAATCAGTCCCTTAATGTGGTAGATTTCACCAACATTTGGCCAATCTCATTAGTAACTTACCTTGGTAAATAATTGTAAGAACATACAATCCAGCAACTACAATTTTTTGGTGGTGAAAACAATGGGTTGTTTGACATTTTCTAAGCAGGCAGTCGTCCTAATCACACTACATAGTCAGTGGTACTTTTAGTACTTGATGATTTGCGTAGATTTGCGGAAAATGATGGGGTCAGAGCCTTGCTGTTTTTATACCAGTCAGTGATTTTCAACATGATTGACCACTCCATGTTTAGTTACACCCTGGAAGAGATGGGATTATGTGGCATGGGGTTTGAATGGATTCAGTCTTTTCTGATGGATAAGACAGAATCCGTATCTCTTGGTCCTTTCTCTTCACAGCACAATTTCTTGAAGTTGATGTGCCACAGGGACCCACTCTGTTGCATCTTTTGCTCAATCTATGCATAAGCAGATGATACGCAAATCCTTTTTTTTACATCTTGTGTTCCAAAATCATCCAAACACGGGCAAAAATCTAACAAAAATGAAAATAATATTTAGGTATTTCTAATGGTGGACTTCAGTACACCTTCTGAAATTAAGCCACTCAAAAAATTTAGTTTTACTCAATTCTACTAAAACAGAACTGTGTTATAATATTGATTGCCACCAATTATCGGGCCACATCTAGAGCTGGGAATCAAAGTAAAAAAAAGCTTGGTATTTTCTTAGACTTCTGTCTTTCCCCTTAGTATCAACCACCTTTCAACGAATAACGAATAATCCTCATCTGCATGTGCCAGGTGTTAACGGCCTTGTTCAGTTCTATATGCATTTTGGCAATGTGATTTACATTGCTTCCCCTACTAAATTAGCTCAATGTCCTGAGCTTGTGCAGAATGTGAAGGTATGCCTGGTTGGACGCTGCTACAGGTGTCAACATATAAAAAACCTCTTTTCAGAAAACTATTTTGGCTTTCCATCCAAAGTAAACTCATTTTTAAAACAATGACTATCCTCCATAATGTCATTTATTAAAAGTTCCTGAATATGCAAGCCAGGGACAGTTCCTGCCTTAGGGCATTGGGGTGTTGATCCACTGATCAGAGCCAGAACGGGGGGCAGATCCTTCTCCTAGATCGCGGCCAAGACCTGGAACGAACTCCCTCTTAGCATCAGACGAAGACCCACACTGCAAGCATTCAGGAGGAGCCTCAAGACCTGGCTCTTCGAAGCTGCCCAAAACTCCCCTTCCCCCAGCGCCTTGAGACCCTCACGGGTGGGCAGTGCGCTCTACAAATCCCTGATTGATTGATTGATATTTTTCCCCCCCTCGTATGTGAATGAATATACACTACACAGTTACAGTATTATTGACAATAAGTACATTTGCAATCAGCAGTATTCCAATTAGCGCGAATGCGAGTCAGCAGTTCAGCCGCGGGCACGATGGCGGCTCTGAAGATGGTGGGGGCTGGGCTTCAATTTGATAGACAGTGGACACCTTGGCCACAAAGTGCGCATGTCGGGTTGGACAGCTGCCTTTCTCTGGCCAACCTGACATGCGCACTAGAGGCTTCTCTGCTCTGCACATTAGGGAGTGGGGGTTGCTCAGAACCGCAGAACGCCAGTCTCCTAATAAGCGGTGAGATTGACCACTGAAGCCAATCTTGGCGCTGCTCTCATGCTGTGTAACAGCAAGGGAGTAGCGTCTGGATTGACTGAGCGTTACTGGGCTGCTCGGCCAGTCTGTGTCTCCCTTTCGGTGAGCCTGCCCCAGACAGAGTCAGACAAATGCTTTCCCAAGAGGTGCAGCATCAAGAAGGTGAGTGATTCGGAGACAAGAGACAGGTAAACATACCATTTTGTGTTACAGAAATCCTTATTTCGCAACTGTTTAAAGATGCCCATTTGACTTCCAGAACCATTTGTATTTTGTCCTTGCCAAAGACAAACCATGCATAAACCCCCAGCCCCGCTGCCTTCAAGCCTCACATAAAGGTGTGCGCCCATTAAGCACACTAAGCGCAAGGCCTCTTTAGGTCTTGGCTCATTGGCATGGGGGGGGGGCCGAATTCTTCCCAGCACAACTGGCACCACCACAAAGCGGACCCCACAAATCAGGGGCTCTTATTGTAATAAAATCCAGGCTGAGGTAAACACGAGCACGCGCTCAACTGAGGAGTGGGGTATGGTGTCTGAAGGGAACCATTCAAAAGCCCAGAGCTTAATTTGTTAAAAGAATTGCGAGGACCTAAAAGTGTTTAGGAGCCCGTTGCTGCTGAAAGGTAGAACTGCAAAATACCAAGGGTGCCTAATCTTGAGTCCACCTCATGCCTCTTTATTTTATCATCGCATCGGCCTTTGCTTCCTGTCGCTTTATCACACTCTTACAGGTTCCTTTTCATCCCTGATTTCCTCACAGTTTTCCTATCATTCTCTTCTTCCATTCTTCTTCTACTGCCTTTCACTCTCTTTCTCCGGGTTCGAAGTTAGTCTGATGAAAAATAACCCCCGGTCCTCGAAAAATAAGTGCCAGGGTCAACCATCCGCAACCACTGGCACAAATTAAGTACTGACAACACCCTCATAGCCATCAGGTTTTACGAGGGGCCGGTGTTTTATTTGAGAAGCCACGGATTATTGAACTCACTTGAAGGGAGCAGATATTATCTGGAAGGGAAAGTGGCTAAATGGGCCAGGATTAGAAATTGCGAACTGCAGCTGCCCATCGAAGGAGTGCGAAATTTACTAAGGAAAGGCTGTTACCAGTGGTCTTGTGGCTGCAGGAAGGGGTCTCTCTGCTCATTTCATTTGTGAGAGGACTTCAGCGTATTTCCCAAAGGCACGAATGAAGCAGCCAACAGAACGTAGCACATGCGTTTTACTCAAAGAAAATGTACAATCTATGCTTATGTGAACCTTCACAAGGACTGCGAAGCAACTTCCACTAGCATGTGCCGCTATGGCTAAGCAAACGTATTTATATTTCTATGCAATTGTGTAGTCGAAAAATACACACATATATATATTGAGCTAGAGAGGGGAATTGATAAAGGGGAGCTCGGCAATGGATGGAAACCACAATGTCTATTTTTGAGAAGTTTACATTAAAAAATGAGTTTATCTTCTAAACGATCGTAAATATTCACTACGCTGTCTGATTTAGCACCAAAGACGAACCATATTGTTCATTGCAATTAGATGGATTGCGACAAAACATGCGAAAATATGTGAATAAAACAAATATGACTCCTTCCCCTTCCCTTTCCCTTCCCTTCCCTTCCCTTCTCTCCCTCATTTCTTGTAAAGGTCCCTTCTTCCTCCATTTGTCTATTGCTCTCACAAATACAGACAGACACACTAGACCAGACAACTAATAAAAGAACAGCAACAACTCAGTGAATGTTTTAACCTGGAATAGCTGGTGCTGAGGATCTTCTCGCTGTGCAGATGTCACTTCCTCACGGGGAGTAGGAATTCCCAGCATGAGCAAAGTTGGCAGCTCTGGCCGTTACTCCACATCCTTTCCTACCACTGGTTCGGTTTCTCAGGAAGGAGAAACATTCATTTGCAAATCACTTACTTTCTCGCCTTGCTGGCTGCAAGGGAGATGATGTGGCGTAGGGCCAGAGCGGCCGACTTTTGAGTTAGGGACTCTGGGCAATAGCTCACTTAATTTCCATGACGGCCCCAAGCGCCTTGAGACCCGTAAGGGTGAGTAGCTGCGCTATATAAAAAACGGACTTAGTTCGGGTCTCGGCATTGGCTCAACCACTTGTGATTCTCGGCAAATCACTTAATCTCCTCGTGCCTAGAAAAGAAGGAACGTGTCCTTGTGTAATGTACCTGGTGCACCTGTAAAGCGCTCCAATACCTTCGGGTCAAGTTTGCGCAATGTAAAAATGCAAAAATTAAATAAAGACCTCCAAAGATTTGCTTTCTTGCACCAGAAAGGGACGTGCCCTGTGTATCAAACTGTGAAAAACTTCCAGCAACAGAATGATTGGAGCCACTCATCTGCCTACACAATAATCATAACATTTTGTGAATGCTGCTAGTTTGTGACCTGCTCAGTTGTTCCTCTTCTGCTGTACAGATATTGGAGACACTGAAATCACTGGTGTATGCCTGACATCTGTAATGTTTACTTTATGGTTGGTTGATCTCAATGAGACCTACAGTGCCTTGTAGGGTGCCCTATTACCTTTTGATGTTTATTCCTTGCTGTCGCACTGTGTCCAGTCCAACAAAACACAATAGCTTGTATTTCTGCAGTAGATGTAATTTCTAAAGTTATATCAATAAAAAAATCTGTGAGGTACTCAGCATTGTTATATCGAAGTCTGTTATGAAGTTCTGTGGTTGTACTGAAAAAGCAGCTACCTACGTCACTATCATATGTAATCTCCTTATTGATGTCATAACTACACTTTCACAATTGCTTTATTAAATTTCTTGCTTTCTCAAATTTGCTTAAAAATGCTCCAATTGCTCATTCTTTTTTCAAAATTTTCTAGGGAGGGGGCGTGGGGGGGGGGCCGTGAACTCCCCCCCCAAGCCAGCTGAGCTTGCTACCAACGCTCGCTCGATCGATACACTGCACTCAATCGCAAATATTACACCCTGCCACTTTCAAATATCAGCGGCCGCCACTGATGCTAGCTGCTAAATTCTCTAGGTACATACCGCTCAGAAGCCTACAATCCGCAAACCAGTTTCTCCTGCAGATCCCTAAATCAAGACTTTCTTCTTATGGGCAGAGAACATTGTCCATTGCCACACCCACAATTTGAATTTGTTTTCAATGTCTACGCACGGATACTTGTTTGATTTCTTTTAGAAAACTTTCAAAAAGAGGGTTTTTAATCAATAGCCCTCATCTATTGGCTTTCTGTTAACATATTTCGTTGTATATGTTAGTCTTCTGAGATACCATGTTATGAAGTATAATTCTTTTTTATATTCAAATCTTTTTTATTGAATTTTTGAAGCACAGAATACACAGTACATATGCATAAAGTACAGTTGCAAAATAAATAAATACACAGACAGCACGCATTAGCGCTCTTGGAAAAGGGATACAAAGATGGGAAGAAGAGGGGGCTGTGTAGGATTCGATTTGAAGACATAGATGTTATGTAGATACTTGGGTTTTTACACACAATAATCACATAATATAGGTTATGCAAGTCTTGAGATACATATTGAGTTCGGTCATAATGACAGTACGCCACAGTAATCATGAACCAGTATTGAAGACGTCTTGGTAACCACTTTTTGTAACTTGACCAGGCTGTATGCTTAATGGTAGAACCAAAAGTGTAATTGATATACCTGGATTAATCTGGCTGTGAGGAAGATATAATTCATACACAGTAAGATAACGATTCATAATCACAAAGATTAGGTTATGTAAGTTTTGAGGTACATATTGAGTATGATCATAAAACTATTACCTCACAGTAATTGTGAACTAGTATTGAGGACGTCTCAGTGACTTAATGAGAGAACCGACAGTGGAGTTGATATGCAAGGTTTCATCTGGCAAAAAGCAGGCCATAAATCATACACAGTGGAATAAAAATTACAAAAGCCCTGTGTGGGCATTGAAGGAATCGAGGTAGAATTTGTATTGTAAGATAGTTCGGCTGTCAAAGAGTATGTCTTAAGAGAGAGTGACCCTCTCTTGAGGGAATTGACTACGGAGGATTGTAGCTAAGTAGTTTGGAGTCCAGTGAATACCAGATTGGTCTGTGAGGGGAGCACCAGGGGGAGAGTTGTAGCGACACATTATCAGCGCCTCTAAGGACGCTGATCCACTCTTGCCACATTCGAAAAGATATCGCATTGAAGTTCTTCCAGTTGTGTAATATCAATTTGCATGCTAAAGTAAGCACTAGGTCTAGTAGGTGGCGATCACCCTCAGTTTTCAGTTGATTGTCTAACGGGCTGAGGAGGATATATGAGAATTCCCGCGTGGGAGTAATATAGAAAGTGTGATTAATGAAATCCAGTATTTTACTCCAAAATGTGTTTAAGATCGGGCATTCAAAAAGCATGTGTGCTAGATTGCCTTCATGTTCCTCACAGTTCCAGCAACTGGGACTAGGAATGAGTCCTATTTTAAAAAGTCTAGAGGGTGTCCAATATGATCTGTTAATAATCATATATTTAGTTTGTGATAAGGTTGGTAATATCTTGTTAGAGAAGGGCGATTTGTTGATGTAATCCCAGTCAAACACCGTATTCCTAGTGTTCAATTCCGCTTCCCATTTTACTTGGTTACGTGAGAGGGATTTGCTTAGATTGGGTAGCAAAAGCTTATATATGCCTGAGACCATATGGCCGGATCTGAGTAAATGGCCTAATAAGTTAGGTAGAGATGGAGTTATCGCCTTGAGTGATTTTTTAGAGATCTAGACCTTGAGTTGAAGCAGTTTATAAAAATACAAGTTTTTCAGGTTGAATTGATTCTGTAATGCTGAGAACGTTAGTGGTGAAGAGTCTAGGTATAAGTCTTTTAGTAGGTTAATGCCACAATTAGACCAATCTGACCAGAAGATTGGGGAGCCATTGATTTTGAGATTAGGATTGTTCCATAAGGAGGCTAGATTGGAGTCTTTTAACTTTACTTCCGATTGTGAATCTAGACGGAGAAGTGCATTCTTTGTATTTAGTATTATGTTCTTGGAGTATGGTAAGTGTAATATATGCATAGTTGCCATAGCTGCAAGCGGTGCGTTATTAATGAGAGATCTTTCTATGGCTAGCCAAGCTGGTTCGTATGCTGGATTGTTACTGAAACAATTGGATCCCTGCTTACAGAGGTATGCAGTTTGGTAATTCCTGAAGTTAGGCAAGCCGATTCCACCTTTGTTTTTAGCTAGTTTTAGTTTCTTTAGTGAGATTCTGGGCTTCTTCCCTTGCCATAGGAATTTATTAAAAGATTTGCCCATTTTGTTTAAAAAGTCCTCAGTTAACATCATCGGCAGCATACTACTAAGATAGTTGACTAATGGTGTAACCATCATTTTTAGAGTTTCTGCTCTGCCCCACCAATAGAGGAATTTAGGTGACCATGAGTCAAGAAGTGAATTAATTTTTTTGTGTAAGGTTTTCTCGTTGGTTTGTAAAGTAGTTATTAGATCATTTGTAAATTCTAGCCCTAAATATTTAATGCACCCCTGTTGCCACGCTAGTCCGGATGAGCCTAAGATGTCTTGGTTACCAGATTGGTTGAGGAGTTTAACTTCTGATTTATCTTTGTTAAGGGAATATCCAGAAACCTCTGAATATGAAAAAGCTGCTTATGCATTAATTAATATAATTAAAGAGTATACAAGAAAATGTGTAATCATATGCTTTTACTGACTTTGGCCTATGCTGCATATCATTTGCGTGCACGGAAGGCGTGGCTATCAATGGTGCAGGGGGTGCAGTGACACCAGGGACAAGGGCCAACTTCACTCCATTTATGTCTCTCTTTTACTGCCAAACAAGAGGTGCGTGCTCATTTTCTTCGCTTGCGTTAGGGCCGCGGCACCCATGCTGGACCGTATGCATTAAGAATGTTGATAAAGCACAGAAGTCCAAACGGGTCTATTTTGCTTCCTATCCTCATGATTAAAGCCCGTCTCAACAATACAATCAGTGACAGGCAGGGTTTGTACTCGAGTACAGCTGCATACGCCTTGGAAATGTACTGCACGGGGAATGGTAGGCTTTACCCTGAATTCCTGGAATATTCCAGAATCAAAGGTTCATTGTGAGCTGATTAGCATTTCGGCGCTTCACTCACAGAGAAGTGTAATTTTCTTATCCTTCCTGCACAGCATAATAGCATTATTGCATTATTCTCATAATAAATTGCTGTGTGGTAAAACGTCGATATCACCGAGAATTTCGACGTTCAGTCTACATAAACGTTCCTAAAAAATAGTCTACAACAAGCCAGTAATGGAGTTTATTATATTATTTATTTACAGGCAGTTGTCAGAATGCAGTGATATTTAGTGGTGGAAATATTTGAAGACACAACACTAGAAAAAAATAATTTAAAATGTTTTTGAAGTAATTTATTTTCAAACGAGCATCAGCGCATGTTTAAAAAAACAACAACGCAAGCTTCCTGAAGAGTGAAAGTTTTGAGGCAAATAAAACTTGTGAGGAACGACTAGCCTCAGCAGTGAATGATTTCCTATGTGGACGGGGCATAGTTTGGCAGAAAGCTATTACCGGATGTGCGCCTCAGGCGAAGCTGAGAAATGTCAGAAACTTCTCCCACCTTCAGAATTTGTAAACTCTCTAGATTTGAAATCACCCTGACTAGTGAAGAAGCCACTCGCTTATAAGACGAGTGTGACAAGAAAAATTATTTTGGAATCCTCAAGATCCTCTTCACCTAACTTTTGCTGGCAAAGTTTAAACTTCAGCCACCCTATTCCTGATAAGGCGTCAGACTTATAGGAAATCTAGTACTATAAGAATAGTATTTTGTAAACCCTGGGATCCATAATCCGACCCATAACCGAAACTGTTGGCCACAGCACCCATTTTATCACACCCAAACGCATGTAAAACAATGTTAATCTCACTGTCCCTCTTTAACCCTTCTCTGATTACTGGTGATCTGTGACCATGTGCACTATTGATTTGTAATGTTAGCTTAACTCAGTGCTCAATGCTGAGAGAAACTCTTAGTCTGGAGCGAGTTCTCATGGCTGCCAGAGCTGAAGAGCGTGCTGATCGACAAGCTGCTGACATGGAGGCACCGGAGTAGCCCAGAGGGCGTCAATCATGAACATGAAAAGTAAGTCAAAGCACAAGGCAGAGGGACACAGAGTGTTGTCTCCACGGAAAAAGAAGTTGTGTTTCAGGTGTGGATTTTCATTTCCACATGAAGGTAAATTTCCCGACATTAGACAGGTTTGCAAAGGCTCTGGGCAGGAGAACCATTTTGTAAAATTTTGCAAGGTGAAGGATAGAGTAAGGCAGTCACAGCGCAAAGACAAAATGATTGCCTGAACGCTTCAGAAACAACATTCAAATCACGCCCACAAGGCCAAACGACCACAACAATTGAGGCAAATCATCACCAAACTAAGTTAATCATCATCTAAATCATCATCAAAAAGTTCTTCCATATCAACTAGTGAAAGTGAAGACGCTTATTGTTCAATGCCGATGTTTACCTCAGAAAAATTTGCAGATATTGGACTGGCCACATGAAGTGAAATGCAGGTCAAAGAAAAGTCAACATGAAAAAGCACCAAAGTAATTCAAGGATTGTCTGAAGATTACATTAAAAGTAAAAAGTTGTTTAATACCTTTTATTAGCGACCGTGGTGCGTCGATAAACATAATGCGAGAGGAAAAATACAGTGAACTATCTCAATTGCCACAACTTATGCCAACGAAAACTAAAGTGTATACATGGGCTGCATGAACGCTATTAAAAAGCCAAGGTTATGTTGTAGCAACGATGAAACACAAGAAAACAAAAGTACAAGCACCCATTCATGTACTTCAAGGTAGGGCATCAAGTCTCAGCTGGCCCTATCAGTAGAAAGCATGTGACCTGATCACCTGTCTTCCACTGGGCCTTAGGTCACACCAGTGCTATCTACGCCCTGTTTCAGACAGAGTAATTGCAACTAGATTTGTTCCACTGGGGCGACCATGCAAAGACATGCATGTGGGCCCCAGCCAGGGAAATTAAAATTAGCTCTGAAACAAAGGGGGGAAACTCCCCAGGTGTCATGGCCATTGTTTATTTCTGCTTTGGGAGTTTGCTTTTGAAAAGCAAAATGTGGAGTGGGACCAAAGATTCATGGAGCCCACTCTACCTTCAAAGCAACTGCCACAGGCGGGGATCACTACATATAGCAAATAAGTCTTTTCTGTATTGTTACCCTGGATTTTTCTCTTTTTTCTGTACCGTATTTTTGCTGGCTTTAGGTCTCTGCTCAACAGTGGTAAGGTATCCGTTCTTCCCCTCTAAAACATATGCTGTACATTGGAGCTCCCTTTTTTGCCTACTTAACTTCCAGATAAAAATGATGCCTAAAGTTCATCTTTGGCATGGGAAGTTAAAGGTTATACATGTGCTGCTGTGTTTATTTACACCACCCACATATATGACAAAAGAATTTGTCTGCCCAGAGCACCACAATGCTCTGGCTCGGCTGCAGTTTAAATGCATGACAGTGACACACAGCAAGGAAAAATGCCTGTAGCATGTAGGAGAAACCTATTTTTATTTTTTCATTGTCACCCCTAAAGTGTGCCTGTTAAGCCCACAGGCCAGGGTGCTAATATATAAAATAAGGCAAACTACATATTGGGGTTAGGGTGTCCTCACATTGAATAAAAAAGCCAAAAGCCATTTCACAGGGAAGGCTTCACCAGACTTTTCCTAAAGTAAGTTTACATGGCATTTAAATCTTAATTTTCTACCTACACTTAGGTAACTGGTACAAAATTGTTTAAAAGGGATTTTCTGATTGGTTTTTGAAATCTGGTTTAATGGTGAAATCAGATTTTTGATGACTTAAACCGAAAAGTACCTTTACAAAAATGTACTTCAAGCACCTGAACTAAAACTGGCTTAAAAGCAGTTCTGCCACTCATCACACTTCCAGAGCTGGATTACACATCAGTGGCTGGGGGCAGGGCCGGACTGGCCGTAGCGGGCACCGGGCATTCCCCCGGTGGGCTGCAAGGTTTGGGGGCCGGTTTTGGGCCCCTGGGGGCCGATTTTGTTACAGGGCCGTTTTTGCAGCATAGCTGCAATATCGGCCGCTGTAACGAAATCGGCCGAAACCGGCCGTGGCAAACTGCTCGGCCGCACCCCCAACCCTCCGGGGGCCGGCCGAGCACTTTGCCAGGGCTGGTTTTGGTTCCCAGTCCGGCCCTGGCTGGGGAGTTAATAGCCCTGGCTCAGAGGACAAAGGACTGCCTCTAAGCCCAAGTAGGGCCAGCAGTAGTTAATTGCTGATGACTTAGCAGGAATTAGTTATCTGGGAGTGGACAGGAACAGCTGGAAGAACAAGGGGCAGCTTTAGCACTAACTCTTTAGACTTGGAGATGTCAAGGAGGGCTTCATCTATTCATTCTGACAATCCTTCCAGACAGACAGACTCCAGTCACAGTAGGAGGGAAATCAAGTTGTGACTTTGTCAGGTTGGAGGAGAGCTCACCTGGGTAGGGGAATGACGTTGGAGCTGAATAATGGCCTGCCTGGTGCAGTTGGGTTTTGCCATCCTGAAACAGGGGCTCCTGGATACTTTTACAGTAAAGCAAAGATGCAGTGCTGAAAAAGCAGCTAGAGGCTTTTAGAAAATAGTTAGAATTGGGTGTCCAAACTCTTCCAATTACTGGCTAGTGCACATGATAAATCTAGCAACTCCCCCTACCACCTTCCCTGAACATGCTTGGACCTGGGTAAACTCTACCTGAAGAAGAAGGCCATGCTGGTTAAAGATGACAGGCTCCTCAAAGCCCTAACTCCTGCAGACATCCAGGGATTAGAACTGCTCTCCAAGGGTCAAGTGCCTGGTCTCACCTTTTCCTGCTTCAGGGATACAAAAAGCAGAAGTACTCCTGATCCCAAGAAGGCCAGCTGACCATTGAGGACTGGACCCTGCAGGAGACCGAGCTGGAGAGACCTAGTGTCTAAAAGCCTACCCTGAGATGCTGGGGCCGACAGGTCTGACCATGAAGAACTTTACCAGTACTTGGAAAAAGCTGGTACTAAGTCATTTTTCAACCTCTGGATGACTTGGAAAGGTTCTAAGGTGCGCCTATGGAGGTCACACCCAAAGCGGTGAAGAAAATCTTGTTTGTTCCACCCGGAGCTGTTTGCTGCACTGAAACCTGGTTCAGTGGGAGCTCACAACAAGTGGAGCCATGGTCCGGCATAGCCTACAGCTTTGCCCCAATGGGGGATTTCAACTTGCAAAATAGTGACTAAGTCTGAAAGTAAAACTTTGGATTGGGGTGGAGCGGCAAATCTATTCAACCTACAAAGAGACCTCACCAGCTATGAAATACAGGTTTGTCTCACACTGAACATTGGGTGCCCAAACCAACAGATTTAAACAATGTATTCAGCTTCAAGGGACCCTCACTGACCACTGCTGTTTAATTCATCATTATTTTGCTCGCCACGTCACCCCAGTTTGGACCCAGCCATATGCTAATCAGTCTTGACCCTGCTCCCCATGGGAACAGTCCAGCCCGAACTGGCAAGCTAGGTCCTCCCTGGACCTGAAACAAGCATGCTGGGACCGGTTTCAGGGCATCACCCCTCATCAGCCAGGCTAGCTTGAATCCAGTGGCACAGCGGAACCAGTCCCAGGATGCTTGTTTCTGGTCCAGGGAGGACCTGGCTTGGCAGTTCGGGCTGAACTGTTCCCAAGGAGAGCAGGGTCAAGACTGATTTGCATATAGCTGGGTCCAAACTGGAATGATGTGGCGAGCAAAATAACGATGGATTAAACCCAGATCTGTGACTGGGGGTGATTGTTTGAAAAGTTTCAACACTCCGTCCATCATTTTATTTTGTGATGTTGGTTTGAAGCTGTAAATGAAGTCAAGTCATAAAGAAAATGCTGCAAGTTGACGATAGATTAAACCCAGATCTGTGACTGGGGGTGAGTGTTTGAAACGTTTCAACACTCCGGCCATCATTTTATTTAGTGATGTTGTTTTGAAGCTGTAAAAGAAATCATAAAGAAAATGCTGCAAGTTGACGAAATTACACACTGTCAAATCAAAGAAACCTTGAATCTCAAGTTCAATCCAATGCTGAATATAGATTATAAAAGATACATTTTCAGTCAAGAACAACAAAAAGTTTGTGAAACCATCGACAAATTTGTTCAGAGACTAGACACGCTCATTAAACAGTTCAATTAATTTATTGATAAGGAAGCTGTACATCTCAGAGTTATTGATGGATGCCTGCCAGATTCATTCAGACAACGAATGCTGAGAGAAACTCTTAGTCTGGAGCGAGTTCTCATGGCTGCCAGAGCTGAAGAGCGTGCTGATCGACAAGCTGCTGACATGGAGGCACCGGAGTAGCCCAGAGGGCGTCAATCATGAACATGAAAAGTAAGTCAAAGCACAAGGCAGAGGGACACAGAGTGTTGTCTCCACGGAAAAAGAAGTTGTGTTTCAGGTGTGGATTTTCATTTCCACATGAAGGTAAATTTCCCGACATTAGACAGGTTTGCAAAGGCTCTGGGCAGGAGAACCATTTTGTAAAATTTTGCAAGGTGAAGGATAGAGTAAGGCAGTCACAGCGCAAAGACAAAATGATTGCCTGAACGCTTCAGAAACAACATTCGAATCACGCCCACAAGGCCAAACGACCACAACAATTGAGGCAAATCATCACCAAACTAAGTTAATCATCATCTAAATCATCATCAAAAAGTTCTTCCATATCAACTAGTGAAAGTGAAGACGCTTATTGTTCAATGCCGATGTTTACCTCAGAAAAATTTGCAGATATTGGACTGGCCACGTGAAGTGAAATGTAGGTCAAGGAAAAGTCAACATGAAAAAGCACCAAAGTAATTCAAGGATTGTCTGAAGATTACATTAAAAGTAAAAAGTTGTTTAATACCTTTTATTAGCGACAGTGGTGCGTCGATAAACATAATGCCAGAGGAAAAATACAGTGAACTATCTCAATTGCCACAACTTATGCCAACGAAAACTAAAGTGTATACATGGGCTGCATGAACGCCATTAAAAAGCCAAGGTTATTTTGTAGCAACGATGAAACACAAGAAAACAAAAGTACAAGCACCCATTCATGTACTTCAAGGTAGGGCATCAAGTGCCTGTTTAATCAGCTTCAGCACATCTGCTGATATGGGACTGATATCAGTGAACTATAACATGAATGCTCATCATGAAATAGTAAGTCAGTTCCCTTTGTTGTTTCATGGATTGGGAAAACTCAAGACTTTGAAAGTACAATTGTACATTAATGAGGACGTCCGTCCTATTGCTCCAAGACACAGATGAATTGCATTTCATGTACAGGAAGCTATTGAAAAAGAACTTGAATCATTGCTTAAACATGATATCATTGAACCTTCCACTGGTCCAAAGCCCTGGGTTTCTCCCATAGTGGTAGTGCCTTAAAAAGGGCAGTGAAGGAGCTGTATGCATCTGCGTTGATATGCGTCAAGCAAACAAGGCAATTAAATGAGAACACCCGCACATCGCCAACATGATAACACAATTGAATGGTGCGAAGCCTTCTCTCACCTTGATTTGAATAAAGGATACCATCAGTTGAAACTCGAGGAGAGCTGCAGGTACATTACAACCTTTTCTACAGATATTGCTCTTTTTCGATACAAAAGACTAAGTTTCGGTGTGTCGTCAGATACAGAGCAGTTTCAAGATGTCATTCAACGTATCATACAGCCTGTCATGAATGTGCTTAATTATAGTGATGTCATATTGGTTTTCAGAGCTACAGAGAAAGAGCACGATAATACTCTCACCCAAGTGTGTCATTTGATTGCAGGTACAGGTTTGACTTTGAATACCAATAAATGCGAGTTCCATAAGACAGATCTAAAATTCTTTGGCCATATCTTTTCTGATGACACCCAATCCAGTTAAAGTGGATGCTTTGTCAACTGCCAGTCCCCCACAAGATGTTTCTATGTTACGTTTATTCCATGGCATGGCCAGCTACTGATCTAGATATATATAAGACTTTGCCACCCTGAGTGCTCCATTGAGAGACTTGATGAAAAAGAATGTTTCATTTTATTGGTCACATGAATACAAGCAAAGTTTCAAGAGAATCAAACACGCTATTGAGAGTGCTACTGAAATGGCATACTTTGATCCAAAGCTTCATACAGAGGTTGATGTTGATGCTAGCCCCGTTGGGTTAGGCGCAATCCTTGCACAGCACAGTGGGCACCCAAATGCTCGAGGACGTATAGTGGCATACGCAAGCAGAAGTTTGTCCCAAACTGGATGTGCTTATTCACAACCTGAGAAAAAAAGTTTAGCAGTGGTATGGGCTTGTGAACATTTCCATGTATTTTTATATGGAAATCCTTTCACGCTTGTGACAGACCATCAGGCATTGTTGACCATCTTTGGAATCCAAAGGCCAAGATGCCTCCCCTCATTGAACGTTGGGGTCTACAATTATAAGAATACAACTATACAGTTGTACAAAATCCAGGGAAGGACCAAAACCCTGCCGACTACTTCTCAAGACTGCCTCTACAGTGCCATGGTACCCTTTCCAAGATGGCTGAAGCCTACATTAATTTCATTGTGAAATCAAGCACCCCAGCTTCCAATTCCTTAGAAAAGTTTTTCACTGCCACGAGTCAAGATAGTGACATGTTAAAGCTAAAAGACATTATTACACATCAGTCTTGAAACCAGCACACTTGCCCTCCTACCAGTGACAGTGAATACCAGAAGGTTAAAAATGTCAAAGATGATCTGTCCGTTACTCAAGAAGGCATAACACTGAGGGGTTCAAGAACTGTTATTCTGGAGAGTCTGTGACAACAGATAATTGACATGGCCATGAAGGAAATTGCCACAAAAAGAGCTCTCAGAGACTGAGTCTGGTTTCCTCATCTCGATGAGAGAGTTAAAAGGAATTGAAGGCCTGTCATCTATGCAACTGCCTTTCATCAAAAACCACTCAAGACACCTTAAACATGTCAGAGTTGCCAAAGCATGTATGGGAAAGAATTACCATTGACTTCTTTAGTCCTCTTGACAATGGACATCACCTGATGGTGATTGTTGATGAATACTCTCATTTTGCTTTGTTAGAAGATCTATCTATCACTCAAGATAGAGTCATCAAGAGATTAGATGGCATATTTGCGACATGGGGTGTTCCTGCAATCTTAAAATGTGACAATTGCCCACCTTTCAACAGTCGAGAACTCAGAGACTTTCTCAGTAATCTTAATGTGAAGCCTCAGAAGAGCACACCTCTTTGGCCCCAGGCCAACGGCCTTGTCAAACGTTTCACGAGTAGTCTCAAGAAAGCTGTTCAGTGTGCTGTATTGGAAAAAGCTCCACCTTAAACCTGTCTTAAATTCCACTCTTCGAGCTTATCGTTTGACCGAACAGTCGATTGCAGGTGAAAGCTCTGCAACCTTGATGGTCGGGAGAACCATGATGACCAAGTTATCTGAATGGGCCAACAGAAGATCAAGTACTGAGGAAGGAACCCATATGAAAGATTGGCTTGTAAAAGGAAAATGAAGGCCTATGCAGACAAGCG
This sequence comes from Calotriton arnoldi, assembly GCA_963921515.1. Taxonomy (NCBI): domain Eukaryota; kingdom Metazoa; phylum Chordata; class Amphibia; order Caudata; family Salamandridae; genus Calotriton; species Calotriton arnoldi. Next base: position 1,006,978 of record CAWUFW010007171.1, on the reverse strand, counting down.
TTGACATGCAAAAGATGCTACTTTCGCTAGAGAAGATCGAATGCTTGTCCATCATTCGAGAAGACGGAAATCTGATGCTCCCTTCTCTGCTGAACATTTCATGTTGTGACCAGCAAAAGACACATGGTAACTGTCCAACTTCCTGGGAAGTCCATTACGTGAGATTCCATACATTTCTGACATGTGGCTCATCGCTCGTCAAGCACTGATGTCAGTGTAGAGACTGGGTCTGAAAGGGCAATTGGAGACTCCCTGACTGCTGTTGTTTGTACATCACCAACACAGATCATGGACACTTCGACTGCCTGTCCCAAGTTTCCAAAGACATGGTCGGAATGTGTGATCAGAGCACCACGAACATTCATTGAAGATCTATGATTATATATATTTGTAAAAAAAACAAATTTATTTAACGGAGGGGGGAGATGTAGAGTTGTGTGAGTTAGCAATGACGGAACCCTTAGACCTGTGTTTGCTGCTGTATCTCACCCAACCCTGAGCATACATAAGCAAACTTCACTCGAGGCAGCAAACAAAGTGATGGACAGGACACTCAAGTTAATCTCAGCCACTTGTGATCATTCAAGCTGCAGTCTGATCCATTGTTTATACACTGTGCCACCCGCAACAGAGATCTGCCACATGTTAACCAGTCATGGTCCTGCTCCAATAGGAACAGTCCAGAATAAACTGCCTGGCCATATCTTCTCCAGACGGGAACACATGTAACCCCAGACCAGTTCTGACTAGCTCTGACCTTGATTACTGTGGCACTGTTAGAAATGGGGGTCTCTAATTGGCAGAGGTAGGTACCTTTGTCCAAGTAGGGACTCTTGCTCCTAGTCAGGGTAAGAGGGATGCACACTTTAGATAGCCTCTACTCACCCACTTGGTAGCTTGGCACGAGCAGACAGGCTTATTCCAAAGGCAATGTGTAAAGTATTTGTACTCAAAACCCACAGTAACACAGTGAAAACACAACAAATGGACACCACACCAGTTTAAAATATAAGGTATCTTTATCTAAACCAAACAAGACCAAAACGACAAAAATCCAATATACATATATCAAAATAGCACTTAAAAACATTTACTTGTAGAAATAGCACTTATAGAAACAAATAGCTTCACCTGGGGCTATTACGACGTCGTGACAGGCACAAATCCAAAGTACGGCACCGACCGCGAGGTGTGCGGTGTCGGGCACGGAGTCACTCGCACCCCCAAACAACAGTAACTTGGAAAACAAAGTCTATGGATGATGCACGGCGTCGGGGGTGAGGCATCTGTGCCGAGGTCGAGGCCAGTTCCCTGGTTGCCACGGGGGGACGAGACGTTGTGTCTGAAAGGAGGAGACGTGTCGAGTCCAGGCCAGGGGAAGTCGGAGGCGTCGGTGGTGAGGCGTCAGTTCAGGTGAGGCGATGCGAAGTCGAAGAGTTCGTGAAGTCACCCTCATTGGTAATCGGCTCCGCGATAAGGGGATGCGGGCACTGGCGGTGACGGCGTCAGTGCAAGCGCTGGTTTCGGGAAGGCCGATAACTTCAGACGTCGGCAGGCGTTGAAGAGCATCGGAGCTGCGGTGCAGGTGGGGCAGTGCGTCGTGTACTTCACAAGCGGTGCCCCTGGCTTCGGTGCAGGTCACGGCATCACTGGCGGTGGCGTTGATGGCGTCGGAGTTGTTTTTCTTGCTTTCTTTAAGTTTCCTCCAGCTTTCAACAGCAGGAACAACCTCCAGAGGCCCAAAACTGGAATAGGCACCTCCTGGCAGGTCAGAACTCCCAGCAGTGGAGTTCAGGGGAGCTGGTGGTGAAGTCTTTGTGTCCCTGAGTCTTCAGAACAGGAGGCCAGCACACACAAGCCCTTGGAGATTCTCCTTCAAGCAGGTTGTCAGCAAAGTTCCATTCTTTGTCCTCTTCCTTGGCAGAAGCAGCAACTGCAGGCCAACCCAGCAAAGCACACAGTAAAGGGGCAGTACTCTTCCTTACAGCTCTCCAGCTCCTCTCCTTGGCAAAAGGTTCCTCTTGAGTCCAGAAGGAATCTAAATCTTTGGGGTTGAACCCCATTTTGTCTTTGTTCTCTTTCTGGAAAGAGTCTCTGAGCCCAGTCCAAACCAGTTATGTCCTCTCTGGTGCACCATCACTACAGGAGGTGGAGACAGTTACACAGAATGGTTAAATAAGAAAATGCCAACTTTCTAAAAGTGGCATTTTCAAACACAATTTAAAAACCATCTCCCTAAAAAATGTGTTATTAAATCTGAGTTCAGAGATCCTAAACTTTATTTCTGCATCTTGTCCCAATGGAAAGTTAAACTTGTAAGATGTTACAAAGCAACTCCCATGTTAGCCTATGGGGCAGATAGCCTTTCAATAGTGAAAAACAAATTTGGCAGTAATTCACTATCAGGACATGTCACACACACCAGTGCATGTCCTACCTTTCACATACACTGCACCCTGCCCATGGGGGTACCTCGGGCCTACCTGAGGGGTGCCTTACATGTAAGAAAAGGGATGGTTAGGTCCTGGCAAGTGGGTGCACTTGCCAGGTTGACATGGCAGTTTCAAATTGTGCGTGCAGACACTGCAGTGGCAGGTCTGAGACACATTTACAGGGCTACTCATGTGGGTGGCACAACCAGTGCTGCAAGCCCACTAGTAGCATTTGATTTACAGGCCCTGGCACACTCAGTGCACTTTGCCAGGGACTTACCAGTAAATCAAATATGCCAATCATGGATAACCATTCATAATAACAATTTACACAAAATGCATATGCACTTTAGCACTGATTGGCAGTGGTAAAGTGCCCAGAGTCCTAAAGCTAACAAAAACAGGTCAAGAAAAATAGGAGGAAGAAGCAAAAGATTTGGGGTTAACCCTGTAAAAAGGGACATTTCAAACAGGCACAGAGCGCACATATATGCAATTAAATGTGCCTCAGAAACATAACACAGATCTATGACCATGTGAGTGTGTAGCCTGTCCCAAAGCCTCCCAAACCAGCTACACATGCACCAGCCATCCATTGCTTCTTTCCAGCTCTGCTTAGACCAGTGGCCTCACTACTCTCTTTATTGGAATATAGAGACATTGGCAGCTAGTAACTATTCCACTGCTGTTAGAAATGGGATTTCTGGTTGGCTAGTGCATGCGCCTCAGCCAGGCAGAAACCACCACTCTAGTCAGGGCATGGGAGTTACACGCTGAAGATAACCCCTGCTCACCCCCTTGGTAGCTTGGCACGAGCAGTCAGGCTTATCCCAGAGGCAATGTGTAAAGTGTTTGCACAACACAGACACACTGACACACTAGGCACACCACAAAAGAAACTCCACACAAGGTTATATCAAAAATAGCCTTTGTATTATCCATAAACACATTAGAACAAAATCACAAATGTACACTGTGCCATCTGGCACTTAGGTATCACTTTACAGGGGATTATATACATGACAGGGCCAATCGGGCCACTGTCAGCACCATCATAACACACATGTAATAAAACAACCAGTAACTCCTGGCAACACAGCACTTAGCATATGCAGAACATATTAGGCATAACCATCATCTCACATTTGGAGGAAACAACCAGTAACTACTGGTAACATTGCACTTAGCATAACGTAAGTAGCTGTAGTGCAGTACATCAGGCCCACCTTAGGCCTACCCCTCAGCAGTGCACGTAGCAAACCTCAGCAGTGAAAACAGTCAGCAACTACTGGCAACACTGCACCTAGCAAGAACACCTTAGGCGTACATCCTACTCAATGACATTTCATAGAAGAGCATTTTACACCTCTTACAATCACATCAGGGCATAACATATTAGGTATGCACGTGATCCACAGTGCATCTTAGTCATGACAAGCCAGGCACAGTATCCCTGACTCACCAGGCACCTCCCTGGCCATGCAAGTATACCCCCGTAGGGGATAGTGGGGAATCCAGTGGCCTCCTCCTGCATGAGGCTTTCAAATTAGCCCCCAGCTGCAAATGCAGCAACATCAATGCCCCCAACAGGTCCACAACAGGGCCTCGACCCGCAGACACAGGCCCAACGTCGGGCGACCCCCCCCTCTTCGTGGGAAGCCCACTGACCTGAGAAGCTGTCGGCTGCGGGTGGTCCGCCTCTCCCTCTACCAGGCGGGGGCGGCGAGGATTTGTGGAATGGGGCCCGCGAGGCTCTGGTAAGATGCCGGCACAGGGTTCCTCGTCGGGGACTCCCTGGACTCTGGCTGGCGATCCGGCTCTCTACTTGCCCGGCTGGAGCCAGCTGCAACGGCTCCCTGTAGGATAGGACTGGAACGAAGTCTCCGGTGGCTTCGTCGGCCGAAGGCAGCCCCGCCCACAACCTGGCCTGGCTTCCAGTCTCGAAGCGGCCAAAGCACAAGCCCACTTCTTGGTTTCTGGGCCGCTACCACAGGCGCCCACTACACCCTCCTGGTGGCAGACACTGCCACCAGGAGTAAACTCACACACAGGCTTGGGGACCACGCGGGGCTCTCCTCGTCCTAACGAGAGCCCCGCCTACGACCAGGCAGCTTCCTTGTGCAAAGCCCTGCCCACAACCAGGCAACGCGGGGGAATCCCAGCGCCAGGATTCCTTCTCCTCAGGATTCCTGGATGGAACCAGCGGCAGGGCACAGTGCTTCTGAGCGCAACGAAAACAAGGATGGGCTCCACACGCTCAAGCAGGAGATCACCAGGGCAATAATGACAAAGTCCTAGGGCTCTTCAAAAGTGGAGCACCGCGCCAGCGCCCAGAGCGCTTCAGTTCAGTAGCCCAGGCAGGCCAGCACACCGGGGCTCTTCAGCAGCGCAGCAGCTTCACTCCCATGAGTAGGGAGCCCCAGATGGCGGTTCCTCCTGGGCCCAGTAGTTCCAAAGTCAGCACAAAGCACCAACAGGCACACAGACATGGGGTCACAGCCCCAATATTTATATCATGCTTGGTCTTTGTTCTGCCCTGGCACAGGGCTTGGGGAACCAGTCCCAACTGGTTCTGGGGGGCACTGAAGCACTTTCTATACAGTGCTCACACCTTCCTTTGTCAGGTTAAGCTCTGGCCCCAGACACACCACAGGGGGGCGGAGCCAGCATTGAACAAGGCAGGCACAGACCTATTCAGGGTCAGGGGCTACTCCTCCCACTACTCCAAATGCAGATCTGCCTATTCAGCCTAGCCCTGACTCACCCTGCCCCTCTGGAGCCACACACCGCACCAGCCCCTGTCACTCCAGAGCCAGACATGCAATACACATAAGGCGGCACAAAGACACATAGCACACAGAAATGCCAACTTCGAAAAGGGGCATTTCTAAAATAGTGATAATAAATCTGCGCACACCATTACGCAGCATGTATTATTACTATTCCAAACATACCAAACTTGACCATGCTGCTCCTCTCATATCAGAAATTACCACTGAAACACTTATCAGGGAAACCACAAAGCATTCCTATGAGAGGGCAGCCCAACAGTAGTGAGAAACCAAAATGGCTGTTTGTCACTACCAGGACATGTCACACAATTAAGTTACATGTCCTACCTTTTACCTACAATGCACCCTGCCCATAGGGCTAGCTAGAGCCTACCTTAGGGGTGACTGACATGCAGTAAAAGGGGGGTCACAGACGTGGCACCCACTTTATGTGCCACGTCACAGCGGCAGTAAATTGCGCGCACAGGCCCTGCAATGGCGGAGGCCTGAGACAGGTTTGAAAGGCTACTTTGGTGGGTGGCGCAATCAGCGCTGCAAGCCCACCAGTAGCATTTAATTTATTTGCCCTGGGTATCTGAGATACCACTTTACAAGGGACTGACAGGTAAATTAAATACGCCAAACAGGTGTAGACCAATCTTACCATGTTTACCACAGAGAGCACACGCACTTTACACTGGACAGCAGTGCTAAAGTGCCCAGAGTCCTAAAACCACCAACACCAGGTTAGAAAAAATACCAGGAGGAAGGCAAAAAGTTCAGGGATGACCCTGCAAAAAGGGCCAAGTCTAACAACTGCTGATATCACCTCCCCCTCACCCCTTATCATGTTGACACGTGAAAACATCATCTCCACCTGCAGGTTTATTGTGAAACAAAATGGAGGCTGAGGTTACAAGTCTATCCATTAACATGCTCAAATATTTCCCTTTGGGACAAGTACCCCCCCTACACACACACACACACACATTTCAAAATGACATTGTTATGTCTATAAATAAAGAAAAAAAACAAATTAAAAAAAGAATTTGTTCAAAGCAATGAAATCAGTGTGCTTTCAAAACACACCTGACTGTAACAACTTCAGGGTATTACCTCAGTATAATAAGATAACACAATATGAATTCATGACATCATCATAAAAAACTGACCTCCTTTAACAAAATGTACCTTTACCACATTTATTAATTAAACATAGTCACATGGTTATGTTTCAAATTCTATAATAACTGTTTAATAGCTATCTAAATCAGAATGATTCTCTTTCCCCGCGAAGGACATTATGCAGACATTGCTACCTCTACCCCATGGAGCTAATACACAAACGCATTTATGAGTACGGTAAATAGAACTGCAGGAGTACTCTGGATATGCCTTCATCTCGCTGCTTTGTATTGCACCATCTCTACCATTGTTTTCCTGGCCTGCTCAGCAATGTCTGTGCTGTCCTTTACAGACTGCAACTGTGAAGTTCATTTTTGTCCATGACTGATAACCTGGTGTCAAGCATGTTCACAATATCAACCTGTTTTTCTGTAAACCTTCATCAAAAGTCTTACCTGTACACTAGATATCTCTAATGTAGGTGTGCCACTTTGCCCCTCTGGTATTCCAGGTCCTGTGTGCATCTGTGTTGTCTGAACTGTGGTGGCAGCTGATGCTATGGTTTGGGATGTGTGATTGCTGCAGTTAATCTGTCACTGCTGGTGGTAGTATCATATTTTAGAGGGTGTCCTGTTTATCCATTTTATACTGTGCTGATTTTGAACTGTACTTCCTTACTCCCAGACACAATACTTTATTTCTCTGCTAGTCTCCAGTGCTAGAAATGTTAGTTGAAAAGTAAGAATTCAACTCCAATTGATGAAGCAATGGTTTTGCATTTGTGACTCACAGCAGGTTGTTACATTGACTCACAGCAGGTTGTTAAATGTGAAAGAATATATTCACTTGTTGTTTATCTGCCCAACAAGGTAGAGGGTCTTGTGTCAAACCCAGTCAATCTCTGAGAATGCAAAAGATTGGCTGGGTCAGACAAACACTAATGGATAGTACCCTTTATAGCATGGTGGGCTAATAATTAGTGTTAAGTCTATTAGAACACTGGAATGTTGGGAGCTCCATTGAAGACAGTGGAGTGCTCAGGGCTTCTAAAGGCTGGTAATAGCCCGCGGAGCTCCAACATTCCAATGCTTGTCGTTCACAGTTGTTGCTCTGAACAGAGGCCTCAGTGTGTGGAGTGGATTTAAATCCCCTCGGGCTTACTGAGGCCTTTGTTTAATATGTTAGAACATTCTGCCCTCTAGTGGTGTAATGTTCTAATAGCCTTATAACCCTCCATAGCTGGGCTATACTGATCATTAAAGGCCAGCTCCCTTGTTAAAGGCCCTTTGCGAAGCTGAATGGCATGTATAGCTCGCTAAGGCGGGCTATAGGATAATAGTAGTCCCTGTAACAACTCAATTTGATTCTGGAACAAAGTCATCAAAAAACCAAACAGTATGTGCACTCAATAAAGTCCCACTCACATTTCAAGGTAGCTGGTCGCACATGTAAGGGTTCTGTACAGTCAATGTTCAAAACTGACCCCTCATTTAGAAGAAGCCAGTAATTGAATGTCATGGCCACTCTACTCTTGGTTCCCCCACCTTGTTTACATAATGGGAGAAAATGGTTTCCCCAACGTCAGGGCTGCTACCAATCTGATTACTGGGAGAGACATGAATTGGACCCAGTTTTGACTATAATGGCACCCAGCTAGCTGCTCTTTGTAGAGTGGCCTCTCCTACACTATTTCTTCTTGCATACTTTTTTCTGTGTTTGCTGTGTCAAAAATGGCAGTCCTTGAAAAAAAAATCTCAGAAATGTCCTCCGTGTGGTCGGAGAAATCTTCAGCACCTCCAGACAGAAATATTATTTCTGAAAAAGGACATCTGATGTGGTAGTAGGTCTTTGGAAATACTACAAGTGATGACATGTCTACCATAATGGCTTGACATAAGGGATCTGCCACCTGGTGTGTGGTGGCTAATTATTTTTCCTGGAGCCAGTTATTAAAGACCAAAGCAGTTCAGCTGCTGCCTGGGGACCCGTTTGTGATACACTGAAGTCACTTACCTAAGGATAGTTACCATTTTGGGGGGAAAAATTGCTTTTTACTTTTTGCGCTCCTGAATGAAGGGTGAGGTGCTCCTTTGCACGTAGTTTAGTTTTGTTTCAATGAACCCGGATAAACTGGCTAACAGTTCCTGCCGGTGTGCTCCCATGACTCCTGGATATTATGGGTTAAAGGTTGGATTAGTCTCTGGCCAGTTTTATTTTATTGGAACTACAGCAAGAGAGTCTGGTGATGTCTCTACTACGTGGCCATTCAACTGGGTTCGTCAGATGATCCTTATAGGCCATAAGTTAGTAAAATGTCCTTAATATTCCAACAATCTAAGTACCACGATGGCTGTCTGAAGAAAAATAGGGATGGGTGAAGCGAGGCTTCCAAATCGGGCCTCAGAAGAAAGATGCAGAGACTGCCACTCAATGCAGCAGGCATCTTTGGTTAGCATCAAAGGATCATGGGAAAGGAGAGAGCGTGAGCAATTCTACTGCAGTCGCCACTCAGGACAAACAGAACTTCAAACAAAACATTGACTACTAACTTTATTAGCTGTTATAACTTTATCTGGTAATGCAATTCCCCCCCAAAAAAATTGTGTGAATTGCTTTCTTTGTAAAGTGGTTGCTATCCTCTCACTATGTAAAAAAAATCACGCATCATCAGTCAATGGTAACAGATTTCGCATGCATATAACTTTCTCCAAATTTGGAAAGATTGTGGTAATGTTGTTGAGATTAGAGAGAGACCATAACCCTGACGTTGCAGGCTTGTACCTTGACATGCTGGGCTATCAAATGACAGCAAGGCTCAAATTACACCCAGAAGCAAATATGCTGATGCATTAGGCAATTGAAATTTGACTTGATGGCTTGCTGATTATTAATATTAGCAGTGCTAATTTCTTCCTTCTCAGTTAAACTTTGCTCGTGTTAAGAGGTTCTGATTGCCGAGGAAGTGAAATCCGGACCTCGAGAATGCTACAACAGCAGACTCTACATTGCATGATTGCATGAAATTCTGATGGTTAAAATGTAGAGCATTCATGTATCTTTCATAGAAAAATGCCAGCTCGGTGCTGTGTACTATAAGTCTGGAGAAATGTGTGAAATCGCTAAATATATCTCAGGACCATGCATTTTTCATCTTTAGAATTTCACATTATGAACAGATAGAGGAACGCAAACCAGCAATACAGGCTTTATTTGTTGGATTTGGAAACAAACATAGTTTAATGAACGGGCCACAGGCTCTTCTTCCAGATTTAAAACCGCATGCTGCTTTGTAAAATCATTACGTATAGTTATTGTTACAAATTTGGAAGCGGTTGTCATTAGACCTCGCGCCCTAAGGAAATTGACAATTTACTTTCCCCTACCCTGGCAATGCAGTTCGAGGCAGACACCTATAATTGCCTTAATGGTAGGAGAAAAGTGTGTTTGCACAGGAATAGAAATTGTCATTGATCAACGGAAACACTCACCCTTTAACGAGGGTAAAATTACTTACAGGGAAATGGATGGATTACCGAAATAAAAAGTGTCTCCTAAAGGGCAGTGAGGCTGGAAAGGAGTCAGTCGCATATTCGGCGGAACATAAGTAAAGCATGTGGCTGGTTGCTATATTTCTGCATGGTCTTCCAGAGACTCATGCCTTCTGCAAAGCTGCGGATTGCGCCCCCATTTCTGATCACCTCTCAACTGAACAGGAAAACTGGCACAAAAAAACAGACATCTTTAACTAATCATAAGCACCATATTATGGGCACTGTGCCCAGAGAAATGGGCAATCTAGTAGACTAGATGTAAGTAACCCAATATATCCCACAATCAATTTATTCCAAAATGCATCGTCATTTCTCCATAAATACAGATTTTGTTTTTTAAACCTTTGTTCAAAGCAAAGAAATCAGTGTGGTTTAAAAACACGCCTGACTGTAATAACTTCAGGATCCAACTTCAGCATAACCAGATAGAACGATTTGAATTCATAATATCATAATAAAAAACGACCTTATTAAAAAAAAAGTGCACCTTTCCAACATTTATTAATGAAATATAGTCACATGAAAAATGTTCTGTGCCTAAGAAAACAATTGTCTCTATTTTAAATATTCCTTTTTAAATCTCAGGAAAGCCTGTGAAGTTTAATAATGTTTTTACCTTTTTGTTTAAATGTATTTTATATGAATTTTAACATGTATGAAATGCTGCTAATGTGCTTTTATGGTTGTTTGCTTGCAATCGAATAAAGCTTTCTTGATTGATTGATAGTGACATGCTTATGTTCTAAATTCTATCATACCCATTTAATATCTCTCTGTATAGAGAGAATAATTCTCTTTCCCTGCAAAGGACATTATGTAAACATTGCTACATCTACCATGGAGCTAATACACAAAAGCATTTATGAGTACAGTAAGGAGTACTCTTCTACATAGGGCCTGATATAGAAGTCGGCGGAGGTAATACTCCATCCAAGCGTGGCGGATATCCCGTCCACCGTATTACGGTCCCCATAGTATCTAATGTGATCTTAATACAGTGGACGGGATATAAGTCCCAATTGTGACAGTGTTCCCCTCTGCCGACTTCTAACACTGACCCATAGTCTCCCGTGCCTTTGTCAGTTGGCTCAAATTGGAAAGAGCCTTTACAACGCGGCCTTCACCAACCAGGACCTTTGCAATGCACTTTTTACCATGAAGAGAAGTACTACGCAGGTAAGTGTTTTTACTCTTTAACATGCGTACCTTACGACACTGTTATGTTTTTATTCTTTTTAACTTTTTTATGTTAAGAGAAAAAAGGGAAAGGTGCTGGTAAAGGGAGGTACGGGCGACTAAGTTTTAGGGGTGCGGAGAGGCAAAAGGAAGTAGGGGGAGTTTTAGGATTTGTGGCTAGGGAGAGGAAAAGGGAGTTAAGGGTAATTTTTGGGTTCAGGGGTGGATAGAGGTAAATAGAGGTAAGGGTAATTTTTGAGTTATATATATATATATATATCTTTATATATATATATATATATATATGTATATATATATATATATCTTTATTATCTACTGGCGGTCGCCAGTAGATAGTTATAGTTAGGACCTATTATCCATAGGAAATCCGTGACATTCTATTTGAAATAACGTTGGCGCCGGTTGACGAATCTTCGCGAAAGTTTCCAACTTGTTGGGGCGCTCCGCTCCTACCCTGAAAGTCTCTGGTTGATTCGTCAAGCGGGGGCCGAGAAAAAGGGGGTCCCAAAACGCGTTTTCCCCATTCATTTTTCCATAGGAACCTTTAGTCGCAGCTACAGCCCGAACTGCTGAACGGAATTACACCAAATTTGGCAAAGAGGTAGCCCTTGGTTCAGTGTCGTGCCTTTTGCTTAAATGGTGTAAATCCATTCAGTAGTTCCTGAGAAAATCAAAAGTAAAGTCACATATATATCTATGGACGAGTAGGGTCCGCGTATCCTGAGCGCACCCTGCGCGCACCGTCCCGATCACGAGCTGCATGCTAATTGGCTGTCAAGTGGCTGTCAACACTCCAAATCAGGAAGTGTTGCCAGCCATTTTGTCCCTCGGTAGAACCGAGGGACAGAAACAAGTGCGCAAAGCGCAAAAAGGGGGCAGGGTAGAAACACCCTGACCCCCTAGGTCTGCTCAGGGGGTCCCACAAGGACCCCCATGGCAGAAAAAAGCATTTTTTTTTTTTTAAACTGCGGGATGCGCTTAGGGTGCGCGGATCCCGCCGATTAAAAAAAAAAAAAAAAGCACAAGAAACAAGTGCGCAAACGCACAAAGGGGGCAGGGTAGAAACACCCTGACTCCCTAGGTCTGCTCAGGGGTCCCACAAGGACCCCTGGGCAGAAAAGCATTTTTTTTTCAAAATCGGTGGGATGCGCTTAGGGTGCGCGGATCCCACTGATTAAAAAAAAAAAAACACAAGAAACAAGTGCGCAAAACGCACAAAGGGGGCAGGGTAGAAACACCCTGACCCCCTAGGTCTGCTCAGGGGGTCCCACAAGGACCCCCTGGGCAGAAAAAAGCACAAAAAAAAGACCGGCATCATGCCAAGGCCCCGGCCCCTCCCTGCAGCAGTCTGCAAATGCACCCCCTGGTGCGTTTTAAGAAGGAGTAATTCCCCTGAATACTGGGGGTCCCTGGGGCCAACTAGCCCACCAGGAACCTCCGGTATGCGCCAGGGGCTGCGTTGCAGAGAGGTGTACAGAGGCCACGCCCTTTTTACACCTCTCTGCAACGCAGCTCTGTGGCGCTTTTGGAGGTACATGGTGGGCTAGTTGGACTCCAGGGACCCTCAGTATTCAAGGGGACTTAATCCCCCAACTTAAAACGCACCACGGGGCACGTTTGCACAGTGGTGAAGGGAGGGGCGGGGCTTCAGGTGACATGTGTGCAAACAGGCCCCGTGGCGCATTTTAAGATGGGGAATGAAATCCCTTCAATCCTGAGGGTCCCTGGGGCGAGCTAGCCCACCAGGTACGTCCAGAAAGCGCCACAGAGCTGTGTTGCAGAGAGGTGCAAAAGGGGCGTGGCCTCTGAACACCTCTCTGCAACGCAGCTCCCTGGCGCATACTGGAGGTACAAGGTGGGCTAGTTGGACCCCAGGGACCCTCATGATTCAAGGGGACTTAATCCCCCAACTTAAAACGCGCCACGGGGCGCGTTTGCACAGATGTCACCTCAGGCCCCGCCCCCTCCCTTCACTATTGTGCAAATATTCCTCTAAAATCAGCCGAACTACGAATTCCGATTTACTCACCTGTTATCAGGAGAGACCTCAGTCCTGCATCTTTCAGCCCAGTACTGATCCTGAAAAGTAATTTTAACCTTACTTACCAGTAACTTGAATTTCCTTCCATAGGATATCATTGACTGGTTTCACTTGGAAATTCTTCTAAGTGTGGAGTTTTGGAACTTTATAATATTCCTCTAAAATCAGCCGAAATACGTATTCCGATTTACTCACCTGTTATCAGGAGAGACCTCAGTGCTGCATCTTTCAGCCCAGTACTGATCCTGAAAAGTAATTTTAACCGTACTTACCAGTAACTTGAATTTCCTTCCATAGGATATCATTGACTGGTTTCACTTGGAAATTCTTCTAAGTGTGGAGTTTTGGAACTTTATAATATTCCTCTAAAATCAGCCGAAATACGTATTCCGATTTACTCACCTGTTATCAGGAGAGACCTCAGTGCTGAATCTTTCAGCCCATTACTGATCCTGAAAAGTAATTTTAACCGTACTTACCAGTAACTTGAATTTCCTTCCATAGGATATCATTGACTGGTTTCACTTGGAAATTCTTCTAAGTGTGGAGTTTTGGAACTTTATAATATTCCTCTAAAATCAGCCGAAATACGAATTCCGATTTACTCACCTGTTATCAGGAGAGACCTCAGTGCTGCATCTTTCAGCCCAGTACTGATCCTGAAAAGTAATTTTAACCGTACTTACCAGTATCTTGAATTTCCTTCCATAGGATATCATTGCCTGCTTTTTGCTGAAAAAGTTTCTAAGTGTCGATTTTTGAAACATACAAATATTCCTCTAAAATCAGCCAAAATACGAATTCCGATTTACTCACCTGTTATCAGGAGAGACCTCAGTGCTGCATCTTTCAGCCCAGTACTGATCCTGAAAAGTAATTTTAACCGTACTTACCAGTAACTTATATTTCCTTCCGTAGGAATCCATTGTCTGGTTTTCAGCAGAAAAGTTTCAAAGTGTTGATTTTCACAAATTACAAATATTCCTTAAAAATCGCCTGTATGACTTAAACGCATTCTTTCAACTGTTTACAGGAGATGCACCAGTGCTGGATCCAGGATCCACCACTGAGTAAGAAAAAGTAACGATAACACTACTTACCTGCTAAGTGAATTTCCTCCCATAGGATAACATTGGTGATTCTATGTGAAAAAGTTTCTAAGTGTCAACTTTTAAAATACAATAATATTCCTTAAAAATCACTACTGTAACCAAAACGCTTTTACTCAACTGTTTACAGGAGATGTCCCAGGACTGAATCTAGGATCCAGTCCTGTGGTTAGAAAAGTAATCCATAAAGTAACTAATTGCATTTAGCTAGAAATTCACATTGAGCTCAATGTTGCATTGTGTTTGAAATTGTGTTGCCCATTGCAACAACTGTAACTACTGTACTTAAAAGTCTATTGCCTATTTGCAAAGTATTTAAACTAAAGTAATTCATTCTGAGAAAGTATATTTTGTAATGTAATGTATAATGTAATTACAATGTAATTTAAAAAATAAAATATCTAAAAATAAATAGTTTAAAAAAATGTAGTAAATCAGTATCAAAAAAAATAAATATAACAATTAATACATTTAAAAATTGTCATTTACAAAACCTTTGAAATTCACTGAAAAAAACCATAGGTTTCAGACATGTTATAGTTAGGAATTAGCATTTAAAATACCTTTGAAATTCACTGAAAAAACCATAGGTTTCAGGCTTGTTATAGTTAGGAATTAGCATTTTAAAAACCTTTGAAATTCACTGAAAAAACCATAGGTTTCAGGCCTGTTATAGTTAGGGTTTAGCATTTAAAAAACCTTTGAAATTCACTGAAAAAACCATAGGTTTTAGGGAAAGTTATAGTTGGACATTGCACTCGTACAAAACCCGTGAAATTCCCCGTTATAGTTAGTTCAGCTAACTATAACTCGCGCCCCGCAATGCACTGCTGATGACGTCACATATTACATCACTCATGACATGGTCAGTGACATCACTGATGACATCACTGATGACATCTCAAATGACATCACTGATGACATCATCCATGTGAGAATTTAATGCATCTTCTCACACCCTAATATAACTTTTGATACACCCACTCTAAATTACAGACTGCCATTCTCAAAACCATACACACTCCAATACCAATAAGTACATACCCACTCACTGATTCTTAGGTCTACACACACACATCTACTCACTCACCCGTACAGTCACTCATACTTACAGTCACTCAGTACAGGACTATCATATGCACTCATACACCTATATAAACACTCACACAACGCAACTCATCCATAGAGGTACTCACACACCTAGTCAGTCATGCAAATAATTATTCACACTCCAATTTACTCACCTATACAGTTATACACACCAGCTCACTTATTCATAAAAATACTAGCACATTCTTACGCTCCTATGCAATCACTGATGCAAGCACACACTCATCCATATAGCCACTCTCACAATCACACACTCTCACTTATAGCCATTTATATACTCCAACACACATATATACTGCCTTTCACATATGTAGTTACTCACACATGTACCACTGAGATATACATTCAATCACTAACACACCCATACACACACTCACCCACCCATACAGTCCATCACAGACGCACTGTTGAAACCATGCACCCAGTGAATCACCCACTCACACATCTATGCACAGAGTCACACACACCCCACCCACACAAACACTGAGGCACCCATATAGATACTCAGAGAACCAATCCATAACCCATATAGACACTCATTTAGCTAGTCAGAAACCCATGCAGCTGCTTACACAACAACAGACAGACGGATACAGACATTCACACAGTTTAGTCACTCACCCATGCATCCAGTAAGATACATTTAATCACTCACTTATAGACTCAGTCACGCACCTACTAAATCATCCATTCAGACGCTTATACACCCACTCATTCTTCAATACGCCTTTCCCTATATATATTAAACATATTTAAACTTTACAGAAACACACAGTCACTGGATGATGTCAGTGATGTCATCAGTGATGTCATTTGAGATGTCATCAGTGATGTCATCAGTGATGTCACTGACCATGTCATGAGTGATGTAATATGTGACGTCATCAGCAGTGCATTGCGGGGCGCGAGTTATAGTTAGCTGAACTAACTATAACGGGGGAATTTCACGGGTTTTGTACGAGTGCAATGTCCAACTAACTATAACTTTCCCTAAAACCTATGGTTTTTTCAGTGAATTTCAAAGGTTTTTTAAATGCTAAACCCTAACTATAACAGGCCTGAAACCTATGGTTTTTTCAGTGAATATATATATATATATATATATATAGGTGTGGGTGTGTGTGTTTGTGAACACTCACACAGACACACACACACAGAGATGTACCACAAAATTCATGATAAAGGTCCACAAATTAATCCCACGCATTGTAAAGTTCAAGGTGTGGGATTACATGTTTGGTAAAGACATGCCTAGCAATGACATGTGTTGTAAAGACATACATCTGACCTGAATATGTGTCAACTTTCTTGCCTGTCCCTGCTGGTTGCTGGTCCGTTGTCTGCAGGACCACCGGGGAGCTTGGAACTCCCTAATCCCATTTGAGGTGCCCTGGAGTTTTATCGGGTCTTCCGCTGCTGCTGTTGGTGCCGGTTCTGATGACATCTACACTCTGGTGGGACTCGGTGTCCCAGAGTGCAACGCCGGTAATTACCCGCAGCTGCTGAGGGCGGAGCCCTTCCCATCGTGCTACAAAGCGCTGCCTCGCGCCCTGCAGTGTGGGGCTTGCCTGTCTGTGCTGGTTGCTGGTCCGTTGTCTGCAGGACCACCGGGGAGCTTGGAACTCCCTAATCCCATTTGAGGTGCCCTGGAGTTTTATCGGGTCTTCCGCTGCTGCTGTTGGTGCCGGTTCTGATGACATCTACACTCTGGTAGGACTCGGTGTCCCAGAGTACAACGCCGGTAATTACCCGCAGCTGCTGAGGGCGGAGCCCTTCCCATCGTGCTACAAAGCGCTGCCTCGCGCCCTGCAGTGCGGGGCTTGCCTGTCCGTGCTGGTTGCTGGTCCGTTGTCTGCAGGACCACCGGGGAGCTTGGAACTCCCTAATCCCATTTGAGGTGCCCTGGAGTTTTATCGGGTCTTCCGCTGCTGCTGTTGGTGCCGGTTCTGATGACATCTACACTCTGGTGGGACTCGGTGTCCCAGAGTGCAACGCCGGTAATTACCCGCAGCTGCTGAGGGCGGAGCCCTTCGCATCGCGCTACAAAGCGCTGCCTCGCGCCCCGTCACGCGGGACGCGCCGGGCGGGCCCGTCTGTGCCCGTCGGAGACCGATCGAGGCTGTGCTGGGGCACCCCCCCTGGTTTTCATTATTTAATACCTGGATGACTGTCCATGGGAAAGTGAGAAGGTGAGACCCTAGCAGTTAATTCCAAGGCTGGTGAAGTCCTAAGTGCTTATTCTAAACACTTTGGCGAGGTCCGGCGAGGTTTGGTTTTAAGAAGCCATGGGGAAACGATCTCCCTTAGCGAAAAGGCCTGCTACTAGGCAGAAAGTCCCACTGGCAATTTCTACTGCCCAACCGACTGCAATAGATAAAATGCTCCAGCAGGCTATCGGAGCAGTGTCCAGTGAAATTGAGCGTACTGAGAGACGTCTCTCCTTAACACCGAATCTCGTCCACAATTCAATATCCACGGAGCCAGAGATTTTTCGTCTCTGCCCCTAACACCAAATGTGATTTTAAACTTGGAGCCCTCTTGTGTACAAGAAAAGTCAGCCCTTGGTTGCACTACCAAGATCCCTCAGGGAGGTGGTGCGAAAAAGAAATGTGGGAAACGGAAACAAGCCACACATAAGGGAGGAAGGCAGGAAAAACAAACTCCTGCTATCCAGCCAAATCAGCCCCCAGGGGGACAAGGAACTGATGAGTGTCTGCAGCAAACCCCGGAGCACCCGTTGTGGGCATCTAACCTGCTAATGGAACTTAAAGCACATTTTGCCTCGACCATTAAAACCGAACTTGATGCTGTAAAGACACGCATAGACAATCTTACACTACTGATGGACCATTGGGTGAGCAAAGTTGAAGCATATCTTAATACAACTGACTCTATTAAATCTTCTATCTTAAAGTTGGCTCTGCACCAAAATCAGGCAACTCCAACCACCTCTAATGAATTACTTCCCCTCGCAGAGCCCAATCCAATCGTGCAAAAGAACGTAGTTCCCACTTCTATGCCATCTGCCCCGCATAACCAGGAATCAGTTGATCCCCAGCAGAGGCCCCCCTATTGTCCTGATACCGTACATGACAGTAGGCATATATTACCCACACCAGGTCCACCTAATAAACAACAAACTCAAAATAACCAGGATGCTCATACTAGGACCACTTTATATTCTAAATCCAGGGAAACAAGATCCGCATTTCCATGTATCGATTTGCCCCCAGCCTCAATTACCTATGTCATCGTTTTAGCTGGCGTACCTGAGCTGGAAACAGGCCGAGGGGAGACTCATTTAGAACTTAAAAATAAAAGTACCTATTGGTTAAATAAACACAGGCCTCTCCCCCACCAAGAACAAAGTGACATTTTATTCACACGCAGGGTAAGCTGGCTGGGGCAGAGGCAAAAGGATATATTTGGGGACTGTGTTGTGATCAATTTCAGAGACACCCGGACGGTCCAACACATCTTAGATTGGGGCTATTCGAGGGAGTTAGGGGGTATTCTCTCCCTGCCTTTGGGATACTTTTATCCCCCTAGGGATACGCCAGGCAAAGAGGGAAACATGACTAAGGATTGGGGACCAAGTGATCAGAAAGGTGCTAGGCCAAATACGGGTTGGGAACATCAAAAAACAATGGTGTATAATATCCCGGTTAACAACAGATTTAGCTTTTTGGACCTGGTAGACTGACTAAATCCCATTACTAAAAAGTCCACTAATACAAACAAGGCTAAACTGGGACATACACAGCAGGATGATCCCCCACGAATGGAGGGATGTAGGAGGGGAAAAAAAGCCTTAGAGAAGATCTGTGAGGTTAGCGCCCCAAACCACACTCCTAGCCCACGGAGTAATATAAACCGGGCGAATGAATGTAGGCAAGGGGGGGGGGGGCAGGACACAAAGATAAGGAGATACCGCAAATTCCACCAGAGGAAATTTACATCCCTCAGACCTCGTTAGTCAACACAGCTGAACCACAAAACTCTTGGCTTTTATCCTGGAATATAGCAGGCCTTAGGTCAAAATTGGACCTCCCAGATTGGGGAGATTTTGTAGATAAACATGAGCTATGCCTGTTCCAGGAAACATGGTCAAGGACAGATCTGTTTAGAGTGGGCTACTTCACTTATTACACTCCAGCCATCCAGGGGGCTAGGGGGAGACCTTCGGGGGGTCTATGTACCTGGGTTGGCGTTCATCTGGGATGTAATGTTAAAAAGTTAGAGACCTCTTCCCCTGACATTCTGTGCATTCTTCTTTCTTTCCACAATTTTTTGAAGATTGCAATAATCAATGTCTACTCTAGACCAGTGAGCCATGGACACTCCTCTCAGACCCTCGATTGTCTCACCACATTTCTTCACACTATACCGGAGAAGAGCCACGTAATTATAGGTGGGGATTTTAACTGTCAATTCGAGCCTCTGAATGGCATTACCACAACTATTACAAGCGAGGAGGACTCGGTCTGGTCAATACCAGAAACTAATATCCAGCCAACACGGGCATGGACCCCTTTAGTTCTACAGATGAATGCAGCCATACTTAGCCACTCACTAAGGGCCTGCAACGGCCGATTCCCCTCTGACAGCCCTGGGAATTTTACTTTTAATAGACCCGGTGAGGCATCAATAATAGATGACATCTTGGTAGATGTCAGATTATGGTATAGGATTATGGATTTTAAGGTTGACTCTCACTATGAGAGCGACCATAACCCATTGGCCTTGGAAATATCTTTACCTTTGGTTAAGGACCTCTCAAATACGTCCTCAAACCCCAACACAAATCTAGTACTGATTGAAGGAGGGAGGAGGGTACGTTGGGGGGAACTGGTACAATCAATGGACAAAGTAGCCACTCTGTAACAACAAATTGCCCCCTTTCTAGAAGTCACGTTTCGAATGTCTGCAACTAGCAGTAGTACAGTATCGCAATCGATGATGGCAAAAAATCATCAGGATCTGTTCTCCACATTGGCACCTTTTTTTCTTGGCAGGACCAAGACTAGGCCGAATCATAAACCCAGGCACCCTTGGTATAATACATTGTGCAAGGAAGCTAAGCAGGCTCTATTAAATTCTATTAAATTGAATGATAAATCACGAATTAAGGAAGCCAGGGATCGATATAAAAAACTCATAGCTGGAGCAAAAACTAATTGGGAAAATGACAAATGGGAAGCAACAAAAATAGCATTAGACAATCACGATATGCGAGCCTTCTGGAACCTGGTTAAGACAGGGAAATCTGATGGTCATTCGGTTATAGGCCCAAATCTAGGGGAAGAAGTCTGGAGATCTTATTTTAAAACTTTATATTCGAGGCCTGTAGAGGAAGATGAAGATGTTAGGGAAGAACCAGTCACTTTTGTTGTAAATCCCCCATATTTTAATGCTCCCCCCTGTACAATGAAGGAGATTACAGTGCGTTGGGTAACTTACTCCCAGCAAAAGCACCTGGGCTGGATAGGATTCCTGGTGATCTATTTCGATCCGAGCAAGTAGTCTGGATCCCCTACCTATGGTCATTATTCAATGCCATTTTACAAGGTATGGCGTTGCCCTCCACTTGGGCTGGGGCAGAAATTATCCCCATCTATAAAAAGGGTTCACCTCTTAACCCAGCTAACTATCGCCCTATAAGCCTCATAGATGTCACTCAAATTTTTTTTGCTCGTGTGCTTTTTGGGTCATCTGCAATCCTGGATAGAAGAGAATAATGTATTAACACCTTTACAAGTAGGATTTAGGGCCAAGACCTCCACTATTGACCAGATCTTTAGATTGCAATTTATCCATTGGAAAACTGTGGTTTTAGAGGGTGGCAGCCTCTACCTCACATTTGTGGATCTTAAATCCGCATTTGACATGGTTCAGCGAGATCAGCTATGGGGCATACTTCTCGATATGGGAATACCAGAATATATTTGCCACCAGCTGAAACGTCTGCACCAAGACAATTATGCGAGAATAAGATATGGCAAAAAAGGTGAACTTTCCGCTCCCTTCCCTGTTGAGAAAGGGGTGAGACAGGGATGCGTCTTGGCCCCGACGCTCTTCTCCCTCTTTTTAAATGGTCTAATTGGGACCTTATTAGTAGGGAAAGATATTGACGCCCCGAGGTTGGCGAACCGCAAAATTCCAGCACTTATGATTGCGGACGATACGCTGCTACTCTCTAAATCGCCTATGGGTATGCAGCGGGTACTTGAGGAATTCAGTGCTTTTTGCAGGAAGAGGGGATTGGAGATTAATCTCCAAAAAACTAAATATATGGCTTTTAATGCCAACACTACCAATTGCCGACATCCCCAACTGGATGGAAGGGCCTTAGAGAGGGTGTCCATCTTTGATTATTTAGGGATTACACTCAATGATAGGATGGACTGGAGGACACAAATAAAGAAAGCTAATTTAAAATTGACTCAGTCTACAGGGGGCATCTTAAAATTATATAAAAACTGCACCCACAAAGTGATAGGTCCACCAGCAGAAATCTACAAAACGCAGGCTAGGGGAGCTTCACTATATGGGGCAGAACTATGGGGTCACTGCCCACTAACCTCACTATCTATGACAGAGAATATATTCCTCAGGCAATTGTTGGGCTTCCCTAAGAGCACCCCATTAACACCGCTTAGGATGGACTTGGGGATTGGTCCTATAGCTGATGCAGTCGCCTCGAGACCCCTCCTATATTGGCGCCACCTGTGGAGCACAACAGAGTTAGCCGATTACAGAGAGGAGTTGAAGGATGTTATGCCCCTCCTGGGTGCAGGGAATTTATCATGGCTAGTCTATATTAGGAATTCTTGCCAGGCACTGGGGAGGGCAAACATGTGGACTACACCTGAAGAGACCTGTTCTACAATTTCTAAAAAGGTATTACTTGACTCCTATAGAGAATATAAACTAGCCCAACTATGCCAGAGGACTACCCCAAGTAGCCTGACCTCCAGGTTCCTGGATATTAAGCAACAATATAGGTTGGAATTGGCACTGGATTGCATCCAACCACTTTTAGCAAAGAAACTGTTCCTCCAATTCAGACACGGGGCGCTCCCGCTACGAGTACTTACCAACAATTGGCAGGGAGCGCTCAAACTGGATTACCCAGGGTGTGACACCGTTGAAGAAACAGAACCACATGTTCTCTTCTTCTGCCCTGCTTACAGCAGGCCAAGGTCTAAATGGGTGCTCCAACTTTGCAGAAATCTAGGGATTAGACATTACAATGAGGTCTATAGGCTCCTCAAACATGAAAGACACATTATTTGTGTTTGCTATTTCTAGATTTCTTTATTCGATATGGTGCATTCGCAGGGCCATTTTAAAGAAAAAGATCACAGAAAACCCCTAGCTCCCTTCATTGAATAAATATGATGCTATGCTATGTTTGTATATATTTAGTCTATGAATACTGCTCTTGTAAATTTTCTTCCTCCGGGTTGTTCTTTTTGTTTTAACGTTATTATTTTAAATTCTTTTAATGTGCTGTTTTATATCGTCTTAGAGCTATTAGTAATTGTCAGAAGCTTTTTTATTAACCAAGTGATAGGAGTTTTTTTAGAGATTAATGTATTGGCCATCATTTAAAACATGTGATACCGTAACTCCTCTCGTTCTCGAGATAGAATATATATCTACTGTTGAACATTGCTTGTATATATTTTAGTACCGAGAATCGCTGCTAGGGAGTGCAGTTAATGACGAGCCAGAAAACCCTGCACAATCTGGACTTGTATTTCTTCTTAATACAGCCCCAATGAATATAAAGTTTTATGATGATTTATTTTATTTTAATATTTCTTTTTCCTTGGTTTTTTTTTTGTTATACAAAATGTATTGTAATATCTCTTTGTATGTGCTTTTCTGGCCATACGGCCGAAATAAAGCTTTTTGACTGACTGATCAACTTTCTTCTAGAATTCAAAGATTGCAGAAACAGTTTGGTGATGCTGTCATTGCAGCACGAGCTGAAATGAAAACATGTCCACTAATCTCTGCTTTGTCGATGCTCGTCGATCTAGATATATAATACCATTTATCATATTAGGATAACATGTGTTTATCAACCAAGCCATAGAGAGACATAATGACTGCTCTACATCATACAAATTGCACTAGAAAGTTGGGGCTTTATCCTACACCTGCTCTTAAAAATCACCATTAAATTCAGGTTCTGTGCGCATTCTGATAAAAGGCGCTTGTTCAAATGAAAGTAAATGGTTTTGTTTTTAGAAGGTGTTGCACGTCCAAGATCGACACAAGCACATTGTGATAGCGAGTATTTTACCTTTTTTGTACATTAACCACAAATACTTGGTGATGGGATATCACATAAAGTGTCATATAAAGGTTTAATATGAACCATTATCATTCCATATATTCTATATAAAAAAAGAGCACTTCTTACTTTCCTCTTGTGGTTTCAAAGATGCCCTTCTTGGAGCCAATCTGCTGGATGCCGCTGCTGTAAATGGTCTGCCTAGAGGACCGGTTGCGCGTCTTGGCGTCTGCGTCAGGTATGATGGATGCAGGGGTGGTCTCTGGTGGTGCGCTTGCTGTGATAGTTGACTTCGCTTCCAGAGCTGCAGTTAGATCTTCCAGCACTGCAGGACTTTCTTGTGTCTGTGGTTTGGCAAATATACCCTGGTGTGTGGTTCTTTCTGGCATTTCGGGTTCATCCGTGACTGCCTTATCAGTTGGGACAACATTGAGCCGGTCTGTCGCAGGGTCGATTGGAGCGACTGTGGGGTCGGTGCTCTGCGGTTCAGCGGCATCCACAGAAGGGACGCTGAAGATGCCTACTTTAGGGTCAGTTGTAATCTCTGGCGTGGGTGTGACACTCTGTGCTTCGTTTGTGCCAGTAAGGTTCATGCCAAGATTTCCAGATTCCCTGTCGGTGTGCTCCCCCCAGGGGATGCCTGCTGTCACGTGCTGCGTACTGCCATACCAACATTGTGAGAGGACGAGGACGAGTTCTAGAACATTCATCTTCAAAATGGTATGTCGCGGTACAGCCTTGGCCTTCTATCGGCTGCGAGGTTCGTGGCAAGTCTGGTTCTGCACAGCTCTCCCCGCTCTCTGCGTTTATTTACACTTTGGGGAGGCAGAAGGATGGGCCCGTAACTTGGTTTCAGAGAGAGGAAACAGGTTGCAGAGCGTCAGAATGAGGAGAGGAAACTCCACTTCCTGTTTCTGCGAAGGCCTGAACCTGTGACCCCTTTGGAGTGCAGGGCGGCTCAACAGATCACAGAGAGGGCAGGGAGGGCCTCTCCAAAGGCTACAGGATGGAGGATAATGGGACACGCACAAAATGGAAAGCATTGCACATTAGATTTATTTAAAACAGTGATTTTCCCACCGTGTACACACTGCGAGCATTGACCAGTTCCCACATTTCTGGGCGTGGAGGTTGCTCTGCCCTGAGCATAGAGCCCTTTGCAGCTAAATCGGAACTTCAGTGCTGTGTCAGCAGTGCTTAATTTGTAAAAAAAAAAAAAAAAGTAAGTGCCAGGGCCCTCCTCAGGAGACCAGTGCAGCTTGCACCACCCATTGTCCCTGCAAGTGCAGCCAATAACAGGACCAACACAACTACTTACCATCACACTCCTACAAGAGTGACAATTCAGACTATTACAGGCCCTCAAAGCTATACGAGTGGCTTGGGTGGCAGGCAGTAGTTGTTTTTTATTGTATATTAAATTAATAACCAACTGTTGTTGTGAGCTTATCTAAAAATTAGACAAACAGAGCTACCATGTGGCAGATTGTTGATAATTCAGTGCTATTTACTATTTGTTTATCCTTATTAAAACACACCTGATCTTTCTTCATTTTAGAGATTGAACAACACAGTACATTTGGATTAAAATGAACGATGGCCCAGCGCTATCACTTTGGAATGACCATTTGCTAAAATGTGATCTTGATCTGGACTCCACGCTAAGTGCCTCATTCACACATATTTTCGGCACTTAAATACAACTGAGGTACACAAAATGCACATAGAAATTTGTGGTACTGGTATCTTGGAATTTTCTACCTGCAAATTGGATCAGAAAATGCAGAAATTCAGGCAGTATGGGAGAATTTCTGCAATCAAATATGGTGGGCTTTATGTGCGTTCTGATGGATTCGCATGTGCAAGTTTGAGAGCAACCAGAAATTCTTAAGGTTGCGGGTACACTAATTACATGCAAGTTATCCTTCACATAGGAAACGCTACCAAATGAATTCTTGGCCACACATAAGTACTATCTGTTGTGGAATAGGATTAGAGAGGGAACACGCTCATGTTTAATGGGAGGAGGAGGGGTGTAGGAAAAGGGTCTTCTCCACCGGGATAAATATTTCCCTATGGCAAATCCAAAAAGAATTGCCAAGTGCTAATGAACTGTTGCTTCATGTTTCCATATGGGAAAATGACCACTGGATGATAATTCTGTATGTTCAAATGTTACACATGTACCGCTGGACAAGTATTAGTGGCCTAGCTTTATCGGAGTATTCCTCCAAGTCTTTCCGAGTTTCAAAAAAGTTTCTAAAAAGTTGAACATTTTCTTCAAAATATTGGAGTAATCTTATCCAAATCTGTGATCTTTTCCAATTTTGTTTAGTGAGTAAGGTCGCTCTTCCACAAATGCAATTTTAGAGTAAGATTTTTCAAGATTAGTTAATTACATAGTTTACTGAATGTGAATTTTGTTAACTATGCTCATTTAAAAAATATTGCATGCAGATTGATACTTTAATTTATTCTGTATGTCTTTGAACAGAGGCGGATTTAAACATTTTGTATGATGTAAAGGTTTAATGCTTAATTGTAAACTCAACTTTGGCTTTTGAGGAGGGGCTTAAATCCAGCCGAGTGACTTTTGTAAACTTTAAGGTAAGCTATTTTGCTGCTCAGAGGAAGGTGAAGTGAAAATAATTACAGATTTTTATCCCTTTTCGGTGCGTGACCTTGAATAAATACCCAAACTACCCGAAAAGGCCATCCTCAGGTAATGAGTGGATATTGGGTGAGTTGTGAGAGAACACATAGCTCGGAATCTGGTGAAAAGAGATCTGTGCACCCATTTCAAGTGAAAACCATCAGCATTCACAGAACCATGATTCTTTTCTCAGAATAGCAAGAAACAAAGGACCATATTTAAAGTTTGGCAGACAAGTTACTCCAACAGAAATGTGGCAAAGTACCTGGTCCACCAAACTCTTGTTTCGTCCACTCAATGTAGAGATAGGCGAAGGATCATGTTTTTTCCAGTGGAGCATCCCCTGGATCTGTTGGTGGAAACCTTTGACGATAGCCTGACTTAAATTGGGCTGCTGGTGAACGTTCCTAAGATGGTCCACCCTATTTAGAGCAGATGTTCTGACATACTTTTTTCCTGTTTCGGACAGCCAGGGAAAGCCTGACAGTCCCAAATATTAAAACAAATAAATGACTCTCCCCAACTCAGCGTGAAAAGTCCCAGCTTGGCAGGGACATTTATTTTTTGTTTTTCAAAAACAAACTCCAGTTTTGGGTGTTGGTGTTTGACAGACAAAAAAACTTTGCTGTCGGGTGCACTGAACATGGCACCCACACAGCAAAGCTTTAGTGCCTTCAGAGGAGCTGACAGCAACTCTGAAAGAATAGAGATCTCCAACAAGCTGGTGGAAATTGCTAAATATGGTGGGTTATAGTCCGCCAACGTAGTGGATAACAACCCTCTGCTGCCCTGGTGGAATAGAGTACAGCCAGCCAAACTTTTAATAAGCACCATTGTCTTAGTGAGCACTCATGTATTTTACAAAGATAATTAAGTAAGTAATTGGATGGCAGCCTCTGTAAACATGTTGTAGTTGTTCTTAATAGCAGATAATTAAATATAAGTGATTACAACATCTCCATAGTTCTATACGTTAATGTCTGAGTTATAGGGATTCTTGGTGCGGACCTGAGGAAGAGTATGCATTACCTGAAGGATGGGCTGGACTGTTCCCACAAGGAACAGGGTCAAGACTGATTTGCATATGGCTGGGTCCAAACTGGGGTGGTGTGGTGAGCAAAAGAATGATGGATTTAACCCAGATCCTTGTGACTGGGGGTGAATGTTTGCATTGTCCAGCATTCCGTCCATCAATTGTTCTTTTGCATATGTCGCCCTAAGTGGGAAGGGTATGCCAGACGTGGGTCCCGTGCTCACTACACCACTGGATTCAAGCTAGCCTGGCTGATGAAGGGTGATGCCCTGAAACCGGTCCCAGGATGCTTGTTTCCGGTCCAGTGAGGACCTGGCTTGGCAGTTCGGGCTGGACTGTTCCCACAAGGAACAGGGTCAAGACTGATTTGCATCTGTCTGGGTCCAAACTGGGGTGGTGTGGTGAGCAAAAGAATGATGGATTGAACCCAGATCCTTGTGACTGGGGGTGAATGTTTGCATTGTCCAGCATTCCGTCCATCAATTGTTTCTTTTGCATATGTCGCCCTAAGTGGGAAGGGTATGCCCAGACGTGGGTCCCGTGCTCACTACACCACTGGATTCAAGCTAGCCTGGCTGATGAAGGGTGATGCCCTGAAACCGGTCCCAGGATGCTTGTTTCCGGTCCAGGGAGGACCTGGCTTGGCAGTTCAGGCTGGACTGTTCCCACAAGGAACAGGGTCAAGACTGATTTGCATATGGCTGGGTCCAAACTGGGGTGGTGTGGTGAGCAAAATAATGATGGATTTAACCCAGATCCTTGTGACTGGGGGTGAATGTTTGCATTGTCCAGCATTCCGTCCATCAATTGTTTCTTTTACCTGAAGGATGCCACTAATTTATCCAGTGTGGGGTATCATAAATCCTTTGTGCCAGAAGAAAAGGAACATACTACAGTTACAAATATTCAAAATGTTACGACCCTAATTAATACATTTTAGGAGTTTAGTTTCCAATTGCATATTTTAATTTGCCTCAAATATGACATTTCAGCTGACAGCTCATGACAGGAGATCCATGTAGCAATATATAGTGGTGTCACCTACTTGTAGAGTCGCAGTTGCTTTTATTTTTTATCTTTTGAATGATTTATTACAAGGATATTTGTTTCATTAAACTGCATAGCTAATATTAATGTAAATAATTTCAGTCTGCACACTTTTTTAGTACCTTATATGTCATATAAAGGATAAGGTGCCCATGTGATCTCTTGGTTCCCACTAGCAAAGCCAAATGGCCCTGATTCAGAGGAGCATCAACCATGTGTATGAAAAAATTGGGAATGTTTTGTAGGAAGCACACATGTCCTGGTTTATTCTCATGCCAAACTGTGTCTTATTGGTGTAGCACCTTGATCAGAAACAAAGAGCGAGATTTGCTTATCACTGGATAGGTTTAACATATTGAAGACTCAGGAAATATAAAACGGTGGAAAACATTTCTTCCTCCTGTGCACCTCCTGCTTCCACATCCTACGCATGCTACGAAAGATCTTCAAATGATTTCCTCAGAACACCAGAAGGACCCCCACACAAGCACTCATCACCAGCAGACTGGTTTACGGCAACACTCTCTACGCATACACAGACTCCAGAACATCCAGAATACCTCTGCTAGACTCATAATCAACCTCCCCTGCCTCATCCACATCATAACGCACCTCAAGAGGCTTCACTGGCCCCCCATTCACAAGGGCAGCCAATTAAAATTTTTCACACACACATATAAAGCCCTACACAACACAGGACCAGAATACCTGAACAGCCGCATATGCTTTCACCAACCCACTAGACACCTATGATCTGCCTCACTCTCACTCACACACATTTCCTGCATCCGCAAAAGCAAAACTGGAGGTCGCTCATTTTCCTACATCGCACCCGGGACATAGAACGACCTCCGTCAACACATCAGAGCACCTCCCCATTTATTGAGTTCTGCAAGAAGATAAATACCTGGCTCTTCCTATAAGCACCTTGGGGACCTCACACCTACACACCTGCCCAAGCGCCTGAATACCCTTTCGGGTGATTAGTGTGCTACATAAATCAAGATAACATAACATCTTTCAATTGCCTATTCCATGAAAAACAGGTTGAGCCTTTACATTACACTGAAAATTTCTGCAGCTGGTACAACAAAGCAAGCCAGAAGGAACATTTTAATTAAAATGATTTATTCCACAGAAATTGAGAACTGCAGAAAGGTGATCATGTATAATCTACTGGAGCCGTTCTCAGAGTGAGACAGGCAGCCAGAACCCTCACTTAGAAAACCATCAAGGAAAAGAAACCTCAAACTAACAGAAGACAGTATGGATTTTTTTTGCAGACTTTCTGAAAAGATTTGCGAAATGCAGACAAGAAGTTCAGGCACCACCTCCGGGGACATTTTTCATGACAGGAATGAAAGACCACCAACAGGGAAGGGATTTCACTAAACGTCAGGTTTGGGACTCAATGTTGAATACCAAACCCTGATTTTGTCTTCTCTAGTTATTAATTATGGACCGATCTTC
The DNA here is from genome assembly GCA_963921515.1 of Calotriton arnoldi. Classification (NCBI taxonomy): domain Eukaryota; kingdom Metazoa; phylum Chordata; class Amphibia; order Caudata; family Salamandridae; genus Calotriton; species Calotriton arnoldi. Next base: position 977,134 of record CAWUFW010007171.1, on the reverse strand, counting down.
TCACTGCTATACCTTCCCATTTCATTCCCCATGGACATGAAAGGAAGGAATTTTTTAAAATAATTAATTAATTTAGGTTGCTTAACCCACTTTCTCATCTGCTTAGAATTTTCTGCACATACAGATGAAAAAAACAGCTGGAGACCTTAACAGTAGTCCTATTACTTCGACAGAATAAATAAAATAGTTACTATCTTCAATATGGTACTCTATATTTTTCTGTATTTAGCATACTCCACTTCGTGTGCTCCTTCTGTCCACTCTGGCTTTATTCCTCTGGCTTCTGAGTACTGTCTCTATCTCAATTTCATATTGCCTATAAGGATTGTTTGCACCTGAAAGCAGTTATATAATGTCTGAAATTATCCCATACTCGTGCATCTTTTGCCCAGAAAAGGCCAAGCTCAATATTTAACAATGAGTTTCAGATTTCTCACATAAAATATGGACAATGAATTACCTGAAAATAAGGACTCACCTCTTGTCACCAAGCCATAGACATAGACTAGGTTTCTATTTAGATGGATTTTAGCCAAAATGAAAACCATATTATCAAAAGGGGGTCGTTTTTATTATTATCTTTTTGTCTTTTTACCAGTGTGGCAGAATTTGATTCCTGTGTGTGTGTATGTTGGGCTTCAGGACAGAATTAGCTAGGCCCTTCATGACGTCGTCTCCTCTGCACAAACATAATAGGCTCACCTGACATTGCGAGCTCCATCTCACCACCAGTAGCGGCTCCTGGTGGGAGTGCTACCGGGCGGTGACGTGGGGCGGGGGAGGGGCAGGGTGGGGGGGTAGTAAACACCGGAATATGGATGAATGCAGGTAAGTAGACAATTAAATCAATAAAACGAATTTCGTTGCGTGCGCTGCGCCGCCAAATGCGATGCAGCGCGCGCATCGAAATTCATTTTAGTGATTTAATTGTCTACTTACCTGCATTCATCCGTATTCCGGTGTTTACTACCCCCCGCCCCACGTCACTGCCCGGTAGCACTCCCACCAGGAGCCGCTACTGCTCACCACAGGGAATTTCTTTCATTCTAAAACGTTTCATGACTCGGAATCACAGTCCAGTGCAACAACTGGACATGGTGGGCTCCAGAAACCTGGTGGTATATGCTTACTTAAGATGACTATTTTAGTTGAACTTGAGTAAGTTGCTCCAGAGGTAAAGACCAATATTGGACATTCCACACAGGAGACTGTGTGGAATGGTCAACCAAGGAAGTAGCAACAGGCAAAAAAAATGGCTGCTATGGGTTTGGAGAAAACCCTTATGTATAATGAACTTTCACTTTGAGCAGAGTCACTGGTCTCCAAAATGTGAGTGAATTAGGATATTTAAATGAGAAGTTGGGTACAAATGGAAAAGTTAGCACAAAGCAGAGAATAAAGTAAGGGAGAGAAAAAGCGAGATAGGAATGGAGAGTGGGATGGGTGATTGAAGATAATATTGGAGGACTGATGGATGAGAGATGGATAGACAGAGAGAAAAATGCAGGGAATGATGGAGGCCCTAACCCCAGCTGGTCTGAAGGTCCTTATTAATTCTTTTAATGATCTCATGGAAAGTATTGACTTAAAGATAAACCAGGGGAAAACGTTTACAATGTCATGTCAAAGAAAAAAAGGTAAAACATACTCCTTTAAAAAAAAAAAAAAAAGGCAACAAGATTGCAACCATGAAGCACTTCTGTTATTTAGGTTTGAGGTTTTCTGCTAATGGGAGTTGGAATGTGCATATTGAAGCTAATGCAGCTAACATGTCCAGGCACAATGAGGGTTTTTTTTCGATTTGCCGCAAAATTAAGTAAAAAACCTATGCCAGAAATGCTAAGTCTTTACAACGTCAAGACGGTATCCGCTGCAACATATGGAGCGGGTGTCTGGGGGCTGGGAGATAATAAGACTCATCAAAGACAGGGGCATACATTTCTGAGAAGGTAATTAGCGGTACCACAATCAAGCCCCGACACTATTGTACACATGGAGTTGGGCCTCCAGTCTGTTACGAATATTATATAGCCAAAACCATTGCTATTATGGCAGTCAGTTTGGACAAAACCAGAGGCTCAACTAACCCAAGAAATACTTAGGGACTGCATGACACTGTCCTAGGCAGACAAAATACGTGGCTATCTCATGTCAACAAGAGCCTACAACTTATAGAAGCTAAGGATATGACTCTGTGGGAGAAGCCAGAAAATATCTCACATTTCCCTAAAACTGTATTAAAACAGCTTGTTTGGGGTAAGTGTTTGAGAGCAACTAAACTCCGGGAGGAGTCTAAAACCAATGTGATGACTTTCTCATCATATCTTAGCCATCAAGACTTACAAAGCTATTCTTGTAAGGTTGAAAATGTTTATCTCAGATTTCTTTTGACGTGATTCCGCTTCTCTATAATGCACCACCTGGTAGCCTTCCCAACGGGAACAGGGTGGGCTCACAATGATGTTAAATGTCCATGTGACAATTTCTCAATACAATCAGCAATGCATGTAACCCTTTTTTGTATATTTTACCTTGAATGTGGGAAATTGTGTTTAAAGCCTCTGCTTTTACATGAAGGTCTGTATAAATGTTAAAAAGCATATACATTTTTGATGGATATGGATGGCATCAAGGTCAATTATGCTTTAGCAAAATATCTCATAAACGTAATAAGGAAAATTGATTGCACTGAAATTACTAATAGTTGTAGTTCATTCTTTTTTAGTGCTGTGCACTTTAGACCATTAAAGCTGAGATTAATTGGCAAGACTATGGGGCACATTTACTAGGAAGTGACGGATCGTGGCATTAGCCACCTTGGCTTAAAGCCGCGCTCCGCCACTTCCAAAATGCAGGGCTGCTCTGTATTTACAAGGATATGGTGCAGCCCTGCGATTCCGCCTGTGCTAGTGGTAGTTTTAGTTGCCTAGCGCCAACGCAGACACCCTTGTACCATAGTGCAAGGGTGCCTGGGTTGTAGGGGAAGATTGTTTATGTGCAGAAAGCATAAACAGCACACATATAAGTTACAAAACGTCATTTTTTAAAATTGATTGTTTATGTGCGGGAAGGGTCATGTTCCTGCACGCAAACAATCAATTTCCTTTTTCTGTTTCTATGTGTGTTGCACAACGCAGCACACATAGAGAAACAGCAAAAACTAGAAGAAATGAAGCATTTCTCCTCGTTGCGCCTGTTTAGGACCAGGTTTTCACTGGTCTTCATTTTGGCGCTGCCCCATATTTACACTGCTCTTGTAAATATCAGGCAGAGTCAAAATCAATGGGTGTTGCGGTGGAACGCCCACCACAACACCCATTGCCTGCCTCTTTCACGCTAAGTATAGCGTGAAAGGGGGCCTTATTTACAAGGCAGCGTTAAGTGGCTTAGCAATGCCTGGTAAATAAGGCGAAGCCTCTATCGCCACAGGAGCTGTGGCGATAGGGGCTTGTAAATATGCCCCTATGACTTGTGTTCTCATTTGTTTGCACATTAATTAGAAATCCCATCTGAGAATCGGGTTTCAGCACTTTGCACTTTAAGGTTTTCGAAGATTAAATTAATTGCTAAGATTGTGACTGAAGTTTTCTCATTGTTTATTTTAACTAGTAATTGCATTTAAGAAAATGTTTGTTTTTTTAAATTAAAAATAAGATTGATTTCATCCTTATCACTTGCACTTTATATAGGAATAACTCCTCCTTTATTCTGAGTGGAGCAATTAATAAGTGGGAACTGAGCTTTGATTTGTAGTATTGTATTATCTACATAAGAATGAAATGTTTTAAGATGCTGCGCTTTTATAGTTTATCAAAGAAATGAACCGAGTAAAGTTTATTTGATTTGGATGTATGGGTGGATAGATGGATGGATGAATGTTTGATGGGTAGTAGGATGGAGCATGACAGGACAAATGATGGATAGATGGAATGAAAGATGCATGATGGATGAAAAAAGCAGGAAAAGGATCAAGAGGAGGAAGGGTGAAAGAAAATATGGGTGTGCAACGAAGTCCCGGGCACACGTAGTTGGGGTTAAAGTATGGTCATAGAATGTTCAGTGTCCAATAACAGAATTTGTGGTCAACACCAGAATGATAAGTTGCAGTAAATTTAATTAATGTGGCACAAAAAAGCAACCAGCCGACACGTGTTTCGTCACCTGTGGGAGTGATCCCGTGACTTCTTCAGGGCTGTATGGGTAACGGATATCACTGGGATGGGCGAGAGATGCGGCGCACAGGGCTCGCGAGCTGTGTGGCTGAGACGCAGGCTCTACCCTGCAACCGCAGGCTCTACGGCAAAAGTAGGCAGGTACTGGGCACTGGAGCTGAAAACTCACAGTGAAGCCTGCCCCCCCCCTTTACAGGTCAGCCCGAGGTGATTTACACAGCCCCCATCACCAGGTAGGATGGGCTGTCCCTTTGCTTTCTCGGGAAAATACAATCCTTTTGTTTGTGACCGCCAGAAAGTGACATTCCAATCCCTGGTGGGGATCAAAGTCAGCTCGCCAAAGCCCAGAACTTTGTCTAGTCCCCGAGAGGACTGTAAACCCCTGATTGAAGCAAAGGTGCTTTGGGGCTTGATGTTTAACTGTTGCATTTCCTATGACCGTAAAGCCTGTAAGAGAAGCAAATGCAGATTCAAACCCTCACAACAACTAGAGCAGTACTTGGGTGATGTTTTATCTTTGACCCTCTTTTATTAGGATGAGAAGTACTATTTGAAAGGGTGCATATCCTGAAAAGCCTATAACGATTATGTGTTTTCATTCTAACCAAACTGCAGCCTTTTCAGGCTCTGATGTTAAAATTTATGTCGTTTTGATTCTTACATTGTCAGGATAACGAGTACTGACCCAGGATTTGCATAGTATGCACAGTATTCATGATTCATGTCGTTTTGGTCTTGTATTATGTATAAGATACTGTATGGGGCTTATTTCTGAGCCCCTGCGTCACTTTTGCACCGCCTTTGCGTCACTTTTTGTGACGCAGCGGCGGCATAAAAAATGCACCACGTTGCGCCCTATTTACAAAGTGATGCATCTAAGCAGATGCATCACTTTGTAAAGCCCTGCGCTACATTATACCTGTGTCAGGTATAATGCATTCAGGGTTGGTGTCCCCCCCGAAAAAAGCCTCGTAGAAGTGGCACAGTGAAATCTATGAGATTTCACTGCGCCACTTATAGGACGCTACTGCGTCAATATTTTATGCCTGCCTCACAGCAGGCGTAAGACTAACGCAGGCCCTTTCACATGGGGCTTGCCCCATGTGAAAGGACACATTGCTGGAGTTCCGTCTGTTTTCAGACACACCCCAGCAATGCGTCACTTTTGTGCTGACAGATACGTCAGTAATACTGACGTATCTGTCACTCCTTGCGACATGATGGATCATACAGTAAATATGACGCATCCATCATGTCGCAAGGAGGGCGCAGCGAAAACTGTTGCGTTGCTGTTTTCACGCAGCGATGCAACAGTTTTTATAAATGAGGCCCTATATATTTCTATATAATCCTGTGTGGAGTCCCTTTTGTGGGGTATTCATTCCGTTTCCATGTGAGTGTGTTGCGCAAATGCTTTACACATTGCCTTTTATGATAAGCCTGACTGATCTGCGCCAAGCTACCAGATAGTGAGCACAGGTTATCTTTGGTGTGTAACTGACTTCCCCTGACTAGAGTGGTGGCTTCTGCCTGGCTTAGGTGCATACCCTAGCCAACCAGAAAACCCATTTCTAACACTTTGGAACTGGTCTCTGGTCCGGGACATCTCGCAGTCGTGCAGTTGCAGGGTGGTTGCCACAGGTTGAGGTTATCGCCCCTTTGGTCTGTGCAGGTCCTGAAATCGCACAATCGAGTCTCTTCCTTGTCCTTGGTAGCAAGTCAATTCAGATGTGAGGTTCTGGTGCCAGGGAAGCCCCTTAAATCCTAGATTTAGAGGTGTTATAGGTGTGGGCGCTGGTAGCCAATAGGCTACTAGCCCCAGCGGCTAATCCCCTCCCTGAGTTGACCACTTCCTGTGGAGTGTGGCACCTTTTCTACCCAGTAGCCTCTATTCTGTCACTTTTAAAAATGGCAGAAACCTTCCTTGGCTGTACAGACCAGGTAGCCCACCCTAGGGGTGTGGCTAGCCTTCTGGGGGTGTACACCTCCTATCTAATTTTCCCGCATGCTCAGGTTGCAAATTTGCTTGGGGCAGGGAGTTGGAGTTTCCTGCTCTGGGAGGAAGCCAGTTGTATATCAGAGGTGGTGAAAGGCTTTGAAGCTCATCACCTTGATGTGCCACTTCACTTGCCATCCTGTTGGGGGTGTGTGGAGGGTTACACATCACTCCCAGGCAGGCCTTACTATCTGACTCCTGGGAATGTTCACACCTTCTGGCAGGGGGTCAGTTTCCTGTTTTGGCAGCAGCAGCTGCAGACTGTCAACCAGGGCACAGGAAAGGCTGGGGAAACCAGGTGGGCAACCTAGTCACCTGGATGCATGCCACATCAAATCCGGCCTTGTGAAAAGGTTGGGTTTGATGAAATAAGTTGTTTGATACCAAACATGACCCCTTTCAGTGGGTCCATCATGGAGCTGGCAACTGGGGTGCATCCAGCTGTCAGCCCATGGCATTCTATGGCACCAAGATCACATATAGTAGCCCCTAATAGAAGGGGAATACTATAGGGACATATGAGCTTGCACTTATATGTCCACACCTTTAATATAATACACCCTGCCTCCTGGGGTCAGGGGGCCTACCTTAGGGGTGACTTAAAAATGGTGCTGTGACCTTGCCACTCATGGTGAGGGCAAAGTTGAGTTTGAGCAGTTTGCACTGCTCATGCAGTCTGCAATGGCAGACCCAGGGCCGGCTCTAGGGTGGTGCGATCGGTGCCACCGCACCGGGCGCTGACTTGGGGTGGGGGCGTCAGTTTGCGAGTATATTCTTGTTTGTTTTAAAAGCACCTGCTGCCGCGTTCCTGGCCTCCAGCAATATTCAATCATCAATTAAATTGTCAAGATAACTCCGGTGATTAATCGTTTTCCTGGAGAAAGACCGGAGTTTCATCTAGGGGAAGTTTTGACTGCTTGTAAGGTAGTACAGAAGGTTAATATGCCTGCTGCAAAGAACTTTTACCATGCAGATCAAAAAGTGCATATAATGTAAAATAGGTCAAAGTGTTACTGCTTCGGTCAGAGAGATCCTTTTGTTTCTTGCAGTTTGTAAGTTAAAATCCTATCATAGAACAGTGAGCTATTAACTGTCATCAAAGAGCTGCATGCAAACTGCAAGTTATATATTAGAGCTATATGGTTTTTTTGCCCAGTCTTTCATTATGCTAATCTTGCAAAAAGGTTTAATTTGCGTAGAAATCAATTATTATTGGAGAGAACCCTTAACAATGGTGTTACATTTTAAATTCTGAATTTGTGCTTTTCCAGACTTAGGACTCTTAAACTATACTGCCTACAATTATGGATGACATGTGACTCCTATACCTGTCTGATGTAACATTCCCTATATTCTGATTTACACACGTATGATTGTCTCTGTGCAATGTGTGTATGATGTAAAGTGCTCTGACACCTTACAGTGGTATGATTGGTGCTATAAAACTAAATTAATCTGAGAGACAGTGGTTATAGAGACTTGAAGGGCACTGTTAAAGAGTGGTAGTGAGGGAATCCGTGGCAGGGGTGGTAATTGGGGGGCGCCAACAAACAATGTCGCACAGGGCGCCACCAGTGTTAAAGCCGGCCCTGGGCAGACCTGCTGTCATCTGTTTACTTGGGTCTCTCAGGGTGGCACAATCAGTGCTTCAGCCCCTGGTGACCCCTTTAACTTCCAAGCCCTGGGTACCTCTGGTACCACTTACAAGGGGTTAAAGTCCTTGCCAACTGGGGTTACCAATTCACATTTATCGTATCTAGGGAGAGAGCACTGGGTCTGGTCAGCAGGCTCCAGTGCACTTTCAGAGTCCTAACCATCAGACTGGAGAAAAAAGTGTGAGGGTGACCATACAAAAAGTTCACTTTTCAACACTTCTCTTTTGGTCGGACCATTTCTTTTCAATATGGCTGACAAGCTCTGCCTTGTGTCACTATCAAACAACAGTGAGAGATTGAACCTTGTTTACTCAGCAGCACTATTCCTCATAATTCACGTTAGGAAACGGCTCAACCACGTAGCATGAAAATACTTGATGGAAGGTAAAATAGATAACATACAAATCACACATTGTTGAAAAGAAATTAAATAAAGGAAGATTCAGAGCACTTTTTAACAAATTCTAGGTTCACTTCCTGGGTGACTTTTTCATAAGCTCCTAGTGTTTGCCCGTACATAGACTTATAAAGCTGATACCATCTACCTCAGTTTATTAGGGAATGTGAGGAGAGTGGTTGGATGATCTGTCTGTGGAATTCTGGCTTATTCTTTCTAAGAGGTCATAATCGTACTCTAGTGAGATAGTCATACTTGGACTGTTCATGACTTATCATTAGGGCTGTTTTCCCATTTTACATTTTCTTCCAAAATCAACATGAAAGGTCATGACAAAAACAGCAGATGCTGTAATCAAGATCGCAAACCATCCTGCATGTCATATATATATATATATATATATATATATATATATATATATATATATATATATATATATATATTCACTGAAAAAACCATAGGTTTCAGGGATGTTATAGTTAGCTGGACATTTCATTCGTACAAAACCATAGAAATTCCCCCGTTATAGTTAGTTCAGCTAACTATAACTCGCGCCCCCACATTGCACTGCTGATGACGTCACATATTACATCATTCATGACATGGTCAGTGACATCACTGATGACATCACTGATGACATCTCAAATGACATCACTGATGACATCATCCAGTGACTGTGTGTTTCTGTAAAGTTTAAATATGTTTTATATATATGCCAAGGTGTATTGAAGAATGAGAGGGTGTATAAGTGTCTGGATGAAGGATTTAGTAGGTGCGTGACTGACTGTATAAGTGAGTGATTAAATGTGTCTTACTGAATGCATGGGTTAGTGACTAAACTGTCTGAATGTGTGTATCATTATGTCTGTTGTTGTGTAAGCTGCTGCATGTGTTGGTCAGTAGCTACATGAGTGTCTATATGGGTTATTGATTGGTTGCCTGAGTATTTGTATGGGAGACTGAGTGTGTGTGTGGGTGGGTGGGAGGTGTGTGACTCTGCATAGATGTGTGAGTGGTTGATTCACTGGGTGTATGGGTTCAAGAGTGTATGTGGAAACAGCTGTATGGGCGGGTGAGTGTGTGTATGGGTGTGTTGGTGAGAGATTGGATGTCTCAGTGTACATGTACAAGTAACTACATATGTAAAAGGCAGTGTTTGTGAGAGTTGGAGTATATAAATGACTATACGTGAGAGTCAGTGATTGTGAGAGTGGCTGTATGGATGAGTGTGTACTTGTATCAGTGATTGTATAAGAGAGTAAGTATGTGTTAGTATATGTTTGAATAAGTGAGGTGGTGTGTGTATAACTGTATAGGTGAGGAAATGGGAGTGTAATTGATTCTTTGCATGACTGACTAGGTGTGTGAGTAACTCCATGGATGAGTGGCGGTGTGTGAGTGTCTGTATAGGTGTATGAGTGCATATGATAGTGTTGTATTGATGAGTGACTGTTTGTATGAGTGATTGTATGGGTGAATGAGTGGATGTGTGTGTAGACGTAGGAATCAGTGATTGCGTATGTAGTAACTGGTATTGGTGTGTCGATGGTTTCGAGAATGGTAGTCTGTATTTTACAGTGGGTGTATCAAAGGTTATGTTAGAGTGTGAGGAGGTGCATCAGATTTTGACGTGGATGATGTCATCAGTGATGTCATCAGTGATGTCATTTAAGATGTCATCAGTGATGTCATCAGTGATGTCACTGACCATGTCATGAATGATGTAATATGTGACGTCATCAGCAGTGCATTGCGGGGGCGCGAGTTATAGTTAGCTGAACTAACTATAACGGGGGAATTTCTATGGTTTTGTACGAGTGAAATGTCCAACTAACTATAACGTCCCTGAAACCTATGTTTTTTTCAGTGAATTTCTAAGGTTTTTTAAATGCTAATTTCTAACTATAACGTGCCTGAAACCTATGATTTTTTCAGTGAATTTCAATGGTTTTTTAAATGCTAATTTCTAACTATAACGTGCCTGAAACCTATGGTTTTTTCAGTGAATTTCAATGGTTTTTTAAATGCTAATTTCTAACTATGCCTACAAAGTTAGGACATGTGAAGAAAGAGGAAGAAAAGCGCAGAAAGAAGCAAGACAAATGCAGAAAGAGGCAACAGAAGTCCAGAAAGACGAAGAAAAGTGCAGGAAGAAGCAAGAGATGTGCAGAAAGAACCAACAGAGGAGCAGAAAGTCCTCCTGTGCCCCCAACGTTTTACTGACGGGTACTGGTGGTAACTGACTCTGAATAACCAGGACCGAAGCCAGTGCTATGCTAAAAGACACTTAGAATACAGTGAAAACACCTACATACACTAGGGAACACTATGCGTTGGGGTACCCCTGTAATTAGCATGACCTCCTCTGTATTTGCCATGAGTTAGTGCCTGGGTCATTGCATGAGTACATGAGTAGTGACTGGATGATTAGAGTACTGCAAGGACAGTGCATGGTGAATTTATAAGTGCCTGGGTTTTGGCGGAGTGATTGGATAAGTACATGGTGCGCGCTGGGTGATTGGAGGAGTGCATGGGTAGTGACAGGGCGATGGCTGGACTGCATGGGTACTGCTCAGGGTATTGTAGCAGTGCACAAGTTAGTGCATGGGTCATTGCATGAGTGCATGGGTAGTGACTGGATGATAAGAGTGCTGCAAGGAGAGTGCATGGTGAATTTATAAGTGCTTGGGTTTTGGCGGTGTGATTGCATAAGTACACACATGTCACATCAAGCCCCGCCCCCTCCCTTCACCACTGTGCAAACGCGCCCCCTGGCGGGTTTTAAGTTGGGGGATTAATTCCCCTTGAATCCTGAGGGTCCCTCGGGGCCAACTAGCCCACCAGGTACCTCCAGTAAGCGCCACAGAGCTGCGTTGCAGAGAGGTGGTCAGAGGCCACGCCCCTTTTTACACCTCTCTGCAACGCAACGCTGCGTGGCCCCCCCTCCTGAGGCCTCTATTGGCCCCAGGGACCCCATCCCCCGGGGCTGGCATTTATTTATTTATTTTTTATTTGGGGAGGGGGGCCGCGTGGCCCCCCTCCCGGGCCGCTTCTGGCCCCGGGGACCCCATCCCCCAGGGTCTGGCCATCCTTTTGTTTTTTATTTTTGGGGGGGCTGCGTGGCCCCCCTCCTCAGGCCAGTTATGGCCCCGGGGACCCCATCCCCCAGGGCCTGGCCTCTCTGTTTTGTTTTTTTAATTAATATTCACAGGGGAGGGGCTGCATGGCCCCCCTCCTCAGGCCACTTCTGGCCCCGGGGACCCCATCCCCCGGGGCCTGGCCTCACCGTTGGGGACCGTGGGGGAGCCCCAATGCCCCAAGGGTCCCGCCAACTCCCTGCGTCCTGCGGGAGCCGGCATTGGTTTTCCACACAGGGAGCTGCTGACATGCAGCTCCCCGTGTGGAAAAGCAATCTGCTTTGGATTTTGGAAGCGAGAGCAGGATTCCTGCTCTCGCTTCCAAAATCCAAACCAGTGTTTGCTATGACAGGGCGGGAGCCGCACAGCCCCCCTCCTGCATTTCAAAGCCCCGGGGAGGTGGTGGTCCCTGGGGCTGGGGGTCCGCTACGGACCCCCAAATCTCAATATTAAGTGCCCCGGGGAGGTGGTGGTCCCCGGGGCAGTGTGGGGGGGCTTGAGCCCCCCACACTAATTATTTTTTTAGCCCCGGGGAGGTTGCGGTCCCCGGGGCTCGGGGGGGCCGCGGGGCCCCCGTCAATTATCATAAATGCTCTGGGGAGGTGGCGGTCCGCGGAGCAGCGTGGGGGGGTTGGGACTCCCCACGCATTTCTTTAGGTAGCCCCGGGGAGGTGGCGGTCCCCGGGGCTACGGGGGGGCTGCGTGCCCCCCGCAGTTATTTTAATAAGCCCCGGGGAGGTGGTGGTCCCTGGGGCTGCCCCCGCAACATTATTTATAAGTGCCCCTGGGACCTGGCCCACCCGGGGGCTTTTTGAATACGAAGTGCGGGAGCCCGCACTTCGTTTAAAAAAAAAAAAAAATTGTCCGGATTCACGCACCCAGCGCGAATTCGGCCGATTTAAAAAATAAATAAATGCTTTTTTTGCCTCTGGGGGTCCTTGTGGGACCCCCTGAGCAGGCCTAGGGGATCAGGGTGTTTCTACCCTGCCCCCTTTTCTTTGTTTTCACCTTTGTTTTTCTGTTTTCTTGTGACTCGGTTCTACAGAGTCCCAAGATGGCTGCCAACACTTCCTGGTTTGGAGTGTTGACAGCCAATTAGAATAAAGCTCGTGGTCAGGAGGGTTCGCGAACCCTCCTCGGCCATAGATATCGATATTTGTATTTTTTGATTTTCTCAGCAACTACTGAACGGATTTACACCATTTTACAAAAGGTCGCTTTCTGAAGCAAGCACTACCTTTTTGCCAAATTTGGGGTAATTCCGCTCAGCAGTTCGGGCTGTAGCCTTGCCTAAAGTTTCCTATGGGAAATTGATTTTTTTACTCTTATTTTTTGAATTTCTCAGCAACTGCTGAACGGATTTACACCATTTAAAAAAAAGGCCGCTTTCTGAACCAAGCACTACCTTTTTGCAAAATTTGGGGTAATTCCGTTCAGCAGTTCGGGCTGTAGCCTGTCTCAAAATTTCCTATGGGAATTAACATGGGGAAAACGCGTTTTGGGACCCCCTTTTTTCTCAGCCCCTGCTTGACAAATCACCCCCAAACTTTCAGGATAGGAGCTGACCTGGATAGACTTTTTTTTGGGAGAATTTCGCGAAGATTCGTCAAACGACGCCAAAGTTATTAGCAAATCAAAAAATGCTTTTCCTATGGAAACTAGGTTCTAACTATAACTACCTACTGGCGACCGCCAGTAGGTAATATATATATATATATCTGTGTGTTTGCACTATGGTGTAATCAATAAAAAGAAAGAAACATACCGTCTATGGTGCCGTGATTTTCTGTTGAGGAGGTGAAGTGGAGATAGCGGAATATACATATATATTTATTCCACTGTCTCTGCTTCACCTCCTCAACAGAAACTCACATACATATATGTTTATATATATATATATATATATTATCTACTGGCGGTCGCCAGTAGATAGTTATAGTTAGGACCTATTTTCCATAGGAAATCCGCAACATTCTATTTGCAATAACTTCGGCGCCGGTTGACGAATCTTCGCGAAAGTTTCCAACTTGTTGGGGCGCTCCGGTCCGCTCCTATCCTGAAAGTCTCGGGGTGATTCGTCAAGCGGGGGCCGAGAAAAAAGGGGGGTCCCAAAACGCGTTTTCCCATTCATTTTTCCATAGGAACCTTTAGTCGCAGCTACAGCCCGAACTGCTGAACGGAATTACACCAAATTTGGCAAAGAGGTAGCCCTTGGTTCAGTGTGGTGCCTTTTGCTTAAATGGTGTAAATCCGTTCAGTAGTTCCTGAGAAAATCAAAAGTAAAGTCACATATATATCTATGGCCGAGTAGGGTCCGCGTACCCTCCCGATCACGAGCTGCATGCTAATTGGCTGTCAACACTCCAAATCAGGAAGTGTTGGCAGTTATTTTGTCCCTCGGTAGAACCGAGGGACAGAAACAAGTGCGCAAAGCGCAAAAAGGGGAGGGTAGAAACACCCTGACCCTCTAGGTCTGCTCAGGGGTCCCACAAGGACCCCCTGGGCAGAAAGCATTTTTTTAAAAATCGGCGGGATGCGCTTAGGTGCGCGGATCCCGCCGAGAAAAAAAGAAACAAGTGCACAAACGCACAAAGGGGGCAGGGTAGAAACACCCTGACCCCCTAGGTCTGCTCAGGGGTCCCACAAGGACCCCTGGGCAGAAAAAGCATTTAAAAAAAAATCGGCGGGATGCGCTTAGAGTGCGCGGATCCCGCTGAAAAAAAAAAAACGAAGCACGGTCTCCCGCTCAAGCTCAAGCCCCCCCCACACGCCCCAGGGACCGCCACCTCCCCGGGGCACTAACAAAATAAATGTGGGAGTCCGTTTCGGACCCCCGAAGCCCCAGGGACCACCACCTCCCCGGGGCTTTAAAGACATGGGAGGGGGGCCGCGTGGCCCCCCTCCTGGAGCCTGTGGTGGCCCTGGGGACCGCCACCCCCCAGGGCCGGCTCCTGCAGTGTCCCGGGGTGCCCACCCCCGGGACACCCCTGTTTGCAATGGCAGGACGGGAGCCTCGCGGCTCCCGTCCTGTCATTGCAAACTGCTTTGCTCCATTGAAGCGAGAGCAGGCAAACCTTCTCTTGCTTGAATGAAGCAAAGCAGAATTGCTTTTCCATAAGGGGAGCTGCATGTCAGCAGCTCCCCTTATGGAAAAGCAATGCCGGCTCCCGTAGGACGCGGGGAGCCGGCGGGACTGTGGGGCGTTTGGGGACCCCCCCACAGTCCCCAACCAGAGGCCAGGCCCCGGGGGATGGAGTCCCCGGGGCCATTAGTGGCCTGGGAGGGGGGCCACGCCGCCCCCCCTCCCCATAAAGAAAATTTTAAAAAAAAAAAAACGTTAAGGCCGGCCCCGGGGGATGGGGTCCCCGTGGCCTTAAATTGCCTGAGGAGGCGGGCCACGCAGCCCCCCTCCAAAATTGTAATTAAAAAAAAACAGTGGGCATGCCCCGGGGATGGGGTCCCCGGGCCAATAGAGGCCCAGGGCAGGGGCCACGCGGCCCCCTTCCCGCTTTGTTTAAAAAAAGAAAATTATCAGGCCCCGGGGATGGGGTCCCCGGGGCCAAAGTGGTCAAGGGAAGGGGGCCACGCAGCCCCCTCCCATACAAAAAGAAAAAGACCGGCATCGTGCCGGAAGCCCCGCCCCTCTCTGCAGCAGTCTGAAAACGCGCCTCCTGGCGCGTTTGCAGATGGGGAACGAATTCCCCTTGAATACTGGGGTTCCCTGGGGCTAACTAGCCCACCAGGAACCTTCAGTATGTGCTAGGGCTGCGTTGCAGAGAGGTGTACAGAGGCCATGCCCCTTTTACACCTCTCTGCAACGCAGCTCTGTGGCGCTTATGGAGGTACATGGTGGGCTAGTTGGGCTCCAGGGACCCTCAGGATTCAAGGGGACTTAATCCCCCAACTTAAAACGCGCCACGGGCGCATTTGCACAGTGGTGAAGGGAGGGGCGGGCTTCAGGTGACATGTGTGCAAACAGGCCTCGTGGCGCGTTTTAAGATGGGGAATTAAATCCTCTTCAATCCTGAGGGTCTCTGTGGCCAACTAGCCCACCAGGTACCTCCAGTAAGCGCCACGGAGCTGCGTTGCAGAGTGTTGTAAAAGGGGCGTGGCCTCTGTACACCTCTCTGCAACGCAGCCCCCTGGCGCATACTGGAGGTTCCTAGTGGGCTAGTTGGCCCCTAGGGACCCTCGGGATTGAGGAGGAATTAATTTTCCAACTTAAAACGCGCCACAGGACGTGTTTGCAGACATGTCACCTCAGGCCCCACCCCTTCCTTCACCATTGTGCAAATATTCCTCTAAAATCAGCCGAACTACGAATTCCGATTTACTCAACTGTTATCAGGAGAGACCTCAGTGCTGCATCTTTGAGCCCAGTACTGATCCTGAAAAGTAATTTTAACCGTACTTACCAGTAATTTGAATTTCCTTCCATAGGCTAACATTGACTGGTTTCACTTGAAAATTCTTCTAAGTGTGGAGTTTTGGAACTTTATAATATTCCTCTAAAATCAACCGAACTACGAATTCCGATTTACTCACCTGTTATCAGGAGAGACCACAGTGCTGCATCTTTGAGCCCAGTACTGATCCTGAAAAGTAATTTTAACCGTACTTACCAGTAATTTGAATTTCCTTCCATAGGCTAACATTGACTGGTTTCACTTTAAAATTCTTCTAAGTGTCGATTTTTGAAACATACAAATATTCCTCTAAAATCAGCAGAACTACGAATTCCGATTTACTCACCTGTTATCAGGAGAGACTTCAGTGCTGCATCTTTGAGCCCAGTACTGATCCTGAAAAGTAATTCTAACCGTACTTATCAGTAACTTGAATTTCCTTCCATAGGCTAACATTGACTGGTTTCACTTGGAAATTCTTCCAAGTGTGGAGTTTTGTAACTTTATAATATTCCTCTAAAATCAGCTGAACTACGAATTCCAATTTACTCACCTGTTATCAGGAGAGACCTCAGTGCTGCATCTTTGAGCCCAGTACAGATCCTGAAAAGTAATTCTAACCGTACTTACCAGTAATTTGAATTTCCTTACATAGGCTAACATTGACTGGTTTCACTTGGAAATTCTTGTGTGTGGAGTTTTGGAACTTTATAATATTCCTCTAAAATCAGCCGAACTACGAATTCCGATTTACTCACCTGTTATTATGAGAGAACCCAATGCTGCATCTTTTAGCCCAGCACTGACCCTGAAAAGTAATTCTAACCGTATTTACCAGTAACTTCTATTTCCTTCCATAGGAATCCATTGTCTGGTTTTCAGCAGAAAAGTTTCAAAGTGTCGATTTTCACAAACTACAAATATTCCTTAAAAATCGCCTGTATGACTTAAACGCATTCTTTCAACTGTTTACAGGAGATGCACCAGTGCTGGATCCAGGATCCACCACTGAGTAAGAAAAAGTAACGATAACACTACTTACCTGCTAAGTGAATTTCCTCCCATAGGATAACATTGGTGATTCTATGTGAAAAAGTTTCTGTCAACTTTTAAAATACAATAATATTCCTTAAAAATCACTACTGTAACCAAAACACTTTTACTCAACTGTTTACAGGAGATGTCCCAGGACTGAATCTAGGATCCAGTCCTGTGGTTAGAAAAGTAATCCATAAAGTAACTAATTGCATTTAACTTGAAATGCACATTGAGCTCAATGTTGCATTGTGTTTGAAATTGTGTTGCCCATTGCAACAACTGTAACTACTGTACTTAAAAGTCTATTGCCTATTTGCAAAGTATTTAAACTAAAGTAATTCATTCTGAGAAAGTATATTTTGTAATGTAATGTATAATGTAATTACAATGTAATTTAAAAAATAAAATATCTAAAAATAAATAGTTAAAAAAAATGTAGTAAATTAGTATCAAAAAAATAAATATAACAATTAATACATTTAAAAATTGTCATTTACAAAACCTTTGAAATTCACTGACAAAACCATAGGTTTCAGGCACGTTATAGTTAGAAATTAGCATTTAAAAACCTTTGAAATTCACTCAAAAACCATAGGTTTCAGACACGTTATAGTTAGAAATTAGCATTTAAAAACCTTTGAAATTCACTGAAAAAACCATAGGTTTCAGACATGTTATAGTTAGGAATTAGCATTTAAAAACCTTACAAATTCACTGAAAAAACCATAGGTTTCAGGCACGTTATAGTTAGAAATTAGCATTTAAAAACCTTACAAATTCACTGAAAAAACCATAGGTTTTAGGGACAGTTATAGTTAGTTGGACATTGCACTCGTACAAAACCCGTGAAATTCCCCCGTTATAGTTAGTTCAGGTAACTATAACTCGCGCCCTCAATGCACTGCTGATGACGTCACATATTACATCACTCATGACATGGTCAGTGACATCACTGATGACATCTCAAATGACATCACTGATGACATCATTGATGACATCATCCATGTGATAATTTGATGCATCTTCTCACACCCTAATATAACTTTTGATACACCCACTGTAAATTACAGACTGCCATTGTCAAAACCATAGACACTCCAACACCAATTACTATATACACACTCACTGATTCTTAGGTCTACACACACACACATCTACTCACTCACCCGTACAGTCACTCATACTTATAGTCACTCAGTACAGGACTATTATATGCACTCATACACCTATATAAACACTCACACACCGCCACTCATCCATAGAGGTACTCACACACCTAGTCAGTCATGCAAAAAATTAAGCACACACCCATTTACTCACCTATACAGTTATACACACACCAGCTCACTTACTCATACAAATACTAGCACATTCTTACGCTCTTATACAATCTCTGATACAAGCACACACTCATCCATACAGTCACTCTCACAATCACACACTCTCGCTTATAGCTATTTATATACTCCAACACACATATATACTGCCTTTCACATACGTAGTTACTCACACATGTACCACTGGGACATACATTCACTCACTAACACACTCTTACACACACTTACCCACCCATACAGTCTATCACAGATGCACTCTTGAAACCATCCACCCAGTGAATCACCCACTCACACATCTATGCACAGAGTCGCACACACCCCACCCACACAAACACTCAGGCACCCATAGAGATACTCAGCCAACCAATCAATAACTCATATAGACACTCATGTAGCTATTCACAAACCCATGCTGCCACTTACACAGCAACAGACAGACGGATACAGACATTCACCCAGTTTAGTCACTAACCCATGCATTCAGTAAGATACGTTTAATCACTCACTTATAGAGTTAGTCACGCACCTACTAAATCATCCATTCAGACACTTATACACCCACTCATTCTTCAATACGCCTTTCACTATATATATTAAACATATTTAAACTTTACAGAAACACACAGTCACTGGATGATGTCATCAGTGATGTCATTTGAGATGTCATCAGTGATGTCATCAGTGATGTCACTGACCATGTCATGAGTGATGTAATATTTGACGTCATCAGCAGTGCATTGCGGGGCGCGAGTTATAGTTACCTGAACTAACTATAACGGGGAATTTCACGGGTTTTGCACGAGTGCAATGTTCAACTAACTATAACTGTCCCTAAAACCTATGGTTTGTTCAGTGAATATATATTCACTGAAAAAACCATAGGTTTCAGGCACGTTATAGTTAGAAATTAGCATTTAAAAAACCTTACAAATTCACTGAAAAAAACCAAAGGTTTTAGGGACAGTTATAGTTAGTTGGACATTGCACTCGTACAAAACCCGTGAAATTCCCCCGTTATAGTTAGTTCAGCTAACTATAACTCGCGCCCCTTTGCCGGCTCCCCGCCTCCTGCGGGAGCCGGCATTGCTTTTCCACATGGGGAGCTGCTAACATGCAGCTCCCCATGTGGAAAGCATTTGCTTTGGATATTGGAAGCGAGAGCAGGTTTCCCTGCTCTCTCTTCCAATATCCAAAGCAGTTTGCTATGACAGGACGGGAGCCGCGAGGCTCCCGTCCTGTCATAGTGAACTACAGTGTCCCGGGGGTAGGCACCCCGGGACTCTGCAGGAGCCGGCCCTGGGGGGTGGCGGTCCCCAGGGCCATGGAGGGCTCCAGGAGGTGGGGCCGCGCGGCCCCCTCCCACCATCTGCAAAGCCCCGGGAGGTGGTGGTCCCTGGCTCTGGGGTCCGTAATGGACCCCCATATTGAAATTTTTAGTGCCCCGGGGAGGTGGCGGTCCCCGTGGCATGTGGGGGCTCGAGCCCCCCACACAGGTAATTTTATTTTTAAATAAAAAAGAAGCCCCGGGGAGGTGGCGGTCCCCGGGGCTGCGGGAGGGCCGAGAGCCCTCCCGGACCATTTATTTTTAAAGCCCCGGGGGTGGCGGTCCTCGGGCTTGGGGCCTTAGAGGCCCCCCACATATTATAAATACCCCCCTCCCGCATGCCCCTGGGACTTGGCCCACCCAGGGGGCATTATCAACGAAGCGCGGGAGACCGCGCTTCGTTTTTTTTTTTTTGGGGCGGGATCCGCGCACCCTAAGCGCATCCCGCCGATTTTTTTTTTTTTTTAAATGCTTTTTTCTGCCCAGGGGTCCTTGTGGGACCCCAGAGCAGACCTAGGGGGTCAGGGTGTTTCTACCCTGCCCCCTTTGTGGGTTTTGCGTACTTGTTTCTTTTTTTTTTCTCGGCGGGATCCACGCACCATAAGCGCATCCTGCCGATTTAAAAAAAAATAAAAAATAAATGCTTTTTTCTGCCCAGGGGGTCCTTGTGGGACCCCCTGAGCTGACCTAGGGGTCAGGGTGTTTCTACCCTGCCCCCTTTGTGCGTTTGCGTACTTGTTTCTTTTTTTTTCTCGGCGGGATCCACGCACCATAAGCGCATCCCGCCGATTTAAAAAAAAAAAAAATGCTTTTTCTGCCCAGGGGTCCTTGTGGGACCCCTGAGCAGACCTAGGGGGACAGGGTGTTTCTACCCTGCTCCCATTTTTGCGCTTTGCGCACTTGTTTCTGTCCCTCGGTTCTACCGAGGATAAAATGGCTGCCAACACTTCCTGATTTGGAGTGTTGACAGCCAATTAGCATGCAGCTCGTGATCGGGAGGGTACGCGGACCCTACTCGGCCATAGATATATATGTGATTTTATTTGTGATTTTCTCAGAAACTACTGAACGGATTTACACCATTTAAGCAAAAGGCATGACACTGAACCAAGGGCTACCTCATTGCCAAATTTGGTGTAATTCCGTTCAGCAGTTCGGGCTGTAGCCGCGATGAAAAGATCCTATGGAAAAATGAATGGGGAAAACGCGTTTTGGGACCCCCCTTTTTTCTCGGCCCCCGCTTGACGAATCAACCCGAGACTTACAGGCTAGGAGCGGAGCGGAGCGCCCCAACAAGTTGGAAGCTTTCGCGAAGATTCGTCAACCGGCGCAAGAGTTATTTCAAATAGAATGTTGCGGATTTCCTATGGAAAATAGGTCCTAACTATAACTATCTACTGGCGACCGCCAGTAGATAATAGCTATATATATATATATATATATATATATATATATATATATATATATATATATATATAGATAGATAGATAGATAGATATATGTGCTGCACTTTTACCAGAATGCAGACTTTTACTACGCCAGTCTTTTAATCACTTGGGGTGAGGTCTATTCAACATGGTGTCATTAATTCTTTTAATGGAAGTAACATCAGACTCAGGGTACAAATAGTTCAGTTTTTATCAAGGGCTGAGAAACAAATGTACTTGTTTAAATCATAGGTTAAATTATCGCTCTTTATATATACATCATGTATTAATTTTGAATGGTTTACAATTACAATTAATGTGTACCAAGCCTTTTTTTCAAATGTTTTTGATGCATAAGCAATGATTTTAATCAACTATGCAAATAATTTTTTTGTTATCTTGTCAGAGCTCTGATACTGAGTTTGTCGGAATCATGGTACTTTTTATGACACCATGTAAATAAGAATACCATGGAGTACCTTATATATTGGCTGCAATAAATAGCTCTATTATGATTTTCTGGGGAATAACATGCAGATTTTAATGCTTACTACACCAAAATCTGCACGTACTCATGAATCAGCCATGGCCCGTGCAGGTAAAGGCAGTGGGGCCGGGGGGGGCGTGGGGGTTTGACAGACGACGATGAGGGAAAATGACTGATTTATTTAATTTTCCCTCATGGTAGTCTGTCGAATCCCCCCAACCCGGTCCCACCGCTCTTACCTGCACGGGCTGCAGCTGCCATAAATACAGTACACTTTCCCCTGTTAAATTCTGGCAGGTTTGACCAGCTTAAATTTAACAAAAGGTGAGATTTTTAATACACCTGGTATGCAGTAAACACCACCCAACTTGTAACTCCAAACCCTGCGCAAACAGGGGTTTGTGCATGGGTCAGAAAACAACGACCCATCCCCTCGCAATCAGGGTCTTGGTAAGCTATTCAATATATTTGTGTTTTTCATATTGTTGATTATTTTCTTTACATTTATTCAAGCAAACAAACGTGACATTACATAATCCTCTGTTCTTTGTTTCCAATATATATTTATGCTTCTGTTTTACGCAACTTTCACAGGAGCCCAGGCAGTAGTGGGCTGTTTTGGTAGTCTCTTTGATACTGCTATCACAAGACCATGCTCCCCATAGCTACTTTATTAGGGCCTTCATTTATGAATATGGGAGCAGTGGGTAGGTGAAAAGACAGTGCCAACTGACTGAACTGACCAATTGAAACAGGCACTGCGGTAGATGTTACCTGAGGGCAATTAACATTTTATTTTAACATTTTTATGGCACTCACAACGCTCAGTACTCTGTTTACATGGGAAATTACACGTGACCTCGGCCTGGCCTTTTCCACTGTAGGCCGTGGGGATCCCAAGCACTGGCCTTATGCAAGTCAGCTTCATTGCCTTCACCACCCTGTACCTGCTTATGAATCTTTTGATTCCCTACCTAGATGTTGATGATGTCTGTCTCTTTTGTAACCCTGCCTAACATTTTATCAGCACACTTGTTTGGTCTTGCCTGTTACCCCTTCTTCAAATATGGAAGTCTGTGTCCACTGACCTGGATGCTGCTGTCTTTGAATGAATGAATAATGGAATTTATAAAGCTCCGGAATCGCCTCCGAAGGGGTATCTCCGTGTTAAAGGTGCAAGTATGCTAGGCATGGGAGATCAGTTACTGTAGAGTTCTGCTTTCAGGAGTTTCCTGTAACGTAGAAGGTCTGGGCACTTACGTAGATGTACTGGGAGAGAATTCCAGTACCCTGGGGTGAGGTAAGAGAAAGCTTTGCCCCCCCCCCACAAAGTTTTCTAAAGTGTGGGATCACAAGAAGAGCTTTTTCCCTTGAGCGAAGAGATCTGCCGGGCTGATAGCACTTAAGTCTTACCACGAGATAGTCAGGGCCACTGCCGTTGAGAGTTTTATGGACTAGACAACAAATTTTGAATTTGATTTTTTGGTGGATGGGAAGCCAGTGAAGATTTCTCAGCAATGACAGGGAGGATGTTTTAGGGGGCATATTAAGTGCCAGATCAGCAGCCGTGTTCTGAACCACCTGCAGTCTATTCAGCAATGATTCATTTGCGGCTGCAAGAAGGGCATTACAAAAGTCGAGGCGACTGATTACCACAGCTTGAATCAGGGTCCTACGAACAGATAAAGGAAGAAAATGGACACTCTACGGAGGACGCTCAACGTGTGGAAGCAAGTACTTGTAGTGGCCATTACTTGGTCTCTGATAGTAAGAGAGTGGTCCAGACAGAACCCCAGGTTTTTTGCCATCTTTCTGTATGGTAGTGTCAACATGAACTCATCTGCATTTAATGATGACTGTTTACAAAGAAATAAGAAACTAATTAGGACACTATAGACAACTATAAGAAAGACAAGATGTACATGAATTCTGATGAAAGAGGAAGGGTCTGGTGAAAACCAAGGAATATGGTCAGTATGTTCCAAGTACCTGGTTCCAGTTACATTATGCAGGTGGGTCAGTAAAAAGCCTGTTAATATTCGTGCACACATACACATATCCAGACAGGACAGGGGGCTGAGGTCCAGGAAAGTTGTGAAGTGAGACAACTACATGGTTCTGTTTCCTATTAAGGATGTAACACCATGTCCTCTTTCTTTAGAATGTAGTCATGGATTAAAATGACCCTTCCTTCCCTTCCGCTACCTGAACAGTGGTTGGATGTAGCAAGTCCAGGACTGTTCTCACCATTGCTGGAGGATATATAATAAATAAGCTGACCACAGCATCTCAGTCTTGCATATGTTTATGCTGGTGGCCTGGAGGTGTTGGGTGTTATTGGTAGGTGCAAAATAGATAAAGTTCAGTTTTCCAGTGCAGAGTGTGGTTTCAGTGCCTTGTAAGTGTAGGTCTTTTTCATTGCCAATGTTGATTTTAAATTGAAACCCTTATGATGTTGTGTAAATTTACAGGTGCAGACTATGCATTGTATGACAGCAACATGGGGATTCTTTTAAAACTGGTGTCCATTGATTCTCTTTTTTTCTAAGCCTGATGTTTCCTAAGCAGCATTTTACATGTTGTGTGAGGTACCACAAGGAATGTTGCTGGGCATTTGCCATCAGTTTAGGACTCACTGCTGCCCAGTGAAATACCGGTATTGTTGGCCTGCAGTCATGTCACAGTGATTTACTGACTTGTCATTTTGCAGGTCTGGTGATGGTGTGATTATGAGTGGATAGATAACTATTATCTGTATATTTTGCATTTCAATCAATATAATCAATTTTTAAGTCGTTTGTATGCCATTTTCCTGGATTAAGTCTGGGGTTCTGGGTATTTTGTGTCCTAATTCTAAATATGCTGATCAGCTTCTTGTGTGTATTGTTTTGTCTTCAGATGCAATAAATAGATAATGTACTCAGTGACTTTTTCCCTTCTTTTTTTGCTATCTTGGCAGTTTGTATTTTTCTATATGCCACAGTGTATGTTTTGTGTTTAATCAATGTTAACATGTCCTTCAGGAATTCACCTTATGTATGCTGCAATTAAAAGATGCACTCAAATTTAGCTGGAACATTTGCAGGAATTTATAATAACAAATACAAATGTGCGTGGTTGAATAAACAGATTGCATGTGCTTTTATTCTGTCTTGTGAATATGCATGAATTTATTTGCTGTTGCTTTAGGATAACTATGTGCTGCTCCACTATAGTCCCATTCATGGGGTTTGTGGTCATGTCTGTATGCCAATACCTATATAAACTGCAAATTCTAGGGGCATAATGTTTGTTAGTGATGCTGAGTTGAATGTTTTGGAATGTGGCATTGGGCTGCAAATGCTGGACTTTGTCTTTTGGGCATCTTAGCATGTATTCTGATTCTGTATGTGCATTTTCAAACATATGTGTGATCATCCATCTGTACAAGAAGTAACATCACTGGTTTCCCACCAAAACTGTCTTGAAAAGAAGAAGAAGCCAAGCAAGAGAATTTCATTTCCCATTGCCCATCTGCACAGGAAGTGACATCACTGGATTTCCCATCATCCATCTGCACAGGAAGGAACATAACTACTCCCACACCTATTAAATGGTGGCTGCAGTGCAGATGCATGCAGCCGGTGCCCTGGTGCGACAAAGGCAAGCCCTTCTGCATCGATCTGTGCCTGGACTGCGCCCAGTGCCAGGAACCCTGGTTCTCCCCTTACCCACTGATACACTTCTGCTGTCAGGATTCTACCATCCTGCCACTAGATGTCTCTCAGAAGGGCCCTTTACAAACCTGCCTTTACCTCAGTATAGGTCAATATATATGTCAGTGCTCACCGTACTTAGTTTTGCTTCACCTTTTAGTCCAGGTTTGTTCCATGTCCCTGATGCATTATAGTCTTTGTAGTTCCCTCTGTCTTCAGACCCTTCCTAGATCAAGTTATGGTGATGGTTTCCTGTTCACTAGGTTTGTTCCTAGATCCTACAGTTATTCTGACCCCTTTATATTTGCATTCCGGACCTTTCTCTGTTTGCTCTGATCCATACTCCGTTCTAGGCTTTTCTTTTTCCTGTCTTGTGTCTCCTGGTTCCAATTGTCTTTCCTTCTCTAGGCTCCAGTTTAGCCTTCTCTTCATTGGTGGTTCCCTGATTCCATGCACCTGGTTAATTCCATGCATCTGGCTTTCTCCCTGCGCCTGTGCTCCTCCCCTGAACCTATAGCTAATTCAGCCCTGTGTGCGCAGAGTCCAGCGGCTTGCAACTGACTTCTGTTGAGTCTCCTTGTGCTCTATTGTGTTCCTGCTGCTGTTATTACAGGGTTGTTCTTTGATTCAGTTTCCCTTATTCCCTGAGCTTGTTGTCATTTTTTACTATTTGACGTATCAGTTTCTGTCCCTAGTTTTCCTGCATCTCGGTTCCTGTTTTAGCCATAGTTCATAGTCTCCTGTCTGTGCCATACTTTATCTGCTCTGTTATATGCAGACTCCTTGCCTTGTGTTCTGTGGTTCTGATTGTCTGCATATATCTGTCTTGCCTTGTTTGATTGCAGACCCTTTGCAGCCTTGTTCTCAGAATTTCAGCCCTGTTCCTGACCCTGATTCCTGTCCTGCTTTTGCCTGAGCCCAGTTTCTGTTTTGGTGCTCCTTGTTCTGTTCCCTGTTGCTCTGTCTTGTAGTAGTATCCTGACTTTTATTGCTTCCAAAGGTGCTAGTTAGATTCCAAGCATTGTGGCTTTGCCACAGAGAACCACACAGTACTCCTTCTCCATATGAGCTGCTTGAAGACTCCCAGAACTCTGCGAGATTAATCTGCTCCTTGCTTTCATACAAAATATTTTTACCTCATTGAGAGATCATTTCGAAGGAGCAGACAAATTATAATTTATGATAGTTTGTCTATTGGTTCCCTGCTTTACCTTTCTGTTGTTAGTACTTGTGTTTTCCTTGTATACTTCTAGTTCCCTATACATTGCCTGTTCCAATCTGCTACAGTCCTCTGCTTCTATCCTGCTTCCCTTCCAGCCTTCAGATACTCTCTTGTTTGTATTCCCTTCATAGACCAAACACAAACCCAGTATCCAGTCTTGTCCTTGTCTCACCCCGCTAGTCCTCTGACCAATCACCCTGCTACTTCCCTGCTAGACCACTGACAACTGCTTTCCTCCATGCTCCTAACCCTGGCCACCGCTAACCATACTGCTACTACAGCGCACCACACAACATGGACAGAACATTCACATGTGCCTCCTTCAACTTCTCCTGCACTCTCCCACACCCTATTCCTGCCACTCCCACACCAGGAGCACCCAACACCCCACACACACTGACACAAACCAGCCACCCACTCATGCTCACACAGACCAAACACCCCACAAACAACATGCCACAATGTCATGCATGCTCCTCAACACCTGCTTGCTCTTCAGACACGCCACAAAGATATGAAACCTACTGTACGACCATGCTCCAGAGCTGCTCTCTCTCACAAAAACATGGATAAACCCAACCTCGGCCCTGGACATCATTGCAGCCAACCCTGCCAGCTACAAGATTGTCAGGCAAGACTGTCAGCACAAGCCCGGAGGTAGAGTCACCATAATATTCAACGATACCATCAGCTGCACTGCCTACATGGGCACTCCCACCACCTACATGGAACACCTCACATTCAAAATATGCATCACAGCCAACTTCTCCCTGGAAGGGTGCACAAGGATCTCACACCAATTTCGCCACGACATTACAGACTTCGTCACACCCCTCAGCATCAAAGCCAGCACCCTCATCCTCCTCTGAGATCTTAACTTTCACTAAGAAGGCCATACCAACCCAACCTCTATAGCTCCTCTAGGAAACTTCCGAAACCCTGGCCTCACCCAGCATGTTACCGAACCCACCCACACTGCCAGACAACTATTGGGCCCAATTTTCTCCACAATCAGCAACTTCATAGTCAACAAGCCAGCTACTATGATCTCAACAGAGCACACCCTAGTTGTGTTGCAGCATACCCATCCCTCACCATCACAGAACTACCACCACCGGAACCGTCAGCTGCAGCTGGAAAAGCATCTCAGAAGAGGAGTGGGCTTCAACCTCTCTGAGCACAAGCCTGAGCACCCCAGCGACTTGCTGAAAGCCATCAAAAGTTGAATAGCTAGATCGCCATGTGCGCTAACACCCCGGTTCCCCTTAAGCACAATACAATGACAAGAGCCTGATCACAGACCAGCTGGTACACAGACGAACATCTCTTGCAGATCATTATAATGCCAGCACTAGCAACAGCAAGGAAATCTTTGCCATCATCAAAGATTTCATCGCGCCTCCTGTCGTATCCAGCAGCATCACGCCCTCATTAAACCTTTGCAACAAGCTCTCGGAATTCTTCTGTAACAAAATCACCTCCATATACAGCAACTTCAACCTTCAACAGAACCCCGTTACCTTCACAACTCAACTTCCCATCATGGCAGATGAACAAACGCTGACCTGGTGGCCTGATGTCACCCCTATCAAAATCGCTGCTACCAGGAAGACCATCCACTCGGGGGATCCATCTGACCCTTATCCCCACCACGCCTTTACTAAAGGACTCCTACCAATCAGAGAAGCACTAGCACCCATCCTCAGCCCCTCCATCAACTCAGCCACATTCCCAGGCACCTGGAAGCATGCAACTGTCATGCCCCTGCTCAAGAAACCATCTCCTGACCCATTAACACTTTCCAACTGAAGAGACATCACTCTCCTACCATACTCAGCAAAGGTCTTAAAAAAACCTAATTAACCTACACCTCACCGACCATCTTAGCACCCCGAGCTCCTTGTAGGAGAGTAGGATCTGCTTCACATGGGTACCCCCACTTTTTGCTGATGCTTCACTGTTTTTCGACTTTAGTCTGGCTGGGGCCCTGCTAATCAGAACCCCAGCCTAGCTGCTTCCTCTCTAAAATGGTTTCCATGTACCTTAGGTACATCTTTGATTGGAATCTGGAGTGCCCTTATAAGTCCCTAGTATATGGTATACTATGTACCCAGGGCATAGGTACCCCAGAGGCCTACCAGGGGCTGAAGCATGTATTGTGCCACCCCTGGAAGGCCCTCCAAAATGACACCACAGGTCTGCTACTGCAGCCTGGGTAAGGTGGTGCATGCATCCCTTACAGTGGTATAGGCTACCTATATCACTACCATTGCACACACATATAAACCTATAAGTCACTCCTATGGCAGGCCTTTACAATCCTGAAGGTAGAGTGCTTGGTTTTTATGTGAGAGGGTGCCCCTGCATGAGCAGGGCCCCTCTGCAGCATTCGGAGTCAATCCTCTGATGCTGTTTGTGGTGCAGCCTGACCATATACTCTTAAGTGCATTATATCCTCGCGGTACATGCTAACTTTGGGATGGCTGCACAGATACGTAGATCTGGAGTTAAGAATAGTAAATTTATACCTATCTATTTGCACTTACCTACTCGATATTCTTGTCCTCGATATTTTGGACACGATATTCTGTCCACACGATATTTCTGTGTTCGATATTCTGTCAGTGAACTATATCCTCGCGGTAAATGCTAACTTTGGGATGGCTGCACAGAAACATGTCGTGTTTGGTGTCAAACATCTTGGAATACTACCCCCCCGCCAATTCTGGCGGCGGGGGTAGCATTCCACCCTTCTAGAGGGAGAGACATGTACACACCGGGCTACCCGGTAACTTCTTTCCAGAGCCCTGGCATCACAAAATGGATGCCGCTGCCACAGACACGGATCTGGCCTCCTGCTGCTGACTGAAACTCCGGCAGGGGAGGACTGGACAATAGGTTTCCTGTCACAGGGAGGTGTAACCACCTCCCCAGACAGGATAGTGTGTATTGGGGCTGGGCGGGAGCACCCTCTGGTGCTTTGAAGTCCTGCACTGGGGGCACATTTGGTGTCCCTGTGCATATGCCAGTTCAAACCGGTTGCAGGGGGTACCTGCCCCTGCTCTGGCGCGAAACTGGACAAAGGGAATGGGTGTAACCACCCCTCTTCCCTGACCCTCCCATAGGTGGGTCCCCAGAGTATGTCCAACCCCCTAACTTAGTATAAGTATGGGACCCCAGTCCTTAGGACTTTAGATTACCCTGGATGAAACTCTGACGCCGAATCCTGGACCTTCGATGCTCTACTTCAAGATTAGAGGACTGAAGAATCTCCCTTGGGGTCAAGGAGTGACTCCCCTGCTTGGCAGGCACCTAAGAAGCAATTGTCCAGTCTGCATCGCTGAAGCTCCTGCCGGATGCCAAAGTCTTTGCATCACCAGAGGTGGACTTTCAGACTTCCCCGAGGCTGCCCTGAGTCCCCAGCAAAGCTTAGGCCCGTAGCTGTCGTGGGTAACGTGGAAACGTGACCCCTGGACACCAAGCACATTTGCAAGTGCATCCTCTTCCTGGTCTCCCACAAAGTTGTGCTTTGGGCTCCAAGTAGCCCCCGCCTCCAGCACCGACTGCACCGAAGATCACTGGCCTTCACTCCACGAGTGTCCTGCAAGCCAGCTCCCAGTGTGTCCACTCGAGGCTCCTTTGCGGTCGCTAGTCCGTTGGCTAGTGGGCCCTCCCGAAGGCAACTCTTCTTCTTCTTGGGCTTTCCTGGTTGCTCCAAAGGTGCCCTGACTTACCCTTTCTGGGTGAGTCCCCCAGACCTTGCTGGTCTGCATCACCGTCCTTTCTTTGTTTCTACGAGACTTGCCGTTGCCAAGGCTTGTTGGGTCCAATCCGGTCGCCGACACTGTAGCAATCGACAGACGTCATGGGACAGATCGAATCCAGCTCCTGGTTGTCGTCGATGCCTCCTGGACCTCGTGGCTGAAGAGTCAAGACGACCGTCAACCTACCTGAAGCACCCGACATCGGTGGGCATCTGCTCATCGCCTTCCTGGTCACTGGCTAGTGACCCAGACTCTGTCCCCTCTGCTTTCAGGTTCTTCAGATCTTCGATCCATCCTTGGATCCACCCGGACACTTGGCCGCCATCAGCACTTTGCAGCAGATCGCCATTGAAAACGACGACGAAACCCGACCCCGAAAGACACCTATGCACCCGGCTCCCCTGGGTGAGGTAACTCGAGTACTCCGGTGCTCCCGTGGGTATTGACTCTAGAACGACCTAGTTCTAAAGGGGTTTGCTCCAAGTCCTCCTCCAAGTGCCCTTTTTCTTTAAAACTCCAACCGCGACATTCCCCATAGAAGCCAACGGCGGCTCGCGGCTGTGTTCTCACACTGCACGCGTCCCCCGTGGGTCCCCTGTGTCACTACCTTTGGTGGTTCGTTGTGGTCCAAGCATTTCTACAGGTTCTAGGCCTTGTGTCTAGCTCAGTCGTGGTTCTTATACCACTTTATTGGTATATGGTTTGGTATATGGTATACGGTATGCCCATGCTATTACTGTTGATATTCGACTTGTAACTTATGTACTTCGAACTCTAGCCTCATAAAGAGACTATAGACTGATAAAACAAGCTGCTTTACATTCCTTCAAGACTTAGCCTGAAGGCTGCTCTCCATAGCTACCACTAGGATAGCTTTCAATAAAGGTTGTCTTTAACCTATCTCCAATAAGGGGTTGTTTGGACTGGTGCAAGGTGCCCACTATAATTAGTGGACAGCATATATCAGGCCAACTTCTCACACTCCTCAATATTTTTTTTTTTTAAACAAATTTTATTGGGTTTTACAAACACATTCATTTATCACAGTTCAACCTCAGAGTCATTAACTCATTAGGTATAGTCCACTATTCTCATCATGCCTCAATTATCTGAAAGGAGCCCCGCTATCCAGGGACAGACTGCTCTCATGCTCCTGCAATTAACCAATGACATACAGGTCTGATCTTCCGTACTTCGAACTAAATAGTTCGCAAACTTAATACCCCATGTTACGCCACTCCACTTACCCCCACCCAGCCCTCCCTCCAGGCGTGCCACTTCCCAGTGTGCGACTGCTCGGTGCAGTCAGGTATGCCCCCCCCCCTGGATGCCATATATCTCGGGACAGGTGCATCAAGCATAGTTCCACAGCTGGTATGCCCATGCATTACATTAAATAACTTAGAACCAGCCCAGTATCATGCTTTAACATTCGTACTTTACCCTGACGCCTCAGGTGCTTCCTCTACCCGGTCATAAGCTCCCATATCCTCTAGATTCCTTAGTGATATCACCAGTGTCTCCCATGCCCTCGCTGTCTCCTCCGCTCTCTCATTCCTAGCTCTTTTCGCTACCTGCATTGTGGTTCTCTCCTCACGTTTTGCCCATTTAACAAGTTCTGCCTGCCATCTAGTAATACTCAGGCCCTTTTTTGCCTTCCAGTGCATAGCAATGTCTCTCTTAGCTAGTGAGAACCCCAGGTCTAAAAACTTGCTCGTTACTTTGTTCTTTGCTGTATGGGGAAACCAGTGCAATAGGCAGGCTTTCGGTGTTACCTCTATTTCCCTACCAGTTAGATCAGTCAGTACCGCAGTGACCTCTCCCCAGAAATTCCCCATCTGTGGGCAGCTTCAGAACATATGGCAAAAGTCCGCGCCCTCCCTATTACAATGCAGACAGGCCGCCGATCAAGTCTCAAAGTATTCGTTAATCTTTGCTGGGGTAAGATACGCTCTGTGTAGAATATAAAAGTTTACTAGCTGGAATCTGGCATTCCTGGTGCTTTTCCATGCCCTTTCCACTAGCTCCCCACAAGTTTTTTCTGGGATGTCCTCCCCGAAGTCCGCCTCTCATTTTTGTCGCAATGCCATCAGCAGGAGCACCGCTTCCTGGGTCATACGCCTGTATAAGCATGTGACCGCCTTAAATGTCCCCGCCACCGTCACCACATATTGGCACCCCATTGACAACTGCGGTTCAGTCAACCCTTCCCACCAGTGCTTTCGTACGGCTGCAGTGATCGCTGAGTGTAGTAAGAAATCTCCCCGGGCAAGTCATATCTCTCCTGAAGATCCTGGAATGGAATCATGGCACCTTCCTCATATAACTCCCCAAGTGTCATGAGCCCCCTCTCTCCCCAAGTCTCCAGCCCCCTCCAGGTTCCTCCATGAGGCAAAACCTCGCACAGTAATAACAGGATTTCTGGGGCGTATGGACACTTAATCTGCGCCCTTCTCAGACTCCTATTCCAACACAGACGTGCCGTTCGTAATTCCAGAGGAAGAGTGTTAGTTCGCATGGGGAGCATTAGCACAATCTGGGATATCAGTCTCAGTGGTGGGAAATCATCTCGCAGCTCTTCCATCCCCCTAAGCCGGCCCGCCACCCGTCTAGTGAGCCATTGCAGCTGTGCCGCCAGGTAATAGTTCTCAAAATCAGGTACGGCCAGTCCCCCCTGTGATCTTGGCCTCATAAGCACTCCCAGAGCTACTCTTCGCCTTCCAGTCCCCCATAGAAAGCCCGAGATCAGTGATTTGAGCTGGGTGAAAAATTTCGCTTGAATCCAGACTGGCAACGTCCCAAAATAATACAGTAGTCTCTGTAGTGTAATCATTTTAAGAAGAGCTACTCGGCCAATCACCGACAACGGGAGGGTTCCCCAAAAGTCAAAGCTACTTTTCACCCCCCTTATGGCTCTCCCGATGTCACCCTCCAATAAGTCTTCCTGGGTGTGGTAAATTTGCGTACCGAGGTACGTCAAGCAGCGGTCTTCCCATCTCACTCCATCTGTCTCTTGCGGACCCACTCTATGCCCCTCTGTAGGGAAAAGGCAGGACTTTGCCCAATTTACTTTGAGCCCCGCGATCCCACCGAGATCCTGCAGCAACCCCTTAGCTCCTGACAGTGCCACTCTCCAGTCTGCCAGAAACATTAATAAGTCATCTGCATAAAGCGCGATGTGATGGGTTCACCCATCTACATTGAGGCCTTGATAGTGCTGTCCTGTTCTGGCCCGAGCCGCTAGCGGCTCCTTGGCCAAAGCAAACAAAAGGGGGGAAAGCCTGCACCCCTGCCTCGTCCCTCGGACAACTCTGCAGGCATCCGAAATTAGCCCCCCAGTTTTAACCCTGGCAGTGGAATCAGTGTACAAAAGAGCCGTCCATTTCACGAATTCCTCTCCTATCCCAAATTTCCGCATCATTCGGAACAGATAAGGCCATTCAAGGCTGTCAAATGCCTTTTCAATATCCACCGAAGAGACGACCGCTTCCTCTTTCTGGTAGGAGTCTGCTTCCAGAACCCGGAGGAGCCGCCGAACATTTAGGGCCGTCCTTCTGGTGGGGATAAACCCCGTCTGAGCTCTGTGGATTAAGGTTGTCATATAGGGGAGGAGGCGGGTGGCCAAAATACGACTCAGAATCTTGTAGTCTAAGTTAAGCATGGAGAGCGGCCGATAAGCCGAAATGTCCCAGGCCGGCTTCCCAGGCTTAAGGAGTGGGATTATTATTGCTTCCCGCGTCGTGACCGGGAGATGCCCCACCCGTTTTGCTTCATTATATAGCTGCACCAGTCTTGGCGCTAAAAGCTCAATAAATGCTAAGTAGAATTCAGACGGCAGCCCATCTGTTCCTGGCGTTTTATTTCTGGCCATACTTTTAATAGCCCCTCTCACCTCGCCCATCTCCACTTCCCGGCCCAGAATGACCGCTATGTCCTCCTCCAATACTGGCAATTCTGCATCTCTCAGGAATGTATCTAGGGCTTCACCCTCCAATTCTGTCCAACTCCTATATAGTTCTGAGTAGTAATCATGGAACGAATTGTTAATCCCTTGCTGACCATACCATACTTCCCCATTCTGTTCTCTGAGTTCAAGAATCACCGATCCTCTTCTAGTCGGATTAGCCAGCCAGGCCAACAGGGCCCCAGAGTTGTCCCTCTCAGTATGGGCTCTAGTGGTATATCGTTTGTAATCAAAGCAGCGCAGATGCTCAACGTCCACTGCAACTGCTTCCCTGGCCTTTAAGAGCTCCTCTTGCTTGTCTGCCCTCCCGGATCTTTCCCGTTCTAACTCCCGCAGTTTTTGATCCGCCCTTTGTATATCCTGCAACAGCACTTTGCGCACCCCCATCGTCTCCGAGATGCACCGCCCTCGGATGACCGACTTAAACGCATCCCACTCTCCTAGTGAGTTTGTCGCTTTATAGGCATTAGTCTGAAAGTACTGCTCAATAGCAGTGCCCACCGTCTCGCGGAAGACCTGATCCTCTAACACATCGGGTTGCAAACGCCATGTGGGTATTTTGGGCCTTGACCGTGACCATCTAATTCCAAGTAATATTGGATTGTGGTCTGAAATTGTTCTAGTGAGGTATTCACTGGAGTGTACTACCTCATGTATGTCGGGGGAGCACATGATAGTATCCAGCCGGACATGTAAGTCGGGTAAAGCGGAGAAAAAGGAGTAATCTCTATCTGGAGAGGGGGCCCTGGACCCGAGTTTGTTATTGCTGGTGTCCTGCTTGGATATCTCCGAAGAGGAGTCCCGGCGTCCTCGGGGTCGCCTGGTGTTTAACCATTCCCAGGCCTCCTGCGGCATGGTGAAAAACCTTGCTCCCTTTGGATCAGCAACTCGGAGCCACGCCGGCAAGAGCATGGCGTAAGGGAGTTGCATTTGGTGAAGCCTTTTTAACAGCCAGGAACGACGCTCTGTTACGTTGGACTTCCCTAGATAAGTCCGGGAATATCATTACTTGTCAATCTGTAGATTTTGGTTCTTGCGAGCTTGCTGTAGAATGTGGTCCCTATCCTTGAAGTGCAGCAGGCGCGCCACTATCGGCCGGGGAGGTGTTCCCGGTCTGGGCGGCCGGGCCGGCACTCTGTGAGCTCTCTCCAGCGCGTAGAAGGGTGATAAACCCTCTGGGGCCACTTCCGCCCGGAGTCATCCCTCCTTAAAAGACACCATGTTCCCTCTCCGGCACTCCAACGATACGTATGTTATTTCTGCGTGACCTCCCTTCACTGTCCTCAGTCCGGACTTCCAATACTTTAACCTTAGCCTCCAACTCCGTGAGTGATTTCTGTAGCGTGGTCACTGTGACTGGGAGGTCAACCAACACTTTCTCAGAGGCTACGACTCGTTCCTTAAGCTTACGGTGATCGTCTTTCAATAGGCCCAGGTCCGTGCCTATGGCATCAATTTTCCCCTCCAGCACTTCCCTGGAGGTCGTGATAGCCTGCATTATGTCCGCTAGCATGCGTTTCAAGGGAGCGGAGCCCCCTCCCGTCTCAAGCAGCTCCTCTTCCTTATCTGTCTGATTCCCAGCGCTCCCTGCGCCCTGGGCAACACTCCCCTTCTTCCTCGACACTTTCCCCATAAATAGCTGTGTAGACACTTCTCCTGCGCCCAGATGACCCACTTCAGGCAGGGGGGTCCTCGCTCCGATGTGGGTACTAGCTGTGTGCTGTTTACAGTATTAGTTGTGAGGGGTAACACTGTTCCCCGCGATAGGGTGCCCACAATCCGCGCTCATCTGGCACCAGCGAGGCTCCACTAACCTCCCAGCAAGTGCAGCTCGTCTCCTCCAGCCCTCTGGAACTTGTGAGGCAATTTCCGTTGGGTGGGCAGCATTTATGGCTATACTTGCACGTGTGTCGTCCTCTGTGATTTGGCTCAGAGGGTCGCCCAGGAGCTGGGCCCCGGGTGTTATGACTGTGTGGCCCCTCGCAATCCCTTGTCCGGATGCCTGTCACGGGCCTGCCCTGCCAATCCTGCTCACCATCAATGTCCCAGGGCAAAAGTCACTCACCCAGCAATAGTTTGCTATCAGCCAGCGTTCACCTCTCCGATCTGAACCCTGCGGGCTCCTCCTCTGGTTCTGTTGCGCATCAAGGAGAGCTCTCAGCTCCCTCTCCCCTCGTTGCGCCTCGTTTTCGGGGCTAAGCGCCAGTATCTGTTCGCTAGGTTCGTCAGCAATGATCACCGGGCCACCCTTTCTTCTGACGCGACTCCTGTTTAGTGGAGAAATCCCCGTCCTCGGAGTCCGTTACCGCTTTCCAGGGACAGCTCGCCTGCACTCTTCCAGACGCTCGTCAGCCACCCTGTTGTTCTCCGCTGCGGCTCCCCTGGTAGTCGCTCCCTGGATCCTTCACTGCGGGGCCCTCTCAGAGTCTCCCTGTGCTTCAGGTATGCTCCGGGGACCTCGTACTATTTGCCTTCAGTGCAACGTCTCAGTTCCACTCGGCTCGATATGTCATGGGCGCCAACTTAGTTTTGCTGCGCCCGGTTCGTCCGCCAGGTCCTTTTCAATTTTACACCCTTTGCAAGGGCAGCTCGATCTCGCCAGGCAGTTCCACGGAGAGCCGGGACCCCCTGGTTCCCAGTTTGGGGCAAATATCTGTGTCCGGGGCTCAGGATGGGTGTAGTTGGGGGATGAGGCCGACAGAGCTCCGCAGCTCGCGTCTGTTCACTTCGGCTTCATGCCTCCCCCCGTTATTGTTCGTCGTCAATTCGGTCGCCTCCAATTCACAATGCAGGTCTATTCACTTGGTCATATTTGGGTGTTCACCCTGATCCTCATTAAATCTCCAAGTGTGGGTGATCCAAGGGGCAGATCCCCAGCACCTCTGCTATGGCTGCCTAGGACCACATGTGACAGATGCGTCCTCCTGCCACATAATTTCACTATATAGGTATCTGCGCTCTGCGCCCTTGACTTACAGCGGTAGATCTAGGGTATCTGCCCCGCCGTTGGAAACCCGCTGGTCTTTCTCCGAGTTTCACCTCCGCGCGGGACTCAGCGGTCACATGCATTCTCCTCTTGGACCGGGATTGCAATGCTGATTTTACTCTTCATTTCCGTGGATGGAGGCCCGAAGGATAATTGGCCTCTTTGATGAAGGGTGGAGACGTCTCGGCCACCTTATGCTGCTTTAACTGTCAGCGGCAAGCCCAGACTGGCTTCTAATGCTGCCGTCCCCTCAGGCGCCTCCTATGGATGTCACTCCGCCATCTTGCTTGCTCGGGGCTCCCGCCCCCCGGGACCGCTTCTTTCGGCTCACAGCAGAGCTCCGCAGCCCCCAAAACCTCAGGGTCGCCTACTTCTTCACTGGGCTCTGCAGTGCCTACACTTTCGCGGGACCGGGGGAGTCCTACCGTACTCTGGGTTTCTCGGTAGCTCCGTCGGCAGCCGCCATCTTGTGTCTGCGAGCTGCTCCTCACGTTACTCCTCTCTGGGCTATTTCAGAGCTGTCCCTAGGCGATTAACTCGTCTCCTCCAGGTACATTATTGTTCCCAGTTCCCAGTGACTTCTTAACAGGGGCCGGGATGTTCAGGATAATAGATAATGGGGGGCTACCGGGAGGGAGCTCCGCATCCCACGCCTCACTCCATCGGTCTTAAGCCACGCCCCCACCCTGAGCTCCTCAATGCCACATATTCCGGATTCAGGTCAAACCACAGTACAGAAGCAGCACGCTTCACCGCCACAGCCGACATTCATATGATTCTTGACAAAGGAGACATGGCCGCCATCATTTTCCTGCACCTCTCTGCAGCATTTGAAATGATCTCACACCCAATTCCCATCAGGCACCTGCATGAGATTGGCATCCAAGGACCCGCTCTCTGCTGGAACTGCTCCTTCTTAATGGAGCGACTCAAGCTGTCAGCCACTTTACTCCTCAGAAGCCCGCAAACTCTTCTGCAGAGTGCCTCAAGGTTTATCACTCAGTCTCACTCAGCCCCACCCTCTTCAATACATACATGATCCCACTGGCCAACATCATCTGCGCACACTACATTGACATCCTCACATATGCAGATGACACGCAACTCATACTCTCCTTTGAGATCAAGACCCCCAACACAAGAAACAAGTTCACTGCCCATATTACTGAATTTGCTAACTGGATGAAGACCAACTGTCTTAAACACAACATCTACAAGACAGAAGTCATGATATTCCGCAAAAACACCTCACCTTGGGACTCCAACTTGTGGCCAGTCGAACTCGAACCCACACCTACACCCAGAAGCCATGCCAGGAACCTCGGAATAATCATTGGCAGCAATCTGGACATGACCACACAAGTCAATGCCATCACTGCATCCTGCTTCCACACCCTGAAGATGCTGAGGAAGATCTTCAAATGGCTTTCAAGCAACACTAGAAAAACTGTCACTCACGCCCTAGTCACTAGCAACACCCTGTACACTAGGATTACCAAGCAGCTCACTAAACAACTACAAACCATCCAGAACTCAGTGGCCAGACTCATTCTCAGCCTCCTACATAGAACTCACATCACACCACACCTCCCTGAACTACATTGGCTCCTGATACTCAAACACACTCAATTCAAACTCATCCCACATACATTGAAGGCACTACACATCTCACGCCCAACTTCCTGAACAGGCACATCTCCTTACACCAACCACCTAGACACCTGAACTCCAGAGGAGTCCTACGTGCACACTTCCTACGCATATACAGAACCAGATCATGAGGATGTGCGTTCTCTTACATTGCTCCTAAAGCATTGAACGACCTCCCACTCTGCATCAGAGACTCCTCCTCTCTTCTTGAAATCTTTAAAAAGCTGAAGACCTAGCTTTTCAATTAACCAACTTACCATTGGCAGGGTTAGGCACACACACCCGCTCAGTGCCAGGATATCCTCATGGATGATAGTTTGCTTTACAAATACACATAACATAACATAACATAACATTGACACAGTGCTGCTTTTGTTCCTACATCACCATTTGGCACAGTTCATCTTCGTGCATTCCTGAGGATCTTAGACTCTTTTTCATGGCTCTGTTCTCATTTGACGGGTGCTACTTCTGTTTCTCTTTGCCGAGTACATGAATCGGTTATGTACAATGGCTGTATTTGTGTGATATCCTTCTACATGTTCCAAAAAATAACACTAACAGTAAAAAAATACATTTGGAGAAATCATCTGTGGTATGCCACATCAAAACTTGTTAAAAGAGCACAAATAAATGCAAGTTTGAGGAACTTTGCATGTCTGACAGTGGAAGACAGTGACTGCTACACTCGGAGTACAGGGCCAGGAATTCCCCTATCAAGTTTCTGCAGAAACCACTTTAAAAAATTTCCCCAAGTAAATGTTCACCTCAAGCTTTGCTACAGTTAAAAATCAACACTCTTACGTTCTAAATCGTCCATTTTACTGTGTCACACTAATAATCTATAATATTCTAATTGTGAGAAAGTGAATTTTAATTTAGGAGGAGAGAGTCTCACCACTTTAATACAACACAATCATGCTAGAATAAAACAATGTTCACTGAGAATACCCTGCTAGAATCCTCATAGCAATTGTGCAAGCAGCCTGTTTTCTCTGCGAGAAATGTGCAATGGGTTCAAGCAGTACTGAATAACGTTAAGACAAGAAACATATAACATTTTCAAACAAATTTATGAAAATTAATAAGCAAAAAGATAAAGAAATGATAAAGATCGTATTATGGGAACTGGAGGTGTGCTCTTTTTAAAGCTTTATTGTAAAAAGACACCAAGAAACTGCAGAAAACCAGTCCAAGTCATCAATGTTCATTTTTTACCAGGACCACGCATTATAACAGGTCAACCATGTTAGTGCAGGGGTTGAGTAAGCTTTGTGGATTGCACCAGTAAAAGGTTTTATCATGGGATTTTTAACTGGAATTCAAACTCCTCCAGTGAGGCAAAGCATGATGCTGAAGTTGCACAGGGTTCCTCAAAGCTGGATACACCTAATTCTGGACTCCAGCTGAAGCCTTCAGTTATGGAACCAAAAAGTCTAAGGGGTAGAAAGTTATATTGTGTAGCCACTGGTGATGCTCTGCTGCTGTGGTGACTTTGATGCCCCACCCTAGTTCCAAGCCCTAGGTTCTCCTAAGTTCTGACCTAGTCACTTTCTTGGTTCTGAGAAATCTCCATGGGGATTTCCTTAGTGGAGACTGGCTGTAGCTAATGAGGGCACCATAAGATTAGATACTTTGTTTCACAAATCATGTGTTTCCCTTGAAGATTCTGGGAAAAACTCTTAGTGGGACAAACTAACAATTCATAGCTTAATAAGTTGCACATTTCTTAGGGAGCGTTAGTGCCTCACCCTGGCACTCCAAAGGGCAAAAAATGACAAAGTCCCACATTTTGAAGATTCTGCAAAGTCACTCCTGCTCTCTCCCAAAACTCTCAGAGTCTCCTAGAAGGCTTCCTGTGTCCAAGTCTCTCTCCAGCAGGGTATCCCTCAATATGTAGTGCACTCCCCACTAGGCAGCTGGCAATCTTATGCAGGATGGAGATATTCTTCAGTGTTAGGTGTCTCTAAGGCAGCTCAGGAGGTCCACCAACTGACCTTTGGAGAGCACTTCCTTTGTCTAGGCTCAATTGGAGAGCCAGATAACCTCAGGCTTCTCAGAGAATGAGTTCAATGAGCTACTGGTGGATTTCCTCTTTTACCCAGAACACTAGCAAGTTAGTTACGTCATTCTTTCTTCAGTCTCTGCAGGATTCCCACTGTCTATTTATCCTACTTCTACAGCATTCCTTTATGCATGCAGACTATACTAGAAGCTTTTGTTTAAGATGGCAGGAATGAGGCTCCACTCTTTAGAGCTTCCTGACATAACCATGTGATAAATGAGGCCTTAGCTTTGTTCCTTTGGCTGGTCATCTGCTCCTAGCCATATCCAGCTGCCACATTCTGAATAAGTGGCCAGGCATTACTCCTCCACACTAGTACTAGTAGGGAAGCTTTCTCACTTCATTGTGTTCCGGAGGCACAAGTTCCGGTGGACAGTGCAAGGCAGAACAGAGGTAAGGCATTTGTGCGGGAGGCTTCACACAGCTCCTTCGTCGGCCAGCAGCTGGCAATCAGCTTTGGAGTCATCCTCGGAGGAGACCTTGGCTGGCTTTGGCTGGCTCTGAGGCACAAAAGTCTGCTGCCAGGTCTGCTTCTGGTTCTGAAGGCTGTCTCCCCACCCCCGTCTGGACCAGGAGCGGGATTGCGCCTACAAGCCTCAGTTTGGACCGCCGCTGCTCTCCCGGTCTGGCAGTTGAGCGGAGAGAGGAGGAGAGGGCCAAATGTGTGGCAGCCGTGCTCCGACCTGCCTGACCAGTGTGATCAATGTGAGGTCAGTGAGTGGAGTTAAGGTAAGGCCAGAGGGCCACAGCCCGCCGCTAGTAAGTGCGGAGGCGGCCGGCACTAGGCCGGTGCAGCTTGTGCCTTACTGATGAAGGGCTGGGTACCAGCTCCGCTCTGCCCTCCCAGTCACAATTTGCTTTGCAATTGCTCACTCAACTCTGCACGATCGCAGTACACCCCAAGCAGTGTCATTGAAACCTGCAGCTGAGCAGCTTGAGACCTATTTGCCCCACAACCTGTCTACAACCTCAACCCTTAAACCTCACCACTGGTCCCTGAGGCCCTAAGTGACTACACACACAGAGGCCAAATGGTCAAATGTCTGTGTTCTCAAACAAGAGCGGTAACAGTATGCAATCCTACATCAGTAATAAGTAGCCAGCAACTTAGGAGGGGACACCCCTACTGATACAATTACAGGACAAGAGGCAACACTTCATTACAAGCTACCACATCTGGCCAGGGTGTGGCACAGCTCAGCGACTGTCTGATGAGGGTAAAACCGGGATTTGTGCTGAAGCAGTCGGGCCTGGTCTCGGTGCAGCTTGCACCACTCTGCATGCTCCCCCACCAGTTTGTTCGCCTGC
This sequence comes from Calotriton arnoldi, assembly GCA_963921515.1. Lineage (NCBI taxonomy): Eukaryota > Metazoa > Chordata > Amphibia > Caudata > Salamandridae > Calotriton > Calotriton arnoldi. The sequence goes on along the minus strand of CAWUFW010007171.1, from coordinate 935,104 downwards.
TCTTTCACATTCATCGGCTGATCTTTCGAAGTAATCAGCAACTGTCCTTCTTCCTCCTGGCATTTGCAATCATGAGATATGGCAAGGTAAGCGGCATCGTGAAGACAGCTAAAAAATGTGGGGGCAAGGACAATGCAAAACCCAAAGACTATGAGCCCCCAGCTCATTTAATATCACCTGAAACCATTAGTAATAATGCGGCCACAACAGTAACTACCCTTTAGCCTCCCATTATCAGGGGCTCCAAGATGGCAAAAGTAACAGACTTCTTAAAGTCACCCACAGAATCAGGCCGCCCCTCCCGGGATCATAAACAGATCTGGATTTGATCAAGCAAGACCAGGACAAGACAAAACCAGGAGACGCAGGCTTTGAGCCTCCTTCACTCCCTGACCCCGCCAGTCATTATGGCTGCCCACAACCCAAACCTATTACTGGTCAAAGCGCAGGTGCATACAACAGACCAAGAGCTAATACAGCAAACACAGGGTGAATGCGCCCACACCCTACCAGTAGCGATGCCGCCTAGCACCTGGGAAAAAACGGTATTCACAACCAGTCCTCAGGCTTACCTCAAAGAGACTCCATCTTGCTCCCCCCACTCACAGTTTAGACAATGCTCTATTGCAGGGGGCACCAGAGGACTCACTAGTGTAACAAGAGTTGTTATTAAGCCCCTTTGACCAGTCCCACAAAGGCATTATTGATCAGCACAGCACCTCAACCAACTCTGGGCCAAAGCACATTTACAACGCCTTGCTTTCTTCTATCAAATTGCCTCAAGAAAACACAATAGCCCGGATTGAAATCAGCCCACATTGCAGGATAACCAAAGCGGGATGAACAGAGTGCAACATCGACTTGCCCCATGTTCAATCTAGCACAATGAGGCTTTAACTACCTCACTCAACAGCGACAAGGAGAGTCCTTTACTTGTTGAAAAAAGCCCAAACCACCCAAATACTATATGGTCAACCTTGTTAGACATCATGGAGGTCCTATAATTCCTTTTGGACAAACTAGAATTTCAGGTGGACCTACTACATGCCTTGGCAGCCTACATTTTAGGCATTGACCAAAAAGTACAGGCTTTAAATGGCCTGATCAGGATAATATAGTAAGATCCGGCCACATATTATCACTCGTGGCAATGCGCTACAACCATGGACCTCTTCCAAAAAGTCCCAACCATCCTTTCGGCCATTTTAGCGGGAGTCAAAGCCCCAAAGCCTATCTGCCGTCACCTACAGACAATCTGGTTTCCACCACTCACCAGATACTTCTCCTCATAACCCAGTCTGGCAGGAGTGGGACCATCAACAGTCATCATGCCTGCTGAGTGACACTCAGCATGCATACTCCATTAAGCCCTGTCATAAGGATGATCTGGAAATCATCGAGGAAACAAAGTTGACTAACCAAGCAAATCAAGCAGCAGAAGCACCCACCAATCAGCATCTTAAGGAGGTCTCCCCATCCCCCCACAAACTCGATCCGGAGCAGGACCTAGCTCATCAAGGCCCAAGAATCTCCTCGTCGAAAAGAGAACATAAGCACCTCAGAAAAGCTAGGAACAGCAGAAGAAGAAGGAGTGGTACGAGTGCGCAAAAACCCCTCTCATCTGGCTCCAATAATGAGGAGCCAAACAACCTGCTGGCCTCAACAGAGACCCAGCAACAGTTAAGCCAAGGGACAGTACATTCTTATCCAATATTCCTACAAAAGGAAGGGACTAACAAACCCACTCAGCTGCTAGGGTCCAGACAATGTGACTTGAGCACGGTGGCCACTACAACTCACCAGCCAGAAAAGGCAGTACCTCTTTTAAAGCAACAATAATATATCATGAGTCAGAAAAGATACGTACCAACTCTAAAGTGAGAGTTGGTGAGAGGATATGGCCTAATGGCTAGAGCGGTTGACCTCAGAACTGGGGAACCAGGTTTGAGTCTCGACAGGGACGCTCAACATCCTGTGATTCTGGGCAAATCCGTTTATCTCCCTGTGCCTAACAAAAATGCATGTGTCCATCTGTAATGCCACTGGTGCTCCTGAAAAGCACTCTGATACCTTCGGGTCTAGTTCGCACTATAAAAAACACCCCCCCCCCCCCCAAAAAAAGCAACGACAATATCTCACCTCCAGGGCACAGTTTTCCTCTACCACACTAAGTGAATCAATTGACCGGTCAAGCCAAGTATCACCACTTTTTGTAAGGAAAGAAGGTCCATCTCACTCAAATATACCACCAGTATACCTGGAGGCTGGGTTACGCCCTCCTCAAACCAATCATCTGCAACCCTTCAGTCAAACGCTTCAAGCACACGCAACCTCTGAGGAAATCAGCCATTTACATCCATCGTGATTTGAGTTTCCCCCTCTGACACTTTCCCAGCCTGGGCTTGGGTCTCCTCTACAACCACATGTAGACACCACCGATACAGCCCCGGTAAGGCTTGAATTGGTCCCACATTAAACAACAAAAGGACCATATGATGTTCTAAACAGAATGGCTATCCTAAAATTGACAAGCACGCTGAACAACCTGAAACATTTACAATTCAACCACATAGAAGGAGACAAATTCAAGCCCAACCCATTTATTCCAGGCAACGAAATAACAGTAGTCACATGGGCCAATCCAACAACAGCAACTCAGGTATGGCAGAATAAGGAATACTTCTCAAAATGGGGTATTTAAATCAGAAGGACCGAACCAGAGTTCCACCCCAGCACCCGACTACCTTGAAGGGATTGTCACACAAGAGGCCGATTCCAACAAGTGAAGCTTTAATGTGGGCAACAGACCTAGGAGCACACAGAGCCCCTCTGCAGATATCAAGTAACCAGCAATCTGACACTCTAGGAGTGTTATCACACACAAGGCATGTCTCTCTTCAGACACAGCAGAGGTTCCCCTCAAGGGTGATGTGGGAGGTATGAATTCGAAGGCAAGAGGGCCTCAGCACCGAACAACTCTCACTAAAATTGTGTTCCTGGAACGTGAATGGCTTTATTAGCAAGATGGGTGAGAACGACTTCACCACTTTCCTTCAAAATGTTGATATGGTGCTACTGCAGGAAAGCTGGTTGCAAACACGTACACCACTAATCAGCTTCAAAGAATTTCAAATTGAAGCAACCAATTGAATCAAGCAGGAAGAGCTAACTAACCTACAGTGAGCTCAAGAACCCTTAGACCTGAGCCTCTCTTGGGGTCAATGCATCAAACTGTCAGCTTCCCCTCCAGCACAAAATTACTTTAACCTTCTAGTTTGCAATCTATACATTCACCCAGGAAACAAGAGCAAAGCTGGCAAAATGTTGACATTGATCACCCTGCTTAAATTTCTTCAATTCACATTTCCACAAGCCCATCTGGTACTGTCAGGGGACTTCAATATGCACTTACTGCAAAGTATATCCCTGACGCCCCAAGAGCGTCAAACACACATGCAAAAAACTGTGCCAGCAATGATTTTAAATTACTCCATAACAGACAGGCATGGAAAATCATGTATTTGGGCCTAGGAAGTATCGTTCTTTACACACTAAATGGGTGCCTTCCCCAGGACCAACTGGCAGCTTACACCAGGCTGTCACATAAAACTAGCGCAATGCTGAATTATACACTTGCAGATGTGGAGCTGTTTTCAATGTTCAATTATGGCATAACTGTTAGGGCGGAATGCGATCACTTTTCCCAGCACGTTGAGCTACTGATTTGTCCACCAAAGGCCCCACATGCGAACAACGTACTAACATCTACCAGGGCCTTCAAATTAAAACGTCTCACATGATCAGGTTCAGATGAGGAGGAGATCATGGACTTTTCAAGAGCCCACTTGACAGCTGAGCAATCAAGCTTAATACAACATATAACTCGCCACAGGCCTGAGAGTCCTTGGTCACCGCTCTCACTTCCACCTTCTCAATAAAATCCATCCCGAAGAAAGACAATACCCAGGTGGGGTAGCCTGGTTCACCCCCTCATTACTACTGAAAAAGAGGCAGCTAAACATGGAGATTCGATGGGCTCTTAAAGCAGACCCTCAGATTAATCAAGACATGAGGAAGAAATTTACAGAAAAGCTATTTGGTCGGCTAAACCTCCTACCAGACAAAACTGTGGATAAACCTTCTATAGACGAGCAAACAGAAAAACAGTAAATTATTCTGGGTTGAAATCAATAAACTCGCAAATGGGAGCCATCGTCACCGCAATGCTAGCATCAACGAAGCAGTTTGGGTAGCACATATAGCAGCAGTTGACACCTTGGATAAATCTGTCATACTTCAAGAGCCACACTGGTCCAGCCAGGGATCCACATTCAAAGCTCATTAATGGAGGCTCCAACATCCACCCAAATAGATGGCTTGTAGCTGGACGACTTGCAGGTCTGGCGCATCCTCAAGCAACTCAGATCTGAGGAGGCCCCAGGCCCGAACGGAATTCCAAACGCTCTATTCAAACAAGAGCTTCAATTCTGGGCCTCTCATCTAACCCCACTGTTCAATTACGCCTTCTTCACCAACTCCATACTGGCATCCTGGTGAGGCAGTATATTTCATCCCATTTACAAGTATGGCTCGCAGTCCAACCTGCAAACTACAACTGATCACCCTTATTGACGTTGAAGCAAAGATCTATGCCTTCAACCTTTTGATAGATTTGGAAGCCTGGGTTTCTATGGGCTTCAGAGCAGGCATGAATACAACAACCAACCTCTTAGTAGTCAGCCTACTCGTAGAAAAAGTCAAAGCCAAAAGTTTCAAACTCTATGCTTGTTTTGTGGATCTGAAAGCAGCTTTCTATAGAGTACCAAGGGATCGCCTCTGGGCAAAAATGGCCAATTGGGGAGTGCTATCAAAACTATTGGAAGCTGTTATTTATTTGTACTCAGACACTTGGGTCTAAATCAAGGTTGGTGACAACAATCGAACCACTTGCAAGATCCCCACTCACATGGGCCTAACGCAGGGGTGCATTTTAGCCCCCTACCTGTTCAAAATCTATATGGCCGACCTCGACAATCAATCAATCAATCAATCACGGCATTTATAGAGCGCGCTACTCACCCGGGAGGGTCTCAAGGCGCTGGGGGAGGGGGTAAGTTACTGCTCGAACAGCCAGGTCTTGAGCTGCTTCCTGAAGGAGAGATGGTCCTGGGTTCGCCGAAGGTGAGTTGGGAGGGAGTTCCAGGTCTTGGCTGCCAGGTAGGAGAAGGATCTTCCTCCGGCGGTGGTTCTGCGGATGCGTGGTACGGTGGCGAGGGCGTGGCTGGTTGATCGTAGCTGGCGGGTGGGCGTGTAGAAGGTCATGCGGTTGTTGAGGTACTTTGGGCCCAGGTCGTGGAGGGCCTTGTGTGCGTGGGTGAGGAGTCAACAAGTGGTGTGTGATTCTCCCAAACTAGCTGATGAACCTCTGCGATGTCTCCAATACGCTGATGACATTGTCCTACTAAGCCAAACCCTGTCTGTCCTCCAGCGCCTAATCACCCAATTGGCACAATACATCCAAATGCTGGGGTTCGAACTATACCACAATAAAACAAAGTGGTATGCTTCTCAACTACATCTCAGAATACCTACCCTAGCTTCATGTGGAAAGCTCTTGGCAAACCCTTAGAACTATTCAAATCTTACAAATATTTAGGTGCTCTAAGGGATGCCCGACTATTTTTTAGAGAGCACCTCACTTCCAGAAGAGCCATCACAAACAAACTTCAGTTTGAATTTAAACTGCTGCAAAAAAAAATAGAAAGCACATCACAACACTATTTGCTACAGGTGATCAGAACAAAGTTTCTTCCATCACTCACGTATGGCCCTGAATTACTGAAAGGGAGCGACGCACCCACACTAAATCTGCTTCAATTGACACACTCTAAGCGCCTCTTCCTCCTTCAACAACACATATCCCAATCTCATGTCAGACTGGAGTTTGGTCTGTTTCATCAAGGCCCAGCTAGGAGTGGAGCCCTTATCAAACTCTGTTGGAAGCTTAGAGCAGCCCCACTTGCCACCTTGTGCTGGTTGGAAATGAGAAGGCTGTCAGCCCACAAAAACTTGTGGCCAATGGTCCTCCAGCATGCCATACATAACATACAATTAGATAAATCCTGGAAGTCAAAACTGGATTTTGCAGCCTTTAAAAAAGTCACTAATAAGGCCGCAAAACGGCAATTTTGGATCATTGACAAGGCAGAGCTTGCCCAGAAACGACATGTATGGGAGTTTTTCAATCTTACACATCTTGGAGCTCGCAGCCATACTTGACGACACACATCGCAGCACCCATTCATCAAGCACTACTGCTATTTCAATTGGGCGAATTTCCATCAAAGGACCTTGCACCCACCTGGAAGCAGCCTTGGCTGGACAGCCAATGCCGCTTATGCGGCACCAGCCAAGAAAGCTTACTTGACCATATGTGTGTGTGTCCTGTCCTCCTACCCCTTATGTGGAAACTGGCATGTCCTGCATTGAGGGCTCTTCAGATAAAGTCTAGCCGTCCACAGTAATGTCACTTTTGAATGGACACAGCATTCAGTTATCATATAAGACTACCAGGTTTCTGCTTTATGTAGCAAGGCTGCTTCCACAGCAAACACCGATTTTCAGACATTGTCTGGTGATATTCCTGTGACGATCCCCACCTCTCAGCCCCCTTTGCAATAAAGTTCTTGTATCCCATTAATCAAATACATTCTTCATGATAGACATTACGAGTTAATAAGCTCTGGTCACTTTATTTCACAGGCATCCTAAGCGGAGAGTCTTGGGGGCTTATTTACAAGCCCATTGCGCTGCCCGTGTGTCACTTTTATTGGCGTACCGGCAGCGCAGTGGGCTTCCCCATATTTACAAGGCCACGTAAAGTTACCCGCGTGACTTTTCATGGCCTTGTAAATATGTTTCCCTTTCACGCATTACTCTGCGTGAAAGGGGCGTTTCATGGGTTTTGCTGTGGGTGTTCCCATGGAACATCCATGAAACTTGACGCATTCCCAGATTTACATTATTTTGTAAACCTGGGAATCGGTCAGAATCCTACACCTCCCCAGGGGAGGCGTAAGGAGCGACAATAAGGAGAAATACTTTTATTTCTCCTCTTTTTTTCCTCTTTCTATGCGTGCTACATTCTGCAGCATGCACAGAAAGGGGAAAATGCCTTTAATGATTGTTTTTGTGCAGGAAAGTCTCAATTCCTGCACAAAAACAATCATCCCCTCAGCGCAGGCACCCTTGAACAATGATGCAAGGGTGTCTGCGCTGGCGCACACCTGCTGCTTGTGCACTGGCGCAGGGGAGAAGGACAGGATGCACTGGGGCAGATTTACAAGCCCCTTGCGCCACTTTTGCGTCATTTTTAACATGGGAAAAATGACGCAAAAGAGGCGCAAGGGGCTTGTAAATCTGCCCCACTGTATCTTGTATATACGGCGGATTCCTGCCCTTTTATTTTGACGCCCGCCAGCGCAGCAGGAAGGCTTGCTGAGCTGCCATACGTCAAAATATTGTAAATGAGGCCCTTGGAATGCTGAAACTCAAAATATTCCTCCAGCTACAACTGTGTCATTTTCTGTTACTACTCGTGCAGTTATTGTTGCCCTGTTTGAATGCTCTAATTATTCTAATGCAATCATCTGTTTAAATCTGATCCTTTGCGGTCCTCAATGCGGTCCTCAATGCGGCCACGCCTCAATGTTTAATATGGTCACTTGTTCTACCTATCACTTGCTAATCTTATTAATGCTTTTAGTTTATATATTTTGTTTTACATTGCAGTGATATTCATTAATTGGCAATAAAGAATTACTTACTTACACTTCATCGAGACTTAATCTCTTTGAGAAGGAAACCCCAGGGGAACTGAATGAACTACTGCTGAAGCTTTTAGGCAGTACAAAGTATGCCTTTATAGAGCTACCTTTCCACTCTGATTATCATGCATCTTCCTTCATCATTGAACTAGAGTTTGATAACAATTAAAAACAAACTTTGAAGGTTTTTCTATCTGTTTCCTAACTGGGGTTGTTTAAAATAATATTTTAATCACTTTACAAAGAGAACAGCATTTTTCAGCTGCTCACTGTACTGACATATTTTTCGTAGTATTTAGCATGCCTCATTTTTATACATTAGGAATCCAGACCTGTGGACTTCAAGGCACACAACAAGGTGACTTAGCTAAGATAAAAGGAGGATTTCCAACATGCAAAAGCACTTTCCTTTGTCATATATTTAGGTTACAGCCAGGCAGGTCACAATAGTGATCACAAAGGCAAATTCTCCAGTCACACAGGTGTGGTATAAATGCACACTGTAGCTCACACGTGATATTTATGTTTTAGACCATGGTGCACCTCCTATACCAAATTACTGTGGCCTTATGTAAATGTTACGTAAGCCAATTGGTGTATCCAATTTTACCTCATGTTTTGGTTTTCTCCCAGTGTCTGAATTTAAATGCCAGCAAAGCCCACAAAGGAGTAGATATCTGGAGAAACCATGCAGAGAGGCAACTTTGCTTCAGTAGTCCACTTCTAGTCATCTGAAGTCACTATAAAATGTTACTTGCAGCATTGGTGTAACATTTATTTAACAAACACAAAGATTCGCAGTGTTAGCCATTTGCCAAGCAAATCTCAAGGCATCCAAGAGTGAGGTAAACATATGACCAACCTTTAAGTCTAATTCTTACGTTGCTTGCAAGTATAATAGATAATTGAACAAACCTCGGGGCAGATCTACAAGGAAGTGCCGCAGCATGGCACAGCAAGCCCTTTGGCTGCGCCACGCTGCGGCACTTCCGAAGCACAGGGATGCAACATATTTACAAGAATATGTCGCATCTCTGTGCTTCCGCCTCCACTGGCGCACAAACTGCAGCCATGCGCTGGCGCAGGCACCCTTGCACCATGGTGCAAGGATGCCTGCGTCGTGGGGAGATTGTTTTTCTGCAGGAAGGGGCACCTTCCTGCACAAAAACAATCACTACAGGCATTTTCCTCTTTCAATGTGTGCTCTAGAATGCAGCACGCATTGAAAGAGGAAAAAACGAAGAGAAATTAAAACATTTCACCTCTAGGGTGGCGTAGCATTCAGACACATCTCCAGATTTACGATTTCTCGTAAATCTGGAGATGTGTCTTGTTCCATGGAATGTTGGCTGGGAACACCCACAGCAACACCCATGGAACGCCCCTTCAACGCAAAGTGCTGCGTGTGAAGGGGCCGTATTTACAAGGAGAGGAAAAGTCATGCAGGGTGGCTTTTCCTGTCCTTGTAAATATGGAGGAGCCCCCTGCGCCACCAGTCAGTCACGAAAAGTGACGTACTGGTGGCGCAGGGGGCTTGTAAATCTGCCCCCGAGACTACATATTTGTGCTTCTTCATTACAGGCATGAAATTACTGGTTATTGGGTTTGGATAAAGAAAGTGAGGTAATACACCTCTCAAACAATAATAATTATTATCTTCTTTGCTTCAACTGCAAGGTGTTTCCTATATTGGCTGAGCCATCCTTATGTAAGTATTTTTTTAACTCTGATCTGTGCCTCTATCCAGTGGGGCTACTTGGCTTACATTACATTATGTTTGTGTACTAAATACGTAATCAATAAAGGATTAATGACAATGCAGTGGCGTAGCTAGACCTTTTGCCGCCCGTGCGGTCCTTGCGTTTGCCGCCCCGTGACGGCCACAGGTAAGAGGGGGGGGGAGGCCGCCGCCCCCAAAACTTGTGCTGCCCCTTCTCCCCCTTGCTACGGCACTGGGAGAAAGGCTTTTCTGCACCTCAGGGACAGAACAAATCTCTGTTAGAATGGACTCCCTATTTACTTATTTTACAGATCCCAAGAGTGTGTCAGAGTGATTTGCAATAGAGCGGTGTCTCAAGCATTTTATACAAGAACATCTACACATTGCAATAACAGAAGTAAAAAAGTCTGATGCAGGAATATTTCACTGTGATTGCATATTGAAATGAATTTCTGCAACAATAGCAGAATCATTTTCTCAATCATTTCATCATCTTCTTTATATGAAAATAAGCTGGTGAGCCCACGTCCAACATGGCCACCAGCTCTCACAATGTTTCATATGGTAACCTGTCACGTCAGGAACGGTGGAAAGAGCAGTCTAATTCGTATAGTTTATCCTTTGGGGAATGGCTGCTTCATTCCTGCTTTTCAGCATGATTTATGACATCTCAAGAGTTTCATGCTCCCCCTTGCTACTGAAACAGGTAGGGGGTGATCCGGGCATCCAGACGTATATGTTTTTGCCCCAGAGCTTGGCTGTAGGAGACATCCTCCATTTTGAAAGCCACTTGTACGCAGGAGTTTCAAAATGGACTCCTGTCTCCTACTGGCCAGTAAACACATAGCCACCCCCCACATGAATGCAGAGTACATGTGCATTCACCACCGTGAGCCACATGTAGGTAGAGCGGAAACACCTAGTGAAAAGCAAACTATAGCGTCCAGTAACACTCTCACACTGAAGGTAACAGGGAAAAGGTTTAGCTCCTCTATAACAATCATAATGCTTTACCAATGTTATCCTTTTTCCACCCTGGGAAGATAACAGTTTTCACTTTCCGAAAGGAGGGATGCAATTTTGGTGATGCAGCAAACCACAAAGACCTACTCTATGTCTCAAACCGACATACGTGATACCCGCAGTGAGCATATATGATGGGCATGTGCACTACGGTGAAAACCAAAAGTCTCCGGACTCACTGAAAACAGAATTCAAAGAAGGAGTGCGTTATCTAGAAAGTCATGTTAGGGACATTCCAAAACTTTCTAAATCTTTTGAAATGCACCCTTCTGGGTGTATGTGTGTGAATGAAGCATAGATGTATTTTCTTTTTTTTTTTTAAATATCTTTATTCTCGATTTTTGTTTACATGTAATGAATCACAGTATGGGCATACACAGACACCCTACAACAAAGGAGGAAGCAGGTGTTACACACAGGCAGAAGTCCACACAGGGCCGGTTTAGGGCAACAACAACAATGTGTCAGTAGGTTAAAAGGCAATGATTCAAAGGACGACAAAACATGCACAAACAAATCAGGTAGAAGCGTCTGCCAAAGCTCAGGGAACAGTATCTCATAGTGTTTCAACCAGCTCCCCCAAACCTTGAAAAACTTGCGTGGGCAACCTCTGCTTTTATAGGTAACCTTTTCAACCACCATCTAGAGGTCCATCCCCAATCTCTAAACACACAGTCGGGACCTCTGGTGCACCCCAGTGGCGCGCCACATCACACTTGGCTACTACAAGTACCAAACTGACAAAGAGGAGCTTCTCTATAGTGACATCTGCATCTCCAGGGACTTCCAATAGGACATACTTGGAATCAAGTGGGATGTGTTCTCCTAACACCCTACTGAGCTCCCCTACTACCCATGACCAGTATACCTGAATGGCTGGACACTTCCAAAGACTATGGACAAATGTCCCTCATGTCACCCCACACGGCAAACAGTACGGGGACGCAGCCCTTCCCATGCAGTGCAGAGGGTCCCTATCATAGTAAACACAGTGCAGTATGTTAGGTTGTATCAAGCATAGCTGAGACTTTATGCCGACCTCCCTCAGGTGTATGAGAGCTGCCTCCCAGTCTATGTCCTTGAGTCGTCCCCCCAACTCCTCCCCTGAAGCGCTTTCACGTTAACCAGTGTGTCCGGCATATGGTTGTTCAGTGTCTTGTACGTGAGGGAGATAGCCTTTGAATGCAATTCCTCAAGGAGTAGTCTGCCCTGGAGAGGGGTGTACTCAGGCATATCCAGCTCAACCAGGCCCTCCACCAGCAAAGCATGGCAACTGACCTTATTTTAAGCATTGGTTGGAACTCATGTGGTACTCCCTTTGAAGGGAGGAGAAGGGCATCAGATCACTATCCTCCAGGAGATACCCTCCCTGGTAGAGTCCCAGCAAGTCCCAAGACCCAATCTACTTAAGTTTCCTCAATTCATACACCCATGTCCTCTCCCAGAGCAGAATCATCAGTGCTAACTTCCCTGTCCAGCCTATATATTTAGTGGCTCGCTTCCAGGTCTCCATTGCCACCTGCATCACCAGTAGTAATGTTTGAATACCCTTCCCACCCTACAGGTAGTGGAAATAGAGCTGGTTGGCAAACTGCGCATGCTTCACGATGTAAGTAGAATGGTCCTGGGGCATGAAGGACCAGTCGTTAATAGCCACCATATGGGATGCCCAGTAGCAGAACCTAGCATATGGGAGAGCAAACCCACCATTATATGGGTTGCGCTGAAGGGACTTGAGCACTATCTTATGGTGACAGCTGTCCCACAGTAAAGCCCGCATGTCTTCTTCAATCTTAATGAACGTTGCCTCGGAAACCGGGCAATATGTATTTTATAAGATGTAAAACAAGTTGGGGACCATTATCATTTAAAGACGGTCGCCCTTCCCAGCAAAGTGAGGGGCAACGCATGCCACCTCTCCTCTTTCTCTCGGAATTTGAACACCACTTGGCCTAGGTTCCTGGCCTGACATGTCTCCCTATGAGGAGTCACGAATATGCCAAAATATTGAAATCCAGCAGTCTCTACCCGGAGCAAGTGGGGGAGAGTGCCCAAATTCCAGGGCCCAAAGGGGTGACAGAGCACTGATTTACTCCAGTTAATGTGATGACCAGGATATATGCCGTGGGACTCAAACACTTAAAGGATAGCTGGAATCGTTGCAGCCAGCTCAATGGCATAAAGCAGAATGTTGTCCGCATAAAATGAGATTTTCTCTTCGTCCCCATCAGCCTTGAAGATATGAAAGCCACAAATAATAGGACAGGAGCGAATCAGGGCAGCCAAGGGCCCAATTGTAAGATCAAAAAGCAGTGGGGACAAGGGGCAACCTGCCAGGTGCCCCACCCAATTGGGAAGGTCGAAGACAGCACCCCATTCACCCTCACTGCTGCGGTAGGGGACTGTTAGAGCATTTTAACGGTAACAGGGGCCAAAACCAAACTTCCACAACTTCGGGTGAAGATACAGCCAGTGAATTCCACCAAACACCTTTCCGGCATCCAACTCTCGGAAGACATGGGGGTCCGTCCTGTGACTCACCTGTGACATCCAATTGTGGAGACGGCGAAGATTGAATCTGGAAGACCTACCAGGCAGAAAGCCAGACTGATCTCTATGAGTAAGTGGGACTATCACCGTCAAGAGTCTGGTGACCAAAATCGTGGACAAGATCTTTGTCTCATTGCTTAATAGGGAGATACGGCGGTAGGAGCCACAGCTTGTCTCCGGTTTGCCCTTTTTATGAATTTCAGCAATAGTGGCACACTGCAGGTCCAATGGGAGCTCGTCTCTATCTCAGGCCTCTCGAAATAGGTCCAATAGATATGGACTTGATCCAGCGATCAGGGACTAACACATTTCTACTACCTGGGCCCAATTCATTATCCAACAAGCCCCTTCATGCTGGGTGAGTGAAGTACCAAACTTACCAATTTCCAATTAGTATATCATCCTCGGATACACTTTGTGGCGATGCGATCTTTATTTATGTAATTAGGGTTTGGCAAACTAATATTTGGAACCAGTAATACTCATTATAAACCAAATTCAAAATCTCTAATAAAGACAAACTCACTTATATATTTATAATGCTTTATCTAAAATAATGTGATTGCTCATCAAATACAAAACAGTTTGAATCATCGATCGCCATACAAGAAACAATAAATGAGAAATAACAAAGGCACATCTCAACATCAATGCAATGAGCGAGTGGATAGGCGTAGAGACAAAACATTAGAGACATAAGACATTTGCAAAATGATTATGCAAATTCAGAAGGTTATACTAACCCACAAGGAATTTTGGAAAACTACTCTCTGGCCATGAGAGCAGTAAGGCCCCTCAAGAAGAATTGAAGAGCAAAGACTAAGGGGCTGATTACGATGGCGGAGGGACCGCCACCGCCAGCCGTACGGTAACGGTCCCTCCGCCATCTGAATGCCTATTAACCCCCGCCACATTAGGATGGTGGGGGAATCGTTCCACAAGCATGGCGGGCGCAAACACCGCCCGTCACGCTTCCCCCACAGGCAATCGTTACAATGCCGGCATCAGCCAGCCTTTCCATTGCGGTGGAACCGCCATGGAAAGGCTGGCGGAGGCTGGCGGAGGCTGGACTCGGGGGCCCGGTGCGGGCCCCCTCTGTGTTGGGGGTGCCAGTTGTGCACTGGGGGGTACCCATGGTACCTCCCTAGTACCCTCCTACATTTCCATGAACAAGGTGGCAGGCACAGCGTGGTGCCTGCCACGTTGTGCAGGGAAATGCACAACATGGCCATTTGACATTGCGGCATGTGCTGCAGCCAGCAGCACCCGCCGCAATGTCAAATTGCTGGATGCAACCGCCACAGTGGCGGTCGCATCGTAATTAGGGGTGCGGGACCGCTGCCTTACAGGCGGGCGGTCCGGATCCCGCCCGCCATCGTAATCGGCCCCTAAGTCAAGAATTAGCAAACAGGAAACAGCCAACCCAAATAGGAGACAGCAATGCAGCCCTCTCCTCTCTCACAGAAGAAAAACACGCAACACCTAACCCCTCCCACCGAGTACCTAATATTATACCCTAAAACCCAAAAAGACCAACTCATATTGTATCATAACACACAATTTCTCTTCATTCTATTGGTTAAGGAAGGGGGTGTACTGTCACACCACTCTCGTCATCACGCTTCTGTAAGACTGTCCATTGTCCTCTTGACTCGTTTTATCAATTTCCAGCCTAGGAAATACAAATTCGAACTGCTGTCATAGTACACATTTCCTCCATCTTGGTCATGTAACAACTTTTGTGCCTTGATTGTTCAATTATGCCCCTCTCTAAGGAAGTGTTCCGCTTCCGAAGATTATTTTGTTTCTCCACACAAACTTTGGCAGGCATACAGGACCCATGAAGGACGAACAGTTTTCCACCTTCCCTTTCTCGCTCAGATTTAAACCGCATTTATTTTCTAAAATGACTCTCGGGCCTTTTCTGCAAAGCAGAAAACCATATTTCTACGGAAAACTAACAGATTCATTATTAATCACTTATAATGTTCTACTATAACATACCCACCCTATGTGATGCATTTGCCCATGCGCATCCCAGGTTAAAGTTATTTCCATTACATATTAGTATAGAACAATCAAGCAGCATTAGTCCTATTATTTTTCCATTAGTCATAAGCATTTGCGGCCTACTCCAGCATTTTAGTTGTTTGCTTGTGCAGTTTTCACTTTCCCTTATGTTAGCTCTTTTAGCATCTACTTTGCACATCACACGATTAATGATTTCACACTTTGGGAGTTCAATCCGAGCAGGTTTTATTTCGCGAAAACCCTGCTCCATCAGACTCAACAACCCAGAGTAGTGCTTAAAGAACTCAGCTGGAAGGCCATTAGGCCACGGAATCTTCCTTATTTTTAATTTCCTGATAGCCGCCTGAAGGGTAAGCAGTCAGAATATCGAGTAGGATATATCGAATTGCACTAATATCGAGTGCAAAATATCGTGATACAGAAATATCGATTGCCAGAATATCGTGGTCAAGAATATCGTTTGCAAAAATATAGTTGTTAAAAATATCGTTTTTTAGTTAGTGTTATGTATTTTAGTATGTATTTTAAATGTATGTGCTACATTTTTTTGTCTAAGTATTGCATTTTTTTTAATGTATGTGTTACATTTTTAGAAGTTATTAATTTTATTTTAATAACATTTTGCGTTTTAGTTCCGTAGCGGGTTATGGGTTTATAGGGGAATAGGGTGGGAAGTAATTTAATTATAATAAATTGAATATTAATTTTATTATAATTAAATTTTGCGTTTTAGTTCCGTAGCGGGTTGTGGGTTTATAGGGAAATAGGGTGGGGAGTAATTTAATTATAATAAATTGAATATTAATTTTTATTTATTAGTATTTATTTAATTTTGATTTTATAGTGTTAATTATGGTAATTAATTTGTTATTAATTAATTAATAATTGGCTGTTAATTTTTATTGATTAATTAATTGGTAAATATGTTAATTGTGTCATTTGTTTAGGAGCGGGATGTGGGTTAATAGGGTGGGAAGTAATTAAATTATAATTAAATTATTAATATTGTTTCATAATTAATATTTATTTATTTAATATTTCATATTGTTAATTGTGGGAAATAATTTATTATTAAATATTTATTAATTTGCTATTAATTATTATTAATTAATTTGTAATTATGTTAATTGTGCGGGTTTTTTTAGAAGTGGGGTGTGGGTTGATAGGGGAGTAGGGTGGGAAGTAATTTAATTGTAATAAATTTAATAATATTTTTTATATACTATTTATTAATTATTATTTTATAGTGTTAATTGTGTGAATTAATTTATTAATAATTATTTATCTTTTTATTGTTAATTAATCATATTAATTGTATAATTTTTTACGAAATTGTTGGTGGCATTTATAGGGTAATATGGTGGGAGGTAATTTATTTTTAATTAATTAATTCTTTGTTAATTGATGCTAATTGATTGTCATTTGTGTAATAAATTTGATGTGTGAGTTGTGGTGTTTATAGTGGTAAATGGTGGGAAGTAAGGGGCTCATTACGATGGTGGGTGGACTTGGTCCGCCCGCCACCGTAGAGGTGATTGGGTCCGACCGCCATGCATGCGGCGGTCCCGCATACACAATTATGATGGGACAGCCACCGCTGTGGTCGGATTCCACACCCTTAACATTGCGGCGGTGGCTTCTGGCAGCAGCACCGCCGCTATGTTAAAAAGAGCCTGTTGTGCATTTCACTGCACTACCTGGCAGGCACTACACTGTGCCTGTCACTTGGTGCAGTGAAATGTAGGGGGGTACCATGGGTACCCCCCCAGTGCACCCACACCTCGCCCCAACACACTGGGGGCCCGCAACGGGCCCCCGAAGACATTCTTCTCCAGCCTTTCAATGGTGGTTCAACCGTCACTGAAAGGCTGGCTTCCGCACGCATCATAATTCTGCGGGCGGAGCCTGCTAGGCTCCGCCACCTTTGTAAGCGTGCTGACCGCTCCGCCAGGCAATCGTGACGATTGCCACCGGCGAAAAAGCGGCAGACGGACTTTCCATCCGCCGCAATACCCACCACCATCATAACGTGGCGGGGGGTAAATCTCATGACAATGGCGGAAAGATTGCCACCGCCGGCCCGGCGGTGGCGATCGTTCCGCCATCGAAATGAGCCCCTAAATTCTTTAAAATTAATTACTTATTTGTTGTTCATTGATATGAATTTATTAATGTAAAATTAGTTATGGAAATTGTGTCAATATTTTTAGGTGTGTGTTATGGTATTTATTGGAGTAGATAGTGGAAAGTAATTTAGTTTACATTAATTAATCATTACTTGATCATTAATATTTATTTCTTAATTGTTAAATATTTTTGGTAATTGTTATTTTTTTGTTTTGTTTGGGGATTTATGTTGTATAGCTGTAATGTTTGGTTACTACAATAATTTTGACCTTTTTAAATATGTTTTTTAATTATTAATAATTTTTAAATTGATAATTAATTGTTTTCATCATAGAGGTACACATTTTTTATTTAATTTAGATGTGTGTTGTAAATTGTGTGGTGTTATAGGGTAGGAAAAAAAATATTACATTTATGTAATAATTATTTTTAGATTACAATTAATTTCTACTACAAAATATTGTTTGTTTGATAATTTCTTGTTAAAATTAAAAAAATAATCTTTTTTGTAAATTTTATATATTTTTTTACATTACTATATGTTTCTATGTTTTGTCAAAATTTATAATAGATATGTTTTGTTTTTGGGTGTTTTATTATATGTTGTATAGTAGTTGATATTTTGTTTGTTTTTAAATTTGAATTTTCTTAACCCCTTCGATGCTTCTGTCGGCCAACGGCCGTCGCGAGCACTACCTCCGTAGTGCTGCGCACGTCCGTTGGCCGACGCGGCCCCGCCCACCTAATTAAGCCACAGGAGTACAATGAGACAGAGGCCCTGGACACTATCTAACTGTCCTTGGTGCATACCAGCAAAACCAGGGACAGATGGGCCAGGTCCTTGAGGAACTGCGGGAACTCCGCCGGCTGCAGAGCTCCATGGACACTAGCTTGGGACAACATGTGGTGTACATGGGCCAGTTTGTGGGTGTCCTGAGGGACATGCAATGTGGCTCAAATCACTGCCAACCCCCCCGTGGCCAGCCGGATGCTAGTCACACCACCTCAGCAGCGGCCGCAGGGAGGGGTGAGTCACACCACAGCGAATCCTCAGACACCTCTGAGCATGCATCAGGTTCCCCCAGGATAAACAGCAGAGGGGGCGTCCGAAAAAGACCCCGGGAGGATCACGTGGCACAGCACCGTGCCGTACCAGTTCTCGGAGCAACCGCTGATGTCACCACTGTAACACCGAGCATTGACTTTGTTGTAAATACGAATCCACATTGCCACAAGGATGGCAGTGTTCGGTTGGACTTTGGAACTCTACCATTGTGTGTTCTACCCTAACTATCCGTGTATCATCACTTTCCACTTCACCCGTCACCTCTCACTCATTTCAAAAGAAACACAACTCACAACAGTATGCCTTTGTGTCAAGAGCATTTTCATCACAGTAAGTAGCATGTTGACTCACGTTGCAATGTATCCGAATATGTAAAAGCGAAAATCCATTGAGAGAGTGGAGGAACATGGAAAGACCCAAGGAAATAACAGTGTGTTGCCATATTATGGAACAACCGCAAAAGCACACCACGAGGCAACACTGTGCAATATGCATTACAGATAACACCGGCAAACACCATCAACATGGACAGCAGGGGGACTGGAGCACACAACTGCACCTCCCAACACAGTTTAGCCCTTAGCATCCTGGTAGATGCAGTTCAGTTGAAAAGCTTACTTCTGTTACTGTTGTCGTGTGTCACCAAGGTTGGTGCAGGTCAGTGCTGTGAATCTCTAGACACATGTGTGTCGCGTTATCCTTCCACATCAGTAGGGGTAAGATACATTGTGATCGATGTCTGCTGAGAAAGCTGCCAAAATCTACTCGGGTCTCTGTACCTCTCCCTGCCCAACACAGGTGAAACACCTCAGTCACATGACAAGTAAGCATCATGACTGAACTGCATTTTCCAGAATGCCGAGGGTGAACTGTGCTGGGAGGTGAAGCAGTGTGCTCACATCCCCTAATGACATCATCATGGACATGACGGAAGTTGTCACAGATCACACAGCGCAGAACAATGACATCCTTAGCACTGTGCCCACAAGAGCCAGCATCACAACACATCCTGTCATGTGGACGATGGTGACATTGTCGCATTCACACACTCAAGTACTGTTGCCCAGGGATTTTCATGTGACATGTACGATCTAGGCATGTTTACCCACATGAACACCAGTCCCTGACAACATACCCACGCTAAATCTGTTTTACAACCGAAGTTATCTTCTCCTGAATGAGCACAACTGCTGTGGTCACAGGGCAGGCATCGCATATATAGGAACTGTTGCACGCCGTGTTCCTTGCTGTAACAATGTCCTCCTTACTCCCCCTTATGTGATTGTGGATAGTCATTTGTGTCCTCACATTCCCACAGTGAAAGCATACTTCAAAAAGTGTGCAGGCACAATGGGCTGCTGTTTCAACAAGTAGTCTCTCACACACCAGCCCTGAGACCTTCGAATTCCAGGTGCCATGACCGTCCCGCGCGATTCAGTCACTGCTGAACACGGCACTCCCACTTTTTTCCAGGGGACTGACACAGAAATCATCGTAAGCCTCTGATACTGAAGGCCGTAGCACACTTTTTACAAACTTGTGGGCTCTGGCCTTGTCCCTTCGTTTCATGCTATTTTTGGAGTACTACCGGGTGTCATTCCTCCAATTTTCAGACTGCATTTAGCGGTTTGATATCACTACTTGTGGCTGTGCAGCTGAGCACTGGTTCTAAGAGTGCTCTCACGCCATGTCTGCCCGTCCTATGGTCCAGGCGAACTCCGGTCAGTTGCAACTGTACCGTGACCGCATGCAGCTTCTCTTTGGAAGTGTCCCATTAGCTGTGCTACGCATCAGTTATAGGCTAACCTTCCGCTATGCCTATTTCACATGTGTGCAACCTGTGTTCTGTTGTCGATGATGCCCCTTTCACTGGGACATGGATGTCTGCCTTTCCAACACATCCCTTGCTGCCCTGGATCATGAGCTGTGGGTGAGTACTTTGTTGGTCCACGACCAGGACTGCTCTGGTGATACACGTTTGTGGGATGCCTTTCAATGTGCCAGGCAGGCTGCCAGCTGCGCCTGTGCATTTGCGCAAAGGCTCCTGTGCCAGGCCTACATCGAACCTCTCCCAGGTTGCCATGGGAGCTCCTTTCATCCTCGTGGTGCGAGGAGCACATCTGTTCCTTCATACTGCTGGATTGGATGGCGGTCCTTTTTGCTGAAGATGATGTGGATCGTCTTTTGGAACTGATTGCCTTCGAACCTGCCTGTGCTTTCTTGGATTCGTAACTACTTAACAGCAACAGAAACTGTTGGTGACTAATTCAATATCCTTTTACCTTTTCATGCCTACTGACAGGAATTGTCATTCAGCTCTCTGACTTTTGCCCTGTCTGCATTAGCTTTGACTCTGCTGACCTCTGCGGTCTGTTTCGCTTGGTACCACAGACCTGAGCAAGGGGAGGCTGTCATCTGACCGTCATGGACATTGTCGACTGGCATGAGCCCGGGTTATATCATGCAGCCATAGCGCACAAAATTTACATGGCGTAGTCGTTTTGCAAGTACCTTAGTATTTGTCTGTCACATGAGAAGTGTCCGCAGAGCTTGTTCTCTGCACGGTCCAGGAGTACTGTCTGCCCATTCTGTCTGTGGTCGGAGGACATTGTCCGTTGTCATTCTGTTCTGGACAGGCCCTAGCACCCCGACTCAAAAAAGTGTCACAGCTGCTAGAGTTCATGGGTGCCATTAAGATGTCATGGGGAGGCGGGCTAGTTGCCCCACACTTGGAGAGTGATCCATCCAGTGATAAGAGCGACACAGCACATGGGATGTACATTTCACCATGTATTGGCTGAGGAATGGGGTCTTCTGACAAAGCCCATAGACCTGGGACATCTCATACAACTCCTCCCAGCAAGGGGTGGGGGGATATGCTCGTGGGGCTCCGTACAGAGGGATTATTGATATGACATCTTGCTTCTTGTGATATGGATGTGTCACTATGGTAACTGTTTTTGTACTCATGCATTCTCTACTTGTTTTGGCACGTATTTTGCATGTTTTGACACTGTAGTAAAAATGCACATTTCAAAGCGTTTCTTGTCTTCAACTTATCTACTTGTGTACACGCTCTTGGATTCCTCTGAGTGAGTAGGAGAGCTAGTGAGGCACTATAGCGATTGGGTCCTGTGCTCATGGGTGCTTCTGTGTGCTCGGTCCCTGCCTGCCGAAGTTTTCCAATCCTGCGCATAGTCCTGTATGTGTACAAAATGCCAGCAACAATTCTCAAAGTTTGTGAGACAACAGCAAGGCACACAGACACAGTCATAGTCGCTCATTGTTAACTTACACTCAACAGAAGTTGTTGACGATGAGCTGTTGACGGTGGTCAAGGCCTTCTTCCTCACCACTGCATCGTCACTGGGCATGTGTGGGTTGGGAGCAGGGCGCTGCTGCTGTTCATCGTCGTCCAGAATGAGGGGGATCCTTCTGCGCAAGGCCAGGTTGTGTAGCATGCAGCAGGCGACTACCATCTGGCATACCTTCTGTGGTGAGTACATAAGTGCACCACCAGTCTTGCCCAGGCACATAAATCTTGAGTTCAGCTGTCCAAAAGTGCGCTCCACCACACGACGTGTCCTCCCATGTGCATCATTGTATAGGACTTCCCCTGGCGTTGTTGGATTCCGCAGTGGGGACAGCAACCATGGACGATTGGGATACCCAGGGTCACCTAGTTGTGAGACATACAGGCAAACAGTGTGATCTGAATATGTGATTTGAGCCGCATGTCACACATACATCACAGTCATTGACACAGCCCACTCACCAACAAGCCAGGCCCGCTCAGGGTGCAGATTGGCCATCAATTGGGGTATGGTGCTGTTCCGCAAGATGTGGGAGTCATGTGCAGAGCCAGGATACTTTGCACACATGTGTGGGATGATCTGATCCACCTGGCATACCACTTGCACGTTGATGGAGTAGTAGTGTTTGCGATTCCTATAGATGTGTTCACTTGCCTGCGGTGGAACGTGGGCAATGTGGGTACCATCAATGGCCCCCACAACATTTGGAATGCCTCCCAGGTCATAGTACTCCCCCTTCACAGCTGCCAATTCATCCCTCCTCGGGAAGTGGACATGTCTGTCCTTGTAAAGCATCGATGCTGACCGGACGTCACGCAACTCCATGCTAAACATGGGCTGTGACATCCCACCGGCACTGGCCACAGTGTACTGGAAAGACCCTGTAGAGAAGAAATGCAGTGCAACCATAACCTTCACTGTAGCAGACAATGCAGCCGGATATATTCTTTTGGGCTTCAAATGGGCCTCCAACTGGGCACATAGGTTTCGTAGTGTGCGGCGATCCAAACGGAATTTCCTGATGATTTTGTTGTCCTCCATCATCGCCAGGTCGGGGACAGGTCGGAAGAATGGTGGTCTCCTCCTACGTATGTCAGGGTACACAAGCATGGGCTGAGTTATAGATCAGATGTGGTGAACAGCTTACCCAGAGACTCACACAACCACAACATTGACAGGACTCATGGTCACGGGAAATGCACAAGTGACCTGCATTCAGACGTTGTTTTTCTTCACTCACTCGACATACTGACACTACGACATCCAAAGAAGTCGATGTGTATGGCATATAGTACTACTGCTACATCAAGGATGAGCTGCCCTGTGGTTAGATGGCACAGCACTTGTGTTTCCCAGCATCAGTGCTGAGTTGCATGTAGCTGCTGTCACTGCACGACCACAAGCTTTAGTCCCACAATACACAACAACATTACGGGATGAGGGCGGTGAGTGTCATCTGGACAACGCAACATGGATATACAGCACGGTGGACAGACACATGTGGATATTATGGGGTCAGTCCTGCGTGAGTGTGTGAGGAATTTGCATAACAGACATTGCAATGTCCACCTGAATGAGGCACAAATGCACATGGATTGTGTATACATGCCCACATGGCTGACAATGACCGATGATGTCGGTCAGGGCTATGTTTGGTTGTTCCACGTGTGCACTCCTATGACGTGTGTGAGAACATTTGCAGACAATGGCAGCTAGGCACACTGCATGCCACCCTAGTACGTGTGTTGGGGGTGCTAGGGATTACAAGTCTGTCTGATTTGCAGACAATGGACACCTCTGATTGTCTGCCTACGTCACTGGCCCTTCACAAGACGACCCCTGGCCAAGGGATGCCAGTCAGATGTCAAGGGATATAAAAGCGATGTTCACAGGTTGGATGTTTCATTACACAACATTGGTACAGTGCGAGGGACCTTTGTCCTTTTTGACTCCTTCCCTCATTTCATTCCATGCTGGCCCCGAGGCCTGACAATGTCTGTAACTTCACTCTCCTTTTCTTGGACATACCATGTGTGCGAGGACTTGACTCAAAGGTCACACTCTCTCATACCTTCACAGTGTAGTGACCAGCTGGTCACTGTTTTAGTTGTTCTGATGCACCAGCCACTCCCAGAGGGCTGGCTTACCCCCCACCCAACAGCCACCCAGCACAGGCATCACTGGACATGTGACCCTGCCAACAAACGGGGCCGGACGCACGTGCCCTGGGCCAGTTCTCCTATACATGTACGGTGTCTGTGTGATTACTTTATATGCATGGGGGCCTCGTGCCCCACGACATTACACATGGGGTGCACCAATCACTTTAGGCACATGAGTTGTAATGTGTGATGTAATTCGCATGGTGCCAATGCAAATGCAGAATGTGTTCGCATGCGCGGTAGCTGGCATCCACAGCGATGACACGCATTGGCCCCAATTGGATGATGCAGGGTTGCGGTCACAGCTTCCAGGCCGCCGTGGTGTGGCAACCACTATGCGAATGAGCCATCAGCCAATGGGGGCCTTTGGTGTACATTTCTTGACATTACGGTGTGCGTGCTCTGCAACTGCGGGGCTCGGCATTGGCCCCAATTACCGTCAGGGGCACCGAGGGTCACTCATGAGGATTGGGTGGGCCTTGCACTTTGCATTTGGCAGGTTGCCACATTCATCGTGGTGCCGCCACGCTTGCTGGGAGTTGTAGTTGTTCAGGGGTTGCATGCATGGAGATGTTTGGTACGTACCTCTGCTGTTGACTGCAGGGGCGTCTTGTCTGCCGGAGGTACAGCAGGTAGTGCAGCGGGAAGGCCTGTAGCGCAGGATCCATGGCGGCTCCGGTGGTTTGGATGGGTTCTGTATCGGCTCTTCCTTTCGGTTGTTGTGTTTCCGCCATCCGCAACGTGGTGGTTTTTACGCGGCGGTGGGAAGGGCTGTTTGCCACATCGTAAACTGGTTGGCGGATGGAACGTGTTTCCGCACGCCAGGCTTGCTCTGTTGGCTCCATCCACCACCCTTGCGTACGCAAGAAACGTGCGGAGCCTGACAGACCGCTGCGGACGGAATACGGCCTCTGTTGGACCATTGTAATTCGGTGGTCGCAATGACCGCATCCGGAGCGGGGAAATGAACCTTTTCCGCCACCGCCACCAGTGCAGATGGGCTTCCGTCCGTCATCGTAATGAGCCCCTAAGTTTCCATCCCGCAGGCTGCTGAGAGCTTTCCCATGTAGCATCACCCAGAGAGGAGAATGGTCAGAGAGATCGTGCACC
This sequence comes from Calotriton arnoldi, assembly GCA_963921515.1. Taxonomy (NCBI): domain Eukaryota; kingdom Metazoa; phylum Chordata; class Amphibia; order Caudata; family Salamandridae; genus Calotriton; species Calotriton arnoldi. The sequence continues at coordinate 910,175 of CAWUFW010007171.1, read as the reverse complement.
AATTAATCTGCCCTATCCACTTCGGTCACCTCACCTGCTGGGGAAAAGATGTAGTCTAGACTGGAGGAGACCCTATGCATCCCAGAGAAGAAGGTATCTGGCCAACGGGTGGCACCACAAATCAAAGAGACCCAGGGAATCCGAAAAACGTGCCAGAGGGGTGCCTGTGAGTGTGTCTACATCTTCACCCCAGCGGTCTGTCACCAGGACCATAACATCATTGAAGTCACCACCCACAATATGTAGGATGGAGTTGGCCTCCAGAAGGATGGCTACCACCTCTTCCAGCACAGTTGCCTGGAGACGAGAGGGTCTGTACACACTAACCAAGGTAACTGACTTCTGCCCTCAAACTCCCTGAACACTGACATATCTCCCATTTTGATCCATTTATGTCTGTTGCATCTTGAATGAGGAAGTTTTTTTTAATCAGTATAGCCACCCCTCATGAACCAGAGGTGAACCCTGCATGTGCTAGTGTGGTATATGCCTCCCTCTCCAAAACATGGCACTGGGTTCTCAACAAATGGGTCTCCTGAAGGAAAACCACATCAGGCTGGAGACGATGAATGTAGCGCGTCACCAGACCCCACTTCAACTAATTACCCAGTCTGTTAACATTACAGGATATAATTTAACACACAGTGTGTCATCTAGGAGGCTACCCTGCATTGTCCGGCAGCAATATGGCCATGCCCTGCCGTCTCCTGCCTGTGCATGTGCCCCTCCGCAGAAAACTAAACTGAATCAATAAAACCATCAAAAAATAACATTCATGCAAATACTTCCTCTGGTGTCCCAAAGAAATGAGATCGCCCTGCATGAATGTATTTTCAACCAACTGACACACATACAGGTTGCCAACATCCACACACAACACAAAACTCAGTACATGTAATTGTATGTGCATTTCCATTTCTTTGGTTGAGTGGATTCGTTTGCGCATAATCATTTTTCAGAGCTCAACAGTTTGAGACAGCCAGACAGATATGCACAGCTACACAAGCTTGATTCAAATTTCCAGGGTCTGTGTCTAAGAGAGAGTCTGGTTTGTGTTAGTGTGCTATATGTTAGATTGGCTTATATGTATCACCAAATGTTTATCTCCAGTTCATCTCCAGTTTACCTGCCCTGTGACTTTGTTTGTTACAGTGCTCTCCAGAGGGTATTTCCAGCTCTGGTGGAGACAGCAAACACTTGAATGCCTATACGTGCATGGTATCCTCACACCGAAGACACCCAGTTGCAAAAACATCTGGGGATACGTTTGTGAGTGAGGCAGAAAATATCATTTGTTTGAAACTTTCTTGAAAAACTGGCAATGTAAACTTTCTTTGTAGAACCATTACTAGGAGACACCAATTAAGCAGAATAATAATGTATAAGGATTTGTTATGTTTTCCTTCAGTGCTGACAGTGCTTAATTTGAGCCTGTGGTTTCCAGTGCTCAGCACCAGCACTTAATTGTCAACACCAACTCTTATGACTGTCTACAACATGGTGGCACTGTTTGTCTAATTTACAGATGAGAACAACAACGGTTTTTTATTAATACAATATACATTATAAATGACTAATACCTGCGTCCAAGTCACATTTCTAGGAATGCAATGGTTTGTAGTTGCGTTGGTACTGCCGTTGGCAGCGATGCCAGGGGCAATGGGTGGTGTAAGCTACTGCGGCCTCCTGACAAGGGCCCTGGCACTTACTTTTTTACAAATTCAGCACTGAGTACTGATTGATGTCTGTCACCATAAAAAAGTGTGCCATGCCAAGCGATTTTGCCATAATTTACTGTTCTACCAATACATTACATTATTGCCTTTGCTGCTCGCAATCCCTTTCAGCTGGTACCCACCCTTATTAAATATTCTAGGCTCAGGACAGAATGTTATGATGCGCGAGAAAGCCCTCCACATATTGAGTACTTTTGTTAGGAAATGTTCACACTTCCCTTTCTAATTTGACCTTTCAGATAGACAACCATGTAGGGGTTCTGCCTATAACTTGCCTTGCTCTTACCACACAGAACAACTGTTAATATTGTCTGAACGTTCAATGCTTTTGCACTTTTATTTAAATATGGGAGGTACATTTTGCCTCCAGTGCTTAAAAATAAAAATGCTTTTTATTTCTTTAAAAAAGTGTATGTGATAATTGCGCTTCTCACTAAAATTACTTCTGATAATCGAGACATTGGGGTCGATTCCGATTCGGGCCGGAAATTTCTCCGACCGAGCCGGATCCGGAGAGATTTCCGACCGAATCGGACCCGTGCAGTCCGACCGAACGAGGACGATGCGTCCGTATGTTATCGGACTCGAGTCGGTCGGACTCCCATTGATGTCAATGGGAGCCGGTCGTACAACGCGTACGCGGGCTCCCATTGACTCAATGGGTGCGAGTCGGACAAGGGCGCCCCTACAGCGGGTGCGCGGCGAAGCGATTCGCGCCGTACACGCACAGGTAGGGGGACCCATGGGTCCCCCTGTGTGCGACTCGCGCAGCTACGCGTACTGGGGGTCCGACACGGACCCCCAAAGTACGGCTCCGACAGCTCTTACGAGCCGGAGTGCGCGGCTCGGTCGGACTGCTCGCGGCGCGCATCGTACTTACCCGGCCGGGAAACGTCTCCATTGCGCGGTGCGAGGCGAGTCCGAGCGAGTCGGTCGGAGCGGTTCGAGCCGGGAGCGAGTCGGTCGGAGCGGTCGGGACGCCCGGACGAGTCGGTCGGCGATTTCGCATCGTACTCGCTCGGCCGGACCCGCGTACGGTTCGGTCGGGAAACAGGGCTCCGAATCGGATCCGGTAAAGCCGAATCCTATTCGGAGCCCTACCGGCCGAGATCGGAATCGGCCCCATTGTAGGGCGGAACTCCACAGCAACGCCAACTGAGGTCATTTGATAGAGAAATGAGTAGCTTGCCAATTTTGAAGTCTCAAAGCATTTGCCTTCTGCAGTTTCTGTTACTAGGAAATCATATCTGTGTGTACTTCCCCTCTGCCACAAACCTTTATTTCCTCTCTTCCACAAACCCCTTTAATGTCAAACCACTACAAGATATGTGCGACGCTCCTTTTGTTTTATCAATCCACAGAGAAAATTGTGCAATTATCATTAGAGTACAACTTGATAACAATTACATTTATAAACAAAAGCTTTAATTGAAAATGTACTTTTTCGAAGCATTGCAGGGATAATTTTTCTATCTCATCATTCATTTTATTGTTTACCTTTTCGTACCCTATTGACATTATAAGTGGGCACAACCACCACAAAAAATGGATTTTAAAGAAAGGAAGGCATTTGCGTTCACATTTGAATTAGACAGGTTGAAGAGTGTCATAGTTTTAATAACCATAGTCACGAATTAGTAAGAAAGTTGTAATTCTATTTCATAGATGTATGACTTATTGAATTGTCACAAAAACAAAAAATGCAGTTGAAAAACTATGAGCGTCACTTTTTTTTAAGAAGGTGGTGCTAAGCCACCTTGTGTTGCTTAACACCATCTTGTAAATATGCCTCTTTCCGCCTCAGTCCTCTGCGGAAAAGGGGTGTACAATGGGTGTTGCTGTGGGCGTTCCACCGCAACACTCATTGCTTTTTGACGCTGCCCCAGATTTACAAGGCTGAGGCAGTGCCAAAAACGAATGCCATGGAATACCAGGCGTTAGAATGGCAATACGAGGAGAAATTATTAATTTCTTCTCGTTTTTGCTCTTCCATGTGTAAATGCAGCACACACAGAAAGAGCAAAAATGTTTATGTGCAGGAAGGTGCCCCTTCCTGCGCATAAACAATCGTCCATTCAGCACAGGCACCCTTGCAAGATGGCAGCAGGGTGCCTGCACTGGCACTAGGCAGCTTTTATTGCGCCAGCGCTAGGGGAAACACAGGGATGCACCATCTTCCTGTGAATACGGCGCATCCCTGCATTTTCAAAATGTCGAAGCGCGGCACTGCCAAATATGGAACAGCTCTGCGCTTCGGCATTGTTTTGTAAATATACCCCTATGTGTTTCATTGATTTTCAGGCAGCAGGGGTTAGTAATTATTTGCCTGGGTTGGTCTGCCAAACTGCCAGGATGTTAGAGACCCAGCAGCTGCCAACCTAGCAAAGAACAGCCACCAGCACTTAAAGACCCTCCCGGTGGTTTGGATGTGTTTTGCTGACAGTGCCCTCATAAGACCAGCAGTATTTGCCTTTTTGGCAAAAAAAAGGAATACTGGCCAAACTCATGTTAAAGCGACAGGTAGGCATTTATTTTAAATTTCGGAAGCAAACCCACAAAGAAGGCGTTATATCCAAACATCAAAAAAGTAAACACCATAATGTGCTGGAGTTCTCTATCAGTGTGACAGGGCCATTGATTTTTTCCCCCATGTATTGGCCCTTATGGGTTACATCGGGATAGGGAAAAGGAAAAAAGGCAGTAGAAGGTGTTCCATGAGTAGAGTGTGCTTTCTAGTGCCTTGAAGACGTGTTGCAAGTTGGCCAGTGCCAAGTAGTTTCCTAAAGTGGAGAGATTCGAGAATCCATAATTAGAAATTTAGCAGTCTGCCTACTTTTAATTAAGAGGCAAATTATAAGACGGTCAAATGTGTCTGGTAAGATTTTCATTAGCTGACAATCCACCCGGTGTCACATCAGTACATACGTTTAATTTGAAATGTATTATTGCACTATTTTTTACCCTCAAGACAAATATATTACCTCCCTTATATCCCAATAAAATTTGAAGGTGATATTTTGCCTTTTCCACTTTGCAAGCACACTTAAACTGAAATGTTTTTATTTTACATTTACAACTGGTTGAAAAGTGGAAAACCACTTGGAAAGATTTGGTGAATCCCACAAAGTTCCAAAATTTTGTAAGTTCCCAAAACGTTTGCATTACTAACCCCAGCATCAACCCTTACCCATAGTTAAGAAGTACACAAGAGGCAAAGTCTACCACATGGTGAACATTTCTACTAGAGTAAATTCAGAGGTGAACTGGAAATCAAATTCAGCCCTGTCAAAAATGTTCAAACCATCCCCCCAAAAAGTGAACCTGCGGCTAGTATTAGGCATGGGGGCGAGGTTGGGACGTGGAGTCCATCCTGCTCTAAAAGCAGTCGCCTCGCCTGGGAAAATCCCAGAACTGAATAATGGCCAGTCTGGCCGTGAATACATGGATCTCCAAAGAGACACTCTGATTATGTAATCAGTATTCACCATTTCATATAATAATAACTTTTTAGCACCCATAAGTTCCACCCCAAGTACAACACTTTGAAAATTTGGCCCAATTTGTTTCTTAGTCTCCAATGCTACAATGATTTCTTGATAGGTTGTTATCTTAATGTTAATTCTTTGTTGCCTGTATGTTACTGTAGTATCTTGTAGCTGCTTCTCTGTCCTTTCTCTGAAACCTTAAATCATCTCTTTCAGTTTACTAAGAATGAGGAAGCAGCGGAACCACCAGCTGAAATAAAACACATGCATTTCTCAGTAACTATTATGAAATTGAGCCACAAATCTCCCCACCAATTTGAGAAGGCATATCAGGGGATTTCCTAATGTATTTTTAAAAATATATACACCCAAATTTTTTCTTATGATCATGAGACCATACTCCACCCTTTCTACTTATGTCTCCTTCAAAATAACGTTTATCCTGGGTTTCAGTGTTATATCATTTGGGCACTAAATCATATTTTGCAAACAAATACTTTACATTTAACCTTACTGATTTTAGAGGAGTAGGAATGCACATAACTGTAAGTGCATGAAACCACACTCTTTTGTATACATTGTCTTGAAGAAATAACTAGAAAGGGTAAGGATGGTCTGGCAATAATTCAAGAATACTATATTGTACAACAAAATTGAGGTGCAGTTAATTCGCATCATGGACGTTGTGGTCCAGATTTGTCAATCTTTCACGCAACGCAGCAAGACAACTTGCTGCACAGCACTGCCTGAAAGAGAGAGGGCTGGAATGCACCATATATACCAGTATATGGTGCATTCCTGCTTTCTGCATGCTCTGGCACACAATCGGCTGCCTAGTGCCAGTTCATGCACCCCTGCCCTATGAAATGAAATGAAAACAGTTTTTATAAAGCGCGTAGTTACCCGAGGGCATCCCAGCGCTATGGGCAGAACCGATATAAGGCTGAAGCGGGATCATTTAGGGAAGAGCCAAGTTTTAAGCATCTTACGGAAGGCCAGATGGTTAGATTCCTTTCGTAACTGCAAAGGGAGTGTGTTCCACAATTTGGCGGCGTTGTAGGAACTCACTCCCTATGGTGCAAGGGTGCCTGCGTTGCAGACAGGATTGGGCAGGAAGAGACACTTTCCTGCACAAAACAATCCTCTGAGGAGTTTTCCTCTTTCTAAGTGTGCTGCAGAATGCAGCATACTTAGAGAGAGAAAACAATGAGGAGAAATAAAGGTATTTCTCCTTTTTACGCCTCCCCTAGGAAGGCATACCAATTTTGACGCACTCCCAGGTTTACCCGTTTTGGTAAATCTGGGAATGTACCAAAACCCATAGATGGACACGTGGGAACACCCACGCTCCACCCATAGAATGCCTTCCCATGGCAGAGTAACACAAGGCAGCGACTTGATTTACCAAGCAATGCAGGGCCACACAAAATGACCTTGTGTTGCTTGGTAAATCTGACTTTAGCCTTGTGCTGCCCTTGTACCCCATACATGATGAAAGGACAGCACTATACTATGATAAATCCGGACCTATGTGTTTTTGACAATGTTGAACAATGTTGATCAATAATGCTAAGTACAATGTCACAGATAGAGATAGGATTTATGAATAGCTGCTAACATGCTCCAAGGAGAGAAGAAAGCAATAAGTTGTCCATAGAGTTCCTCTCTGTCTACTATCTGCTTTTGCATTTAAAGTATTAAGCTTGCTACAAATCTGCATGTTTGAAATTCGCTTACAGATACTTTGATTTTGAATCGGAGGTGTTGACAATACTTGCCCAGACTTGAATCTTTGTGGCCATTTAAGAAAATACACCTGGAAAAAGATGCAATTATTGTTTCTTTTGATGTCTCCATTTCCAGAATGCGAGTTTTAGACTTTCATGATTTTTTCCTTCCTCCAGTGAAAGCTAACGAACCAAGCATTTTTACAACACCGATCTTTTCATGTTCTCAAATTGAGTTCACTCAATAACAATCGTTTTACAATCAATTTACAGATCTTGTCGTATAAAACCTTAATGATGAATGGTTTCCAGACTTCTAATTCAGAGTAAATTGACTTAGTCTAAGTACACCTTTGATCCTCCTTAGACAACTTCAGGTGGAGTAGAATGATGCTGAAATCTTGAAGTGAATGTGAATGGAATACTTAAGAGCCTATGTGTTCTCAGTGTACTTCACTTGCTCACACCAGGCAAACTAGCAACACTAATGCTTATATGTTTCGTAAAATCTCACAAGAAAATTGACTTACTAATTAATCTCAGTATGTTGAAAATTGAGTGAAAAAAAAACATGATTATAGAAAAAGCAGTGTCCTGTGGTAACAAAATCTCACCACATATTATCTTAGCTTATGTGCTAATACAGCATACAATTTTAGCATATGTGCGATTACAGCTAATGAGTGAGCATCCAAAAGTAGTGTTTACTACTATCAACCTATTGAAAAGTAAGCAAGATGACAGGAAAGATTCCAGAACACAGACTTCACAGAAAGACACTGCGATGATAAGGGCCCCATTAACAGCCAATGAGGTGGTCATTTACAGAACACAGCACAGACTAAAACAGCAGTGAACAGTATCCAATGCCATCTTTTGAACTCAGGCGCCCAGAAAGAAACTGGATTATATGGGCAACCATGGCATCTAATCTGTCAGGAGACAGATGAAGGTCAAATTCTCTGACCAAAAGGTTGCAGTCGCAGCAAAGGATGTGGTAAGGAGACTCCCCAAATTTTAAGTCATGATCCAATCTACCAACACCAATCTGGAACACGTTGCTCTCTGTTTTCTAACCCTTCAATGAATGTCAAAGGACTTATTGTCTCCATATATTTTATCACCCCTTAACTATTTTCAACCTCAAATACTCTCCTCTCCTCATAGCTCCTCATCCTAATTTACAGGGGCCATGCTTTTTTCCACTTCACCTCATTCAGCTACCCCTACAAATTCCACAAGCATTTATTGTGTCTTCTGTAACAAGTCTCCACAGCACTCTCTCAACTATACCACCTCACCATCCATAAAGAAGCTATCCCAAATCCCATAGCTCGTCTCTTCTCACATCCCATGCTCTATTTCCCCTCTCCCTTCTCCTTTCACCTTCCAGAGATCCATACACCTCTTAATATGTTCCCATCCACTTAACGACGCTTACACTACCCATCTGCCCCAGATCATCATTGTCATCCTCCCGATTGCACTTCAGTTAATATAGATGACACACCACATCAACAGTCTCACATCCCCTTAGAGTGGACCAGCTATTCAACCCTCTGGCCTATCTTCCTCCTGATCCTGTTGCTTGTAAAAAAATACCCATTAATGCAAAAGCAGGTGACTCCCTTCTTAGTCCCTAGCCCTGTAAACTACCTGAGCTAATAACCATTCAAGCTTTTGTGCCTTATTCACTGAACTTATGTCCATTTTTGAGGAAGCAATGTTAATATTATACCACATATAATCATCTTTACTCTTTTCTAGCAGCCTTGGTTTCTAGTAATAAATCATTTCCCTATGCCAAAAGCAAGTACAGACAACTTGTGATGCGAGACTCTAGAGTAACAAAGGGCCAAATACTCTGTCACCCTGATGCAGTACCCGTACTCGAATTTAGAGATCACCATTGACTCAGTCAATAAGTAAAAAGTTTGACAGACAGTAACATCAAAATGAGGGTACAGCCCATCGAACATTTAACTTATTTTTGTCTTTTCAAAAACAAAATCCTAAAGCTGAATTTTGTTTTTGAATAAAGAAAAAGTAATGACCCCCATGGTCTGAGGGTCATTTAAACATGTTTACAGTCACTTACTACTAGGTTTTTCATGGCAGTAATGGAGAGAAAAAACTGCCCATTCAACTGCCCACTCTAAATCAGGTGGGCGGTCGAGTGGCCAGACCTCCAATGGCCCTTACTCATCAGGCCATCGGAGGAGTATGTCAGTGACAGAGACAGAGTTGTCAGTTTGGCAGGGACATTACTCCATCGCCATTGCGACCGAGTACCCTCCCCAACAAACTTTAAATCAGGTGCAATGACAGTGATAAAAATGGTCATTAGGATGAGATGAGTTTTCTGAAAAAGCACCTAGATGGTTGAGGATTCACAGTCTCTGAGAAAGCAAGTCTTCATACAGGGCTTTGAACTTTACATTTGTTGATAGCGGTTGATCAAACCCATGAGAGAGGAAGAAAGGTTTATGGACATGCTAGCAATGGTCTCATAGATAAACATACTATAGAATAGATTTCAGACATAGACTAAGAGGAACAAGTTACATTTAAACATCCCTTATAGAACAGGAATTATCCAAGAGGAATTTAACCTGTCATTGCCACTGAAACAGAGTAAACAACTCAAGGTATTAACCAGAGCACGGTGTAATGATGATGAAAATCATGCAGAGAATCCTAGGGTCATATAATTAAATGTTGCATGGTTTGGCAGAACCAATTAATTAGTTGACTTGATGAAAGACAGTTAAGATGGAATAAAAACAAACAAGAAAAAGCTTTCATTGGTGTATTTTCTGAACCATTTGGACTAGATAGACTAGATGAATAGGGATGGTTGGTAAAATTATAAAAGGAAACCATAGGACACAATTTCACAGTTTCTTTTTATAACCCGCCATGCATTTGTTGAAAAATCCTAGAGAAAGTGGTTGCCACCCATCTACAGGAGCACATCAACAAGAATAAACTAGTTAAAGATTATCAATCAGGATCCAAGTAGTCAAAGACACACTTTTCCTCAATGACAAAAATGACTCTTGCCTCCAGGTTCAGCTCAGATTCTCCACAGCTTTCAACACCGTCAACCATCCAGTAGTGATTTACTCCATGAAAACGGGCTTCCCTTGCACAGTCATACAATGGTTCCTCCCACCTTACCAACCTACAGCAAACCCTTCAGGTAGGAACTACCAGATTCCGGACTCTCCTAGTTACCTATGGAATCCCCGAGGGCACCATCCTGTCACCGGTCATTTTCAACCTTTATATGGAACACTTGGGAGCCACCTTTGCAGACAGCAACATCAAGATCCACCAGTATGATGGGAACTGTCAACTCTGCCTCCAAATCTCCTCAACCAAAGACATACAGAGCCTCAAAGTTTTCCTTGAACGTATTCAAACCTACATGTTAACAAATACCTGATGCTAAAACCCTGCAAAGGCCACGTTCCTCCTATTTGCCAATAACAACAAGCATTCTCTAATTCAATATTGCTCTTAAATCTAATGGTTTCACACCCCCACTTACAGAACAGACCAAATCTTTTTCAGTAACTCTCAACTCAAACATCTCACTTAAAGAACACATTTCCAAGAAGAACAAAACTGGCTGCTTCCAATTCTCCTGAAAAATGTTTTCTCCCAGGTGACTCCAGGAAGACAGTTCAGGCCCTAGTTCTCTTGCACCTAGATTAAGGCAACACCGTGCTCAACAGAATCCGAGAGACCTCCCTCATTCTCATGAAAGGCATTTTTCATGCAGCAATACAGACCATTAAGAGCTACAGAAATCAAACTACATTTCACTTGAGCTGAAGGATCTACAGTGGTTCATCCTGCAAGCCTGGATCATCTTCAGCAAAAGCTGGAACACTTACAAGGCTGTTGGACCTGTCCCTCTCTACAGGGCCACTCCCAAATTGTTTGCCTTTTCCCACCACTTTTTGCTGAATTAGTTTTTGTTGGCCTTAGGACTCTTTGCACTTTACCACTACTAACCAGTGCTAATGTGTTGGTGCTCTCTCCCTAAAACATGGTCAAATTGGCTTACTTGCCTTTAAATAGCCTGTAAATCCCTTGTAGAGTGGTATACCATATACCCAGGGCATGTATATTAAATGCTAATAGTGGGCCTGCAGCACCTACTGTGTCACCCACTTAAGTAGCTCTTCAAAACATGTCCCAGGCCTGCTAATGCAGCCTGAATGCAGTTTAAAACTGCCATGTTGCCTTGGCATTCAAACACTCTTGCCAAGCATTACACTCCCCTTTTATTGCATATGTCACCCCTGAGGTAGGACCTAGGTACCCAATAGGGCAAGGGAGTTGTGTAATTAAACGGTTGGACATGTATTTTTAAGTTTTATATGTCCTGGTAGTGAAAAACTGCTATATTGGTTTTTCACTACTGTGAGTCCTACTCCTCCCATAGAATAACATTGAGGATTTCCTATTATGTCTAAAAAGCTCGAATTCATAATTGGGAGCAGGTGGATATGTCATTTTTAGTACCTATGATATTGTAATGATAAACCCTTTTTAATGGTAAAAGTCAGATTTTCCAATACAATTTTGAAAATGCCACTTTTAGAATGTTGGTCTTTTCATGCCCTTTGCGCCTGACCCTGTCTTGGGTCGCATGACTGGGTGTAACTGACAGTTAGTCTTTGTGAACTCCTCCCAGACTGTCACGCAATAGAGGGATTAGATGTGCCACAATGGGCCATCTGATGGCAGTACGGTGGGGAGGAGTTTAGCACCGCTCCACTTACAACTGAATAGCGTGTGCTCTTCCTCACACAAAGGGCCTAACTAGTCTGTATTGTCACTGCAGACATCTTGGAGCCAGGGCAGGGGAGACAGGAACTTTCATGCACTTCAAAGAACTTTTTCAGAAGTTCTCTCACCTTCCAGAAGATGGGCAGCAGGGAATAAATTAGGACCTTCAGACACAATTTTCAGTCCACTGCTGGACCTGCGAAAGGACTACCAGAGTACTGCCTGCTGCTATGACCTGCTGTGCACTCTGCCAGACTGCTGCTGCTTTGCTGCCAGAGGCCTGCTTTGAACCCTCAGAGGTCAGCCCTTCTATTGAACCCTGCATCTTCACCTGTACCCAGGAATACCAGAAGTGACTCCTGGGGTTAGTTTGTTGGCCTCCTGTTCAGAACCATAGGGATATAACAGGCTCCCACCATTTTGGACCTGCACCTGGACACATCCTGAGTGAGTCCTGAACCCCCAAAGGGTGTCCCATCAGTCCTGGACCCTTGGTTATGGTGTTAAATGTGCCCAGATGGTCATTTGCTGAAACTGGGGACTTAGACAAAAATTGGACAAAACGTGCTCTGATAATCAGAAGGAGACTGTGATCAAACTGCTTGCCTATCTGCCCAGGGTGCAACGCCAGTCATACTGGCTTTATGGCCTATCCCACTACATTCTTCTCCGCAGCAACAAATCCATTTCAGCAGTCCTTCACCAATGGGGTATCCAACCTTGTGGAACTGCCTTTGGCTAGAGCCTTCTGCTTTGGCCCACTGGAGTTTTTCAACTTCAATTTTGGTGACTACGTCCAAACGTAGAAATCTTTACTGAGGCTTCGGTCCAGGGCCATCTGATGATGAAGCTCCCTCCTCAGACACCTCCTGCAGCCTTGCCCTGTTGAACTTGACCTTCTCCAACATTTTTCTTCAAGAATTTTTCTAAGTCCGAAGGGAAGCCCTGACCAGGCCCAATCCACTTCTTGTATCCAAACCACGCTCCATCGCAGTCAGCCTTAACTTTCGACTTTGATCCGATCTTGCACGACTAGATGTTCACAGTTGTCACTTTGATCTTTTAGGCGCTATTTCAAGCCTTAAGCTTTAAAAATTAATAACGCTGGTTCTACCTATTGGACTTTTGGCATTTTTGTGTCAAATAATTTATTAAAATGTACACTATTATTCTAAATTGGTTTGGGATTTTTTCTTGTGGTGTGTTTTTGCTTTAATACTGTTTGTGTGCTGCATAAAGTGCAGCATAAATACTTTACTCATTGTCTCTAAGTTAAGCCTGACTGCTTTTTGGGCCAGGCTGCCCAGGGTTAAGAACAGGTTAATTTAGTGACTTTTTGTAGTTAGCCCTGCAAGGGATTGTGACTGTTGCTTGACCAGGGCTCACAACTCAGTCAACAAACAACAACATTTCTCACAACAGAACAACATACCAATACCCCTGTCTACCTAGCTGACAAAGCAGCCAAACCAGGTTAGACACTGCCAGAAGAAGATAAAAGAAAAGAAGACTTCTCAGCATTTAGCCCCAGGATCTGTAACAAAATCCCCTTCAACATCAGAACACCACAAACCCTCCTGAAATTCAAGAAGAAACTAAAAACCTCACCACTCCAAGGAACAATACTACTACAGGGTGAATTCTCACCACTTCTGCTAGCTCTACCTCCTCCCTCAATCCTCTCTACCCCATGTATCCCTACTGGGTCTTGCCCACTCTACAGTGCTTGGCTGCTAGCCAGCTAGGTTTGTGTTGTAGAAATACTGAAACAATATACATACATTTCTTATATGCTTCAATGAAACGCTCAGAATTACTGAATCTCCCCCATGAAAAGGAAGTTATTTTTTAAATAAAAAGACTTCCCTTGAATGCCTACATTGGATTGGTAATTCTAGTGGGTTAGTTCAATAGCTATGCATTTGTCGGCAAACCCAGAACAAACTAGGAGAGCTCAGAAAAGAACGAAATGGTGACTTTTATGAAATCTTACTGATTTTACAACATAATAAGGAGAAGGTTATTTTCTGTATAAAACTATTTTGTACTCTTTCTCCTATTGTGCTACCTGAGTTTTGCCTTTTACCACCCACCAGTCTGTTGTGTTCAGAAAGCAGACAAAGTGGGCAGAAATATTCTGAACTATCTTAAAATAGATGTCTTCCCTCCTCTCTGATTATAAGTTCCCTTTGTAAAAAGGGAGTCATCTACCAGGCAGTTCTGTGTTGTTGCATGCCAAATAAGCCTTTATACAACCAAGCAGATTCTTCTTGGCCCCCATTAACATGTTAGAATTATAGACAGGTAACTGAACAAGCATTTGCAATGCAATAGGTCTCGCATTCACGTGAGTTTGAGCTATTGGCATTGTAAATGACAATACCTTTTATTTATGTTGTGGGTTTTAAAACATAAATAAAAGGCATTGTCATTTACAATACTAATAGCTTAAACTCTTGCAAATGCGAGACCTATTGCATTGCAATAAAGGGCCTTCTCGACCGCTTGTTAGATTGTAAATATCAGAGGAAGAGACCGGCCTGCGACGTCTTTAAAGTAGGGATAAATAGTGCAGTGAAGAAGATGTGTAACTATTGTAAATTACACAGACACAAAAGGGCTGATTCCGATCTCACTGGGAAGGGAACGGGATCCGTAGCGAGCAAGTCCAATTCGTAGCCCCAGTTTCCGGACGACTCGTACCGCTGTACGAGCGAGCAAGTACGATGCGAGGATAGCCTCGTGCCCCGACCGACTCGTACCCGTCAGCGACGCCCTCCGGACGACTCCGACTTCATCGACGCGCACCGCGCAATGGGTCTGATTTCCGAGCAACCAAGTACGATGCGAGCGTCGAGCATCCAGATCGAGTCGGAGCCTCCGACTCAAAAAAGCTCCGGGAAGCGGACTTCGGGGGTCCGTAGTGGACCCCCCCTTTACCCACAGCCCTACGACTCGATCACTGGGGGGTCCCAAGGGTCCCCCTATACATGCCTGCACGGTGCGGGCGGGACCGATGCGTCCCCGCGACAGGGGCACCCTTGACCGAGACATGCATTTTTGGCCTATTGGAGCCCATGTACGCAACGTACAACAGGCACCCATTGACTTCAATGGTTCTCCGAGCGACCCGAGTCCGTCAGCGCTGCAGCGCATCTTACTCTGTCGCTCGGAGCCCAGGAGCCCGAGTCGCACGGAAAGCTCTATGGGCGCCAGTCGGCCGTAGGGCTTTCCTAGCGAGATCGGAATCGGCCCCATAGTGTGAAGTTAGAGTTACATATGATCTGAGCTATAAACACTAACAGAGCGCTCCAACACCTTTTGCTCTGTGATTACACTGTTGTGGCTCAGGAGGAAGAGCGGGAGGGGGGCTATTTCCTGGCCTCTCCGTGTTTGAGTGTGCAGTGTGGCATTGCGTAATGTCATTGCTATCTTTGCCCTAATAAAAACACTCCAGCTGTGGTAGGACACTGGCTTCACCTCCTGGTGCAGGGTGGGCTGTGCTTTATGGCAGGCGTGGAGGGAGGGAGGGATGGTCTCGGATGCAGCTCCGGCCTCGTAGAGTGCCCCTGCTATAACTAGTGAGCGAGAGGTGCTGAGGTGGTGGTATTGGTGGTGGTGGTATTGGTGGTGGTGGTAGTGGTATTGGTGGTGGTGGTACTGGTACTGGTGGTGGTGGTATTGGAGGTGGTGACATTGGTGGTATTGGTGATGGTGGTATTAGTGGTATTGGTGGTGGTGGTTGTGGTATTGGTATTGGTATTGGTGGTGGTGGTATTGGTATTGGTGTTGGTGGTACTGGTATAGGTGGTGGTATTGGTGGTGGCGGTATTGGTGGTGGTGGTATTGGTGGTGGGGGTATTGGTGGTGGCATTGGTGGTGGTGGTATTGGTGTTACTGGTGGTGGTGGTATTGGTGGTGGTGGTATTGATGGTGGTATTGGTGGTGGGGTATTGGTGGTGGTGGTATCGGTGGTGGTGTTGGTATTGGTGGTGGTGGTATTGGTGGTGGTGATGGTATTGGTGGTGGTATTGGTGGTGGTATTGGTATTGGTACTGATGGTGGTGGTATTGGTGGTGGAGGTATTGGTGGTGGTGGTGGAATTGGTGGTGGTGGTGGTATTGGTGGTGGGGGTTTTAGTGGTGGTGGTGGTATTGGTGGTGGTGGTGCTATTGGTGGTGGTGGTATTGGTGGTGGTGGTATTGGCGGTGGTAGTGATGGTGGTATTGGTGGTGGTATTGGTGGTGGTGGTGTTGGTGGTGGTGGTATTAGTGGTGGTATTGGTGGTGGTATTGGTGGGGTGGTGGTATTGGTAGTGATGGTGGTATTGGTGGTGGTATTGGTTGTGGTGGTATTGGTGGTGGTGGTATTAGGGGTGGTGGTGGTATTGGTGGTGGTGGTATTGGTATTGGTGGTGGTGGTATTAGTGGTGGTGGTATTGGTGGTGGTATTGGTATTGGCGGTGGTATTGGTATTGGTGGTGCTGGTATTGGATTGGTAGTGGTGGTTTTGGTGGTGGTATTGGTGGTGGTATTGGTGGTGGTGGTGGTAGTGGTGGTGGTGGTATTGGTGGTGGTATTGGTGGTGGTGGTATTGGTGGTGGTGGTGGTATTGGTGGTGGTGGTATTGGTGGTGGTATTGGTAGTGTTGGTGGTGGTAGTATTGGTGGTGGTATTTGTGGTATTGGTGGTGGTGGTATTGATGGTGGTTGTATTGGTGGTGGTGTTGGTGGTGGTGGTATTGGTGGTGGTATTGGTGGTGGTGGTATTGGTGGTGGTGGTGGTATTGGTGGTGGTATTGGTGGTGGTGGTATTGGTGGTGGTGGTGGTATTGGTGGTGGTGGTATTGGTGGTGGTATTGGTAGTGTTGGTGGTGGTAGTATTGGTGGTGGGATTTGGTTGTGGTGGTGGTGGTAGTAGTATTGGTGGTGGTGGTATTGGTGGTGGTATTGGTGGTGGTATTGGTGGTGGTTTTGGTGGTTGTGATGGTGGTATTGCTGGTGGTGGTATTGGTGGTGGTATTGGTGGTTGTGGTATTGGTGGTGGTAGTGGTGGTGGTATTGGTGGTGGTGATATTGGTGGTGGTATTGGTGGTGGTTATATTGGTGGTGGTATTGGTCATGGTGGTGGTATTAGGGGTGGTATAGGTGGTGGTATTGGTGGTGGTATTGGTTGTATTGGTGATGGTATTGGTGGTGGTGGTGGTATTGGTGGTGGTGGTATTGGTTTTGGTGGTGGTGGTATTGTGGTGGTGGTGGTATTGGTGTTGGTGGTATTGGTGGTGGTGGTATTGGTGGTGGTATTGGTGGTAGTGGTGGTATTGGTGGAATTGGTGGTGGTGGTATTGGTGGTGGTGGTATTGGTGGTGGTATTGGTGGTGTTGATATTGGTGGTGGTGGTGATGGTGGTACTGGTGGTGGTGGTGGTGGTGGTGGGTTTGTTGGTGGTATTGGTGGTGGTGGTGGTATTTGTGGTGTTGGTGGTGGTGGTGGTATTGGTGGTGGTATTGATGATGGTTGTATTGGTGGTGGTGTTGGTGGTGGTGGTATTGGTGGTGGTGGTGGTATTGGTAATGGTATTGGTGGTGGTGGAGGTGGTGGTATTGATGGTGGTGGTGGTATTGGTGGTGGTGGTTTTGGTGGTGGTATTGGTGGTAGTATTGGTGGTGGTATTGGTGGCATTGGTGGTGGTAGTGGTATTGGTGGTGGTATTGGTAGTGTTGGTGGTGGTATTGGTAGTGGTGGTATTGGTGGTGGAATTGGTTGTGGTGGTGGTGGTGGTAGTGGTATTGGTGGTGGTGGTATTGGTGGTGGTATTGGTGGTGTTGGTGGTGGTATTGGTGTTGGTGGTGGTATTGGTGGTGGTGGTATTGGTGGTGGTATTGGTGGTTGTGGTATTGGATTGGTAGTGGTGGTTTTGGTGGTGGTATTGGTATTGGTGGTGGTATTGGATTGGTAGTGGTGGTTTTGGTGGTGGTATTGGTGGTGGTATTGGTGGTGGTGGTGGTATTGGTGGTAGTGGTGGTATTGGTGGAATTGGTGGTGGTGGTATTGGTGGTGGTGGTGGTATTTGTGGTATTTGTGGTGGTGGTGGTGGTGGTATTGGTGGTGGTATTGATGGTGGTTGTATTGGTGGTGGTGTTGGTGGTGGTGGTATTGGTGGTGGTATTGGTGGTATTGATGGTGGTGGTGGTATTGGTGGTGGTGGTATTGGTGGTGGTGGTGTTATTGGTGGTGGTATTGGTGGTGGCTTTGGTGGTGGTGGTGGTGGTATTGGTGGTGGTATTGGTAGTGTTGGTGGTGGTGGTATTGGTGGTGGTGGTATTGGTGGTGGTATTGGTTGTGGTGGTGGTGGTGGTAGTGGTATTGGTGATGGTGTTATTGGTGGTGGTATTGGTGGTGTTGGTGGTGGTATTGGTGGTGGTGGTGGTATTGCTGGTGGTGGTATTGGTGTTGGTATTGGTGGTTGTGGTATTGGTGGTGGTGGTATTGGTGGTGGTGGTATTGGTGGTGGTGGTTTTGGTGGTGGTGATATTGGTGGTGGTATTGGTCATGGTGGTGGTATTAGGGGTGGTATAGGTGGTGGTATTGGTGTTGGTGGTATTGGTTGTATTGGTGATGGTATTGGTGGTGGTACTGGTGGTGGTGGTATTGGTTTTGGTGGTGGTGGTATTGTGGTGGTGGTGGTATTGGTGTTGGTGGTATTGGTGGTGGTGGTATTTTGTTGGTGGTATTGGTGGTAGTGGTGGTATTGGTGGAATTGGTGGTGGTGGTATTGGTGGTGGTATTGGTGGTGTTGGTATTGGTGGTGGTATTGGTGGTGGTGGTGGTATTGGTGGTGGTGGTATTGGAGGTGGTGATGGTGGTACTGGTGGTGGGTTTGTTGGTGGTATTGGTGGTGGTATTGGTGGTGGTATTGGTGGTAGTGGCAGTATTGGTGGAATTGATGGTGGTGGTATTGGTGGTGGTGGTATTTGTGGTATTGGTGGTGGTGTTGGTGGTGGTATTGATGATTGTTGTATTGGTGGTGGTGTTGGTGGTGGTGGTATTGATGGTGGTGGTATTGGTGGTGGTATTGGTGGTGGTGAAGGTGGTGGTATTGATGGTGGTGGTGGTATTGGTGGTGCTGGTATTGGCGGTGGTATTGGTGGTGTTATTGGTGGTGGTATTGGTGGTGGCATTGGTGGTGGTAGTGGTATTGGTGGTGGTATTGGTAGTATTGGTGGTGGTGGTGGTATTGGTAGTGGTGGTATTGGTGATGGTATTGGTTGTGGTGGTGGTCATAGTGGTATTGGTGGTGGTGGTATTGGTGGTGGTATTGGTGGTAGTGGTATTGGTGGTAGTGGTATTGGTGGTTGTGGTATTGGTGGTGGTGGTATTGGTGGTGGTGATATTGGTGGTGGTGGTGGTATTGGTCGTGGTGGTGGTATTAGTGGTGGTATTGGTGGTGGTATTGGTAGTGGTGGTATTGTTGGTGGTATTGGTTGTATTGGTGATGGTATTGGTGGTGGTGGTGGTATTGGTGGTGGTGGTGGAATTGTGGTGGAATTGTGGTGGTATTGGTGTTGGTGTTGGTGGTATTGGTGGTAGTATTGGTATTGGCGGTGGTATTGGTGGTGGGATTGGTGGTGGTGGTGGTATTCGTGGTGGTGTTGGTATTGGTGGTGGTGGTATTGTGGTGGTGGTGGTATTGGTGTTGGTGGTATTGGTGGTATTGGTGGTGGCATTGGTATTGGCTGTGGTATTGGTGGTGTTATTGGTGGTGGTGGTATTGGTGGTGGTGGTATTAGTGATGGTGGTGGTATTGGTGGTGGTGGCATTGGTGGTATTGGTGGTGGTATTGGTGGTGATATTGGTGGTGGTATTGGTGGTGGTATTGGTGGTGGTGTTGGTATTGGTGGTGGTGGGGGTATTGGTGGTGGTGCTGGTATTGGTGGTGGTGGTATTGGTGGTGGTATTGGTGGTGTCTGCTATTGGTGGTGGTATTGGTGGTGGTGGTGGTGATAATGGTGATGGTGGCATTGGTGGTGGTGGTATTGGTGGTGGTGATGGTGGTACTGGTGGTGGTGATGGTGGTTTTGGTGGTGGTATTGGTGGTGGTGGAGGTGGTGGTATTAATGGTAGTATTGGTGGTAGTATTGGTGGTGGTATTGGTGGTGGTGGTATTAGTGGTGGTGGTATTGGTGGTAGTGGTATTGGTGGTGGTATTGGTATTGGCAGTGGTATTGGTGTTGGTGGTGGTATTGGTGGTGGCGGTGGTATTGGTGGTGGTGGTGGTATTGGTGGTGGTAGTATTGGTGTTGGTGTTGGTGGTGGTGGTATGGTGGTATGGTGGTGTTGGTATTGGTGGTGGTGTTGGTGGTATTGGTGGTGGTGGTATTGGTGGTGGTATTGATGGTGGTATTGGTGGTGTTATTGGTGGTGGTATTGGTGGTGGTGGTAATGGTGGTGGTGGTGGTAGTTGTGTTGGTGGTGGTATTGGTGGTGGTGGTATTGGTGGTGGTGGTGGTATTGGTATTGGTGGTGGTGGTGGTATTGGCGGTGGTGATGGTGGTATTGTTGGTGGTTTGGTGGTGGTGGTATTGGTGGTGGTGGTATTGGTGGTGGTGGTATTGGTGGAGGTGTTGATATTGATGGTGGTGGTATTGGTGATGGTGTTGGTATTGGTGGTGGTGGTATTGGTGGTGGTGGTATTGGTGGTGGTGGTGTTGTTAATAAAACAGGCTTTTGAAAACAACCCGTCAGGTGGCTTTAGTATAGATGACATGTAACACAGATGTGCTGTTGTCGGCTTCAGCCCATTAGAACACGATTATGTGCTACTTGGAATTCACATGACTTAATTCGCTAATCATTTCTAAATCCATTTTACCTGGGGGTGGGGGGTTGAAACAGACATGAGATAATGGTGGGTTAATGTGATTGAAAGCAGGCGCCCATGTTACGGGCGGCCCTGCTGCTTAAAAAAACACAAGCGGTTTCAGCTGAAGCAGCGCATGTCCGGCCTGCAGTAAGAGAAACTCAATAAAGTAAATAGTGCTTACAGACTAAATAAGAGGTCCCATGTAACAACTGAAGTAAAAGGGCCAGTCGCCATGGGAGGGTACAAATGAAGACAAGGCCATACTAAGGAGGGGCTAACAAGCCTATTAACGAATCCGAAGGCAGCATTTACGAAAGACAATGACACAAGCCAATTAAAAATATGGGAGGAGAGTGGGCATGGCTTCTCTCCCATACTCTACAACAGCAGTCTCGCAGAGCGAGGAGCGAATGCACGCTGCTGCTAGGCTCGACCTAAAAATGAGGATCATATTTATCAAGGGGTTCTGAGTGACATCAAACTGACCCCAAGATTGAAGCTTGAGTTGCAGTGGTGGCCTGTGCAGGTAAGCGCGGTCGGGTGGTGGGGCAGGGGTTGGGGGGTAAAAGTGGCAAACGGCGGGATAGAAAATGTAAAATAAATAAATAAAACCACTTACCTTGCATTTGCTGCATCGCCGGTTCAGCGATGCGGCGAGCGCAAGGTAAGTGCTTTTATTTATTTATTTATTTTACTTTTCCTATCCTGTTGTTTGTCAATTTCACCCACCCACCCCCGCCTCACCGCGCTTACCTGCATGGGCCACCACTGTTGAGTTGGCTATGACGTCAGTCAGAATGCCAACGTGAGTAACATCACCTTTGTTCACATTTCACCACTCTGTAATTGTATGTTGCATATGGACCCCCAAAGCATCTGCCCCTGCTTCTATCATGTACACAGGGACACAGAAGTAATGGGGGAACCATATATAACATTTTCAAAAAATTCACAAAATACTTGCATACTGTCACCCACCCCCAACACCCTCAACAACAACCCTTGTCATGCAAATTAAAAAATAAATACTGTCACCCTCTGAAAAAACATGCCCCACCTCTTTCCAAATATAAAAAAAAACACCTGGCCTCCCACCACTTACCCACAGCTCCCTCGACATATGCCCCACATTCTCCCTCTAGATATAGTGGAACTAACCACCCAACCACCCTCTACAAAACCAAACCCTCCCACACCCTCTCCTAGGCTAGAACAAAAATAACCGGGTGTCCTCCAACTGCACAATCCCACCCCCAGCCTAAAGATACACTCTCCACTAACACATTGAGGGGCTTATTTACAAGCCCCTTGCGCTACCGGTGCAGCACGTTTTATATGGAAAAAAGTGATGCCCCGGTGGCGCAAGGGGCTTGTAAATAAGCTACCGAGTGTGAGCAGACATCATGCTGACAGGGGTTCTGTGACAGCTGCTTGTCAGTGCAGATTCATTTCTCCTCTCAGCGTGGGTTTGCTGAGACACAAGCAGACAGGGGAGTTGCGATTGGTGCAGGAACAGCACTACTTGCATTCTTCTGCATCCTTCACGTCTGTGGAGACCCATGAGAGATGGGATAGGAAGGGTGAGATCACCAAATGCAATTCCACTGCTGTGCTTGAACTTCTGGAGACCCAGGTGAGGTAGAGGAACAAAGGGGAAGAGAGCGCTTCCACTGTGTGATGTCCCAACAGTAGTTAAATACTTTGCTTAACCACTGTAGTGACGACAAAGTAGTGAGTTAACAGATTCCAATCTGGTTAGTAACACTAATGGCTTCCAATGGAAGCTCTGTACAACACTGTAAATACGCTGTGACATCAAGAGTTATCTATTACAAAGGTACAGCATCACTCATAAGATGGTTGTTTGACTGGTATCTTTGGTGTGGTTTCCCCCTACCTTTTTACCTTGGGCCTCCTGTTTTTGATGACTTTGTTTTTGCTAACCATTGCTAAAGTGCATGTGCTCTTTGTTCAAAACATGGAAACATTGGCTAATACCCAATTGGCATATTTAATTTACTTATAAGCCCCTAGTAAAGTTGATTTATTGTGCCCAGGCCCTGTAAATTAATAGTGGACATGCAACACTGATTGTGTTACCCACTTAAGTTGCCCTTTAAACATGTCTCAGGTCTGCCATTGCAGAGCCTGTATGTGCAGTTTTGACTTGCTTTGTCAACCTGGCAAAATAAACATTTTGCCAGGGCCAAACCTTCCTTTTTAATACATATAAGTCACACCCTAGGGTAGGCCCTGGACAGCCCAGTGGGCAGGGTGCAAAGTATTTAAAAAGTTGGGTATGTAATTATTTTGTTTTTTTGAACAATTCTTTATTGGGATTTTTCTGTTGTTTCCAAAACACAAACAGGTAATACAGCAATCAAACATTAGGCATAGGTACCAAGAAGGTCAGTGATCAAGGGGGAGGGGAGCCGCTGGAAACAAGCAGAGCCTGGGAGCAATGAAAAACAGCCCACATAGGACGTCCAAAGGGGCTAAAGAACAGGCTATAGCCTGGTTTAGGCCCCCCCAGTCATAGTGAGCCATAGTTGCATGGCAACCAGTGGCCAAGGGCTGAGGAGTAGGAGGCAGTGGGTGACAGACCCAAGGAATGGGGGGTGGGAGAAGAGAAAAAGGCCATGGGTCCGGAGGGACAGGGGAAACAGGAGAAATCCATGCTGGCAGCATTCAGGATGGGCAACGTCCACAGTAGAACAAGATAAGGAACAAGGTTGACATCATTCAGGCTCTGGGGAAGTAAGGCAGGGTACAGCCAAGGTGTCGGGGGCACTACGTGGAGAGTGCCACCAACCACCTCAGGACAGGTCCGGGCCAACAACGGCAAGAAATGGACCCCGATGGTCTCAAAGACATCCAGGTTGCGGTTGAGTTTGTACATCACACGTTCCTGAGTAGTGATGCGATGGATTTTTATATGCCATTCCCCAACTTTGGGCATTGTGGGCTGCCACCAGAGGATGCAAAGCTTCATCAAAGCGAGGGCAGCAGCACCCCACCTGGGTTTATAGGAGGTGAGGGCCGGATGGTCTGAGTTGTTGTGAAGGAGATCGAGGTGAGATGAGGAGGGAACCAGAAAGGGACAGTAATGGCGGAGCTGAGACCATATACTCACCCAGTAGGCTGCAAGAGACGGACCCGTCCAGAGGATATGAAACAAATCACAGCGATTGGCGTCACAACTCCAGCAGCATCATGAGGAAGCAACTCATCCTGCTAGAGTTTCCAAGGTGACCAGTGCCAAATCATGCAGCACTTTAAAATACAGGAATTCAACCTGGATTCCTTTAGGACCCGGTCTTGCCCCACCATGAGGAAAGCCCACGCCACCGGGGAATAGGCCTTGCCAAGAGCCGTCTGCCACAACAGCCACGTCGCTGCGCTCGAGGGATCAGAAAGCAGGGCTTTGAAGAGTATCCTATAAATGACTGAGACCAGACTCCGGCAGCAGCCCAGAGCATAAAGATATTGCAGGACAGGCGAGGTGGGGAGCGCCAGCTGCCCAGCCCAAGCGCTGCTCCCAGGCAATGCATCAACGGACAGAATCGCCAGTGGTCCACAGGTCGAAGGCCAAATGCCACACAAAGAATCAGGAAGGTCTTGAGTAGAGCACCATCGTACATTTGATCCACTGAGAACAGGCCCCTCACGCGCCAGGGCTCCCAAGAGAGTGGCGCACCTCCAATGCGCAGGGCAGAATTGTGCCACAACGGGGCCTTCACAGGCAACAGCAGAGGCACGCCCAGCAACCGGTGCGCATTCCCCCAGGCCGCGGCCGTTGATGTCAAGAGTGGATTTGAGGACACCACGCTGAGTGAGGGAAACAGGTAGGGCAGCAAACACCAAACAAGTGGGTATCCCGAAGAGGGCCCAAATGCGCCGCCACCTAGGATAGCTGGCACGCCAGATAACAAGACTTCATATGCGTCAATCGAAGTCCACCTGCCTCTGTGTCCGCCCAAAGATGTATCACCCAAAGCCTATGCTTATGGATGCTCCAAATGAAAGTGCGGATGTCTGCATCAATAGGGGCAAGGAATGTCCAAGAAATACATAGAGGCAACATCCCAAACATATAATAGAAGCGAGCGGCGACTGTCATCGTAATGGTCTGCACCCTACCCCACAGGGAGAGATTCAGAATGGACCGCTTCTGGAAATCCCACTTCGAGCGGTCCAGCAGTGGGAGCAGATTTTCCCCCACCATACAGGCGAGGCCTCGGTTGAACTTAACTCCCAGATAAATTAGGCCAGACAAGACCCAGCGGACGAGGTAGTCACTGACGCAGGTAATGGTGGTCGAGTGGGACATAGGAAGGGCCTCACTCTTAGACCAATTGATTTTGTACCCCGACATTAGGGGAGAATCATCAATGAGCGACATCACAGCTGCTATCAATGTCTGGCGACCAGACAAAAGTACCAGAATATCATTGGCATATAGAAGGGCCTTGATATCACCCACAGCAGTGGGGATACCAGTTACTACTGGCGAAAATCGGATCACGGCTGCCAGGCGCTCCAGGGCGATAAGAAATTAAAAAGGGGAGAGACGACAGCCCTGGAGAGTCCCACCCGCCACCAGGAAGGGATCCAACAGCAGCCTGCAGCCAACACCACGGCCTCGGGCGTCAAAGAGAAGACGCACCTTCTGGATAAAGTTCTCACCTAAACCCATATGTGACATTATGTAGGAAAGATAGCACCAGTCAACACAATCAAATGCCTTCTTAGCATCCAAGGAAAGCGCTATAAATTCGGAAGCTCATCCCCATCTGTCACAACAGATGTCGAAAAAGGTGGAGATGGTCTCTGGAGCTGTGGCCCGGGACAACACCCACCTGGGATTTATGAATCAGGAGGTGTAAGACCTTACTCAGACAAGTAGCCAACACCTTGGCCAACACCATTGTGTTGACTTTGAGCAGAGATATTGGGTAGTAACTGGCACATTGCAGTGGGTCCTTACCTACCTTGGGGAGAAGGGTAATGGTAGCCTTGTTGGAGATAACCCCCAATGTGCCTGCCTACTCAGCCTCCAGGAACACTCCCGTCAGGTGGGGGACCAAAAAGGTCCTTCCCCGCTTTAAAGAATTTGCCCGGGAACCCGTCCTCTCTGGGAGATTTGCACGTAGGGAGGGGTGTTCTGGTGTCAGCCACCTCCTCCTCAGTGATGCCCATGATAAGACCTGACCCACAGCAGACAGCACCACCAAATGCAAGGGGGCCACTAAGGCCTCCATTCGTTCCAGGGTAGCCCCTTGGTCTGCAGAATAAAGAGAGGCTTAATAGGAAGAAAAACAGCTGGAGACGTCACTAGGGTGAAAAGAGGAGGGCACCTATTGGATCACGGACGGGTGAGATAACAAGTTGAGATTCCCTTTGATTCAGCTGGGTGACTAAAAGCCGGCCCGCCTTCTCACCATTGTCATAACAGTGCCACTGCAGCTTGACTAAGACCTTCTCAACAGCCTTTGTGACATTGGGATTCAGCTGGATTTAAGCAAGTTCTAGCCGTCGGAGGAGAGCTGGGGTAGAGGAGGCCATGTACTGAGTTGTGAGAGCACGCACTTCCCGTTACTGAAGATCCCTGGCTGCACGCTCCTTGTGTTTGGCAACTGCTGTATCCGCCATCATGTTGCTCTGAAGAGTCGCTTTGCAGGCTGCCTACAGCCTCCTACCAGAGGACACTGCACCCTCATTGTTCGAGAAGTAGTACTGGATATGATCGTACAGTTTAGCTTTCCCCTCAGGCTGCCGGTAGGTAAAGTCCCACATGCACCAACGACCGGGGGGTGGGGTGCATCGTGGCCCACATCCAGCTCAAGCAACTCCAGACTATGGTAAGACAGTCCCGCCTCCAGAATAGTGCAGAAGGTAACTCAGGGCAAGAGTCAACCATGCATCAAAAAGTAATCGATCTGCAACTGAGTCCTGTGTGGGCAAGAAAGGAATGTGTACTCCCGGTTCCCCCGCATGTAGTAAGTGCCACACATCAACTAAAGCGTGGTTGAACACCAGGTCCCCAAGGAGTGCCCTGTCCCACCTATTGTGTGTATCATATTGGCTCGTCTGATCCAGGACAGGGTCCGGTGCCAAGTTCAGGTCACCACCCAACAGCAGCGGCGTTCTGCTGAGGGAGGGCAAGAGTCAGGAAAGCTGGCCAAAGAAATCAGTTTTGCCTGCAGTGGGGGCATAAGCCACCCCCACCATCACATGTCTACCTAAAATCTGCAACTTCGCCAAAACCCATCGACTCTCCACATCCCATCAGGTCCTAAGCCACCGACCTACTACTACTAATTACTGTGCTCACCCACTCCCGTTTAAGCTTGCCGGACTCAACAGGGAATGGATGGCTCTCCTGCTGGAGGGTTATTTCCACACACTTGGTATGGAGGCAGTGCAAAATCTTCCTGTGCTTGACATTGTGGGACAGGCCATTGACATTCATGAAGCTCAGGGTAACGGGTGCGGATGACATAGTTCAAGGACATAAGGGTAGACATCCCCTGAGGCTAGGGAAGAACCCCATAGCGCTGGGAGAGATCGTAGCGCTGGGATAGAAAAGGAGACCCCCAGGACTCAAAACAAGAGGGGCCCCTGGGCAGGCGACCCCAGGAGTTGGATGGGGCAGGAAGGGAATAGGGGCAGGGAAGGGGTTTAACCAGGAAGGGATCAAATCAAAACAAAACAGGGTCAGGGCCCAACAGGGAACACTACTTTAGAGCTGGGCTCAGGGCTGCACCTGCAGCACACGCCGAGTGACCCTGTCTGCTACACCATGTAAGAGATAGGGAAGAGGCAACATGGAACCTTGAGAGGAAGCAGTCAACCTCCCCCGGGGGGGAAGGGGGGGAATAGCCGGCCACAGTGAAGGAAATAACACATTGCTGCTCCCCTATGAGCGTGGTGGATTCGGGGTCCCAGAATTTCAGTTATACTACCTTGCAGTGCAGTGCCAATTTGCATCTCATTGGTATCAAGCTGATGCCTGTTTCCCCTATACCAAACCTGAACGAGATCAGGCAGGGACTGTTCCAATGTCGTCCATACTACCACAGGACCTTAAACTGGACCCCTCCGACATTCAGACATTGTCTAGTATGACCTGGGTGTAGAGGAAGCTTTGCTGAATGTTGGTGGAGGTCCTTTGTATTTGCCCACCCTCCCGCTGGCAAGCAACCTGTGGCTCCCCATTACCCAAGAGAAATTGGCCCAACAGACATCACTACATCAAAATTTGCGCACGATGGGGGACCTATTCAAGATGGCCATATTCTCACACATGCAGATGACACTAGATTTGGCTAAGAGGGAGATTGGTCTACATTGGGGCAGTGGTGTTTGTCCTGCTACAGACGCTTAGTTAACCAGTATGATATACTGTGGCATGACGAGCAAAATATATATTACACTGCAACCACCAGACTGAAAGATTTTTGGCAACCACTTCGGGAGTACCTGCTCACACTGGATTCTTATGAACAGAGCTAAATTGCTGATTTCTGCCTTTTGGTCTTCCTACACACCATGTGATATAATATATATGAGACTGTCATGGCCCTCTATTATGATATATTATATGCTCACTTTGATCCCCCTGTTCTGTCTCATCATGTATTTAGTGCTCCTCAGATTGGGCTTTACAAACAAACAGTGCTAAAATGCAGGCTCAGACAGATGGTTCTGATGCACTCATGTAGAGTGAAGATAAAAAAAGACCCCCCTCTAAAGGAGAGTCCACTTCTAAAGGAGAATAATGATTCCATAATGTTGTAAATGTCATTTGAGACAATGAAGATATTCAGCGCGTGTACTTCTCAATCGTAGGAGTAGCCAATAGTAGAATTCATTTGCATGAAGAACGGCTGGGTAAATCCAAAGTTTTAAGGCTATTCATAGAGTGTGCTCTTTGAAAATTTGAAAAGGCCACTAGTACAGAGGCAAGGGCTCTCCTTTAGAGTGGTGTCTTTTTTGCATCTTCATAAAATATTGTGGTCCTGAAGATGGTCTCATGGATGCACATCGTTTGAGACCGAAACGTCAATGTACAGCCCATCTTTCCTTTGGACCCTTCAGGTTACCTTCAGAAGTTTTGTCTTAATGCCAAGATGGACATTCAAGTGTTTTCATGGGAGAGTGGGTATTAGTACATTGCTAAATGTTTAGGAGCAATAGTACAAAGCTTTTTGGACAACATATTGACGATGTACCATATGTTACCATTTTCTTTGAGCCCCTTCATTTTTTTCTCTGTTTGAATCTAATATAATTTGTAAAAGCATATCTGCCAGTCTTTGTGATTCATTCGACACCTTACTGCTTCAAAATTTGTAAGAAAATAATTTGTGATGTCACCCTAGGACATCCCCAACTAACTCTCTAAGTTAAGCCTGACTGCTCTGTAGCAAGCTACCAGGGGACTGACTACAGCTTAATTTGGGGTTTGCTTGTGCCTTACTCTGATTAGGATTGTGCTTGCTCCGCGACCAGGGCTCACACCCCAGTCACTCATTAACCCAATTTCTAATAATAATTGATCATAATTGCTGTACCACAGGAACACAGCTGAACTCCAGTACGATACATGATCCTTTTTTAAGTAGGGGAAATGTAACTTATAATGCTTGAAAATGAAATCTAAAGTTCACTAACAATGAATCTTTCTGCCATTTTCTGGCAGTTCTGTGAAGTAGGGTACGAAACACTCAAAGCATTCACCTCAATAGAACAGAAAACCAATTTCACCACTTCAATTATAAGTGAATTGGACAGTGGTGAAAATGAAATCCCACTGAAAATTGATTTGAAAACATGTGTCAGTAGAGTGCACATGGATGTAAAAAAGATGTGATCCCTTTTGTAGTATATGTTGTAAAAAATACTGTGCAAAAATGTCTATAAAAAAAGAGTCAGTTACAGAGTGTGCAGCAATTCTGCCACTTTGGAGATGCACATGGAATGTTAGCACAAGGTTTTGGGGTTCACATAGAAGTGGAACTTTACTTGAGATGTCAGTGACCACACTCTCTGTGATATGGAGAAAGGGCTGTGGTCACAGTAATGACTAAAAAAGCTCAGTATGCTGCCACCAAGACTTTATTTGATTCACTCACGCGCATGCTGTACGTCACCCTCCAAGTCAAAGCACAGGCTCAAGACCTCACATTTTCAGGGACATGCAAAAATAAAAAGGTCAGGGTACCAGTTTCACGTGTAGTCGGACAAGTAGGCCTGGGGTACACACCCAATCACTCTGCAGGAGGCATTTCCATGCCAACATTCACAAAGAAGGTACGCAGATAAAAATCTGATGTTTTCATCATACATTGACTCTTTTACATCACAGAATAAAAGTTATAAACAAATTATGTCAATTTTCTACTCTTTTAAACAATCAGGATGCCTTGTTTCCTCTTCTGTGGCCACTATTTACTTTTTTTTTGGTATTGTAATCACATTTGTACATGAAGTCACACTCATCTCATTCTGCGATAATGAAAGTGCCACCAACATTCTTATGCATATCCAAATTCAGAATGTTAACACATGTGCTACTGTGAAACAAACTTCCAACATATTAAAGAAGCCCAAAAACAGTTTCTGGTGCTCAAAAGAAAAAAAACAAAGAAATGTGTGAGTTGAGCACTTGTATCTAGAATGGCACATTTTGTAATGCGAAAATTCTCTCCATGGTAACTGACGAGCACTACTGGCCTGAGTGCCCAACAGTACTGTCTGTAGCCTTAATTCTGATTTTGTTGTCATAGGCAAACACAGATCATGTGTGTGCGTTATTACATGGGCCTGTCTCACCGATTCAAGTCTTGCTAGAACGGTAGGGGTGCCCAAACCGCTACCCTCATATTGGTGGAAGGCTACTGCCTTCACCAGGAGTTAAGCAGCATGAGCGCGGTGGTGGCAGCATACTGTGTAGAGATCAATAAGAATGAACAGGCCCCTTTTTGCCTGTGTCACTAGAGTAGGGCCTACAGGCTCACCCCCTTTAAAGGTTCTGCTGCTGTGAGCTTAACTCACCCTTGGCCTACATCAGACTGGTATGAAGTGCTACGCATTACAGAGGTAATGTACCTGCGATGGGCTGAATGTTTGCCTGAGATGGGTACAATACAGGGATAATGCAGCCCTGAGCATTGCGTGCATTGTGCATGCATGTGCTGGATGTACAAGTGCCTATGAGTGGCACTGTTCCTGAAGGATGTAGTGCTGTGCAGTGCATGCAGGACAAATACACGTGCTGGGTATATATTTACCTGGGAGTGGAACAATGCATGAAGGGTGCAGTGTGTGCGTGTTAAATGCATATGCTGGATGCTTGTGTGCCTATGGGTGGTACAATACAGGAAGGGTACCATGCGTGCATGTTAAAAATATTTGCTGGATGTATGTGCGCGTACATAAAAGATACAGTGCTGGGCAGTGTGCGCATGTTAAGCGCATATGCTGAATGCATGTATGCCTATGAGTGGTACAGTACATGGAGGATGCAGTACTGTGCAGTGTGTATGCTGTATACATGGACTGGGTGTATGTGTGCCTGTGAATGGTACAAAACATGGAGGGCCCTGGGTTCCATTTTGGGAGACCCAGGCGTGCATGTTGAAACATGGAGAGGAGGTAGAGAGATCCCCCCAGACAGATTTATGTATTACTGCATTCCTGTAAGCTGGGTGGGACACACACTGGGGAGGGGAGAGTGAGGCTTCCCCAGTACACTTCAAAGCATTCTTTTTGATTCAGTGAGAAGTAGCAAGAAAGAGGTCTGGGCACATCTCAGGAAGGAGATGGGGCTGATAAGAGAATCATAAAGAGTAGGGCTAGGGGCCCTGGGCTAACCTTTTGATGCATATATCACTGTGGCGGACATCCAGGTGTGAACTCTATTTACTCCCATGGCCTATGCTGTGGTACTATCATCTTTGGAGACACTACTGCTGTGACAGTCTGCTTCTTTTTAAGAGGAAGAATGAGCAGGAGTGAACACTTAACAAGAAGCAAAACTGCAACTTAAACTTTCAAAGACTCAGACCCTAAATCACATTGCGTGCCTGGAAATGGACTGTAAGGAGGGGAGTTTGAGACCCCAAAATTGTCATCTACCAAGGTTCCAGATGGGCTGTGTGAGGAGGGGAAGACTTCTGCCTGTGACCAGGAGTGGCGGTCAAGGTGCAGACCTTAACCGCCAGTCCTCCTGATGGGTGAGGGGACAATACCCAGGAAATTCAAGACCACCTGCCCTGGAGCCTGGAGCATGGGTGCCTGCTTGCTTGTCAAGACCTGTGTCCCCTATGAGGAAGAGGAGAGCGTTGGAGGGACTAAGGTCCAGTGCAGAGACCAGTCAAGTGGACTCCCTGTGCAAGGTGTGAGGAAATGGCTGCTGCACCGATTGGTTTGTTGCTTGCGTGCAGGACAGATTCAGCGACCCCCGCATGCCAGGAGAGAGCCTCTGTGAATCTAGCCGTGTGTCTTGCTGCACCGATTGGGCTGGAGCCGATGTAGTAGTAGTCAGGCAGCTACCCTGTATGCAAGGAGGGGCCACTGTGGAAAAGACTGCTGTCCGGTAAGGGCCATAGCCTTATGCGGTAGCGAGGCAGAGACCCCGAATGTCAGCAGGGGCCATTGTGGAGAATGTCACTATGTTGATCGGCCCACAGTCCTTGGACTGTGAGTAGTGGGGATCACATATACCAGAGGGGCGTCACCGAGAGCCCCAAGACTTCATCTGGTTCTGCTCCCACTGGAGAAGTGAGAACGCCATGGAAGCACATGTGCACCATCACCCAGACGATGGACCCCAGACAGGATTGTCCTAGCCACCCGCAATTGGGAGGCCAGTGGAACACTTAGAGCAGAGAGCTTCAGGAGCGTGACCCCTAGTGAGAGACTCTGCACCTGCTGAGTTCTTCCTCTGGGTCCACGTGCGGCCAGCTCACGTGAACTGAGCTGCTGCAAGCTTCTGCAGATGGGTTGTACTCAGAAACTCCAAACCCTTCACACCTAACGGTGTGGGTAAGGCTATATTTCGGGCCTGTCATCCCCGGGTGAACTTGCTGCTAAAATTACCGCAGTAGCACTGGAACACTATTGACTTTAAGTTAGAGTCATAGTGGTCTCTGGAAACTTGGACTACTATTTGGGCATACCCAGGATGTTGCCAATAGTGAATGAGGAATAACCACAATCCCTAACGTGAGGAGAGAGTTGGACAGGGAACCACCAAAGAAACAGTAAAGCCTCAACCTCAGGGTAGGACTGTGTAATTGATTGTGCATGTCATATTTTTCCTTTGTGTGAATAGCGGAAGAAAATAAAAGACTTCTTTTTTTTCTGGAAAGTGAGTATTTGGCTGGACAATGATTTATTGCTGCTGCTGCACGCATGTTGAGTTGTGAGCCTTTGTTTACTATCCTATATCCACCTCCCACCTGATGGAGCCTTGAACTGCTCGGACCATGCAACCCTGCGAGTCAAGTGTCGAAGGGGTACTTGGCTCAGATGCTTAGAATCCGTAGTAGATCTGGCCCCTGGACATCAGGAGTAAAAAGCCTCAACCCCCACAATTGAGCCCAGCAGCTCCTGTGTGTCCCGTGGCTCTCTGAAAGGGGTTCTGACACGTGGTGACTATGGTTACTTTTGTAACTACTTCTTTAATGAGTGTACACGCTTAACATGGCCCATGGATTCTGTTGCACTACTGTGATATTATACTGCCAAGAAAGCCAAAACACCGGGTTTGCATCATACACTCTTGGGGACAGATTTATCAAAAAGTCTTGCAACACAATGCAGCAAGACAACTTGTTGTGCTGCATAGCTGGATTCAAGCTAGCCTGGCTGATGAGGGTTGTTACCCCGAAACCGGTCCAAGGATGCTTGTTTCCGGTCCAGGGAAGCGCTGGTTTGGCAGTTCGGGCTGGGCTGTTCGCATGAGGCACAGGGTCAAGATTGATTTGCATATAGCTGGGTCTGAACTGGGGTGGCGAAGTGAGCTAAAGAACGATGATGGATTCAACCCAGATTTGTGACTGGAGGTGAGTGAGTGTCTGAAAAGTTTCAGCACTCCATCCATCATCTCCTTGTGTTTGCTTTGTTCGCCCTAAGTTGGCAGGGTATGCCCTTGCTCACTTTGCCACTGGATTCAAGCTAGCCTGGCTGATGAGGGATGTTACCCCGAAACCGGTCCCAGGATGCTTGTTTCCGGTCCAGGGAAGACCTGGCTTGGCAGTTCGGGCTGGACTGTTCCCATGAGGCACAGGGTCAAGACTGATTTGCATATAGGTGGGTCTGAACTGGGGTGGCAAAGTGAGCTAAAGAACGATGATGGATTTAACCCAGATTTGTGACTGAGGGTGAGTGTCTGTAAAGTTTCAGCACTCCGTCCATCATCTCCTTGTGATTGCATAGCATGATGGGGAGAGGACAGAAATGCGCCATTATCTACTAAGATATAGCGCACTCCTGCTCTCTCACCCTGCACTCTGGCACACAGTGTACTGCCTAGCACCAATGCAGGCATCCTGTGCCATGGTGAAAGGGTGGCTGCGTTACAGGCTGGATTGTTTTTGTGCAGGAAGGGACATGTTTCTGCACAAAAATAATCCTTTGAGACATTTTCCTCTTTCTCCATGTGCAGCAGAATGCAGCACGTGTAGAAAGAGGAAATAACGAGGAGGAATAAAGATATTTCTCCTCATTACATCTCTATTGGGAAGGTGTACCATTTTGAGACGATCCCAGATTTACTAACCTTAGTAAATCTGGGATTGCATCAAAATCCATGAGTGGATGCATGGGAAAGCCCATGCTCCAACCATGAAACATCTTGCTAACACAAAGTAATGCAAGGAAGCGATTTGTGCTACCTTGTGTTACTCTAGATTTACTAAACGATGCAGAAGCCACGGCAGGTGGCTTTGCGTGGCTTAGTAAATCCCACTAAAGGTCTTGTGTTGCCTTGCGTTACCTTGTGTGACACAAGGGCAAGTAAGCCTTTTGTAAATCTGGGCCTTGATCTTTAACTCCCTAAAACGACTATTTTTCACTTTGTCTCTTCAGAAAAAAACTGAACATCAAAGCAAGCCAATGGTGAAATAGTCCCTTGTTTCAATTTGTTTGCCCATATTGACATGTATATGCAGGGTACAATTTACATACAAATGACACTATTCTAGCATTGGTGAATAAGGTCAATTTTTTTGTAAGTCACAAACTGCCTTCCATTCACTATTTTTCTGGTTACAACTTTCTACGGTGCCTGCTGTAACATATTACTATTTGTTTGGATGTATCTCCTATTAGCATTTGTGGAGGAAACATTGATATTTTACATATATGATGCTCTCAGACATTGAAACACGTGTAGTATTTTCCACAATCACCAAAGTACTGCACTTTACATACAGATCGCAATGTGTCAAGATGTTGAATCAATCACTGGTGAATTTAAGTTTTAAGAACCATAAAAGGCTTTAACTTTATGTTTCACATCTGCTGTACTACAGGCAACAATATTGAAGATAGGGAAGTAGAAAACACAACTAATGTGGAATGGGAAGTCAGTATGAGAGGAAGCATTTTTGAGACATTAAGAAAGTACCTGGTATGAAGCCCAAATTGAGGCTGCCACTATCTTGGCACTGGATGTGTCACCAGCAACATTTGAGAGTAAAATCCACAGACTATTAGCTAACAGCTTCTCTGGACTCAGGAAGAGGTAATTGTAAGAGAGTGGGTTATTAATTAGGATGGATGTGAGTCCATCACAAGGAATAAGACCACAAATTTGTGAGGTGAAAAACAATTCTAATAATTTAGACCTGGGATCAGCCCTCTGTTAGCAATGGCAACAAGTTTAACTTAGGCATATTAGCATTAGTATTAAGCAGTAAAAAGTAAAAACACAACACAATAAAAATCCCACAACACATGTTTAAAATTAGAGAAGAATGTAATGACCAAAATAACACCAAAACGACAAAAATCCAATTAGGGGCACTGACAAGTGAAACAAATCACTGGAGATATGAATTTTTAAACATGCAAGGTAAAAAACAACAAGAACAATTATAGTCCCAATCAGTAGCCACTGTTTGTAGTTGACCAGGACCTAGGCATGCTTGCAGGCTGACTGTGATGAAGCACGGGTCAGATATACCAATCGGGTTCATCCTATCAAAGATTTTTCCTTCTGACTTTGTTTCTAAAATGGATGTCCAAATCCTCCAGCGGGGCAAAATTGTAGGCTGTATCTGCCGAAGTTCTCTTGAAAGTGGATATCCTTTGGATGAGGTCCTGGTGAAGTTGATTGATGGGAAACGTTCAGACTAAGGGCCTGATTTCGATGTTGGCGGGACCACAACGGAGTGGGCCTTTTTGGTCGTGTTCCTGCCCGTCTGCCCGATTTAGATGCTGCATTGCAATAGGCGAGAAGACGTCCACTGTCCCACCGACTCCGCCAGGTTTTTGCTCCCCGCCCCTTCGGCAGGATGGTCTGTAGGAGGGTGCGGAGAGACTCCAGCCAGGATTACCGGCATCGTTTTTTGGTTCTGGCTTGTTTCAGAGGGAATCCAAACAGGAATCCCTCCTACTTTCAGTCGGCAGAAATGGATGAAAAGGGGTGAATACTCCCCATTTTTTGTTTGGGGGTTCTGGCTGCGGTTTCCTCCTCTTCTCCTTTGTCCACTGTCCCCCCTGTCCTGCTGCATCTTGACCGTGATGGACCATCACCCCATTTTGATGGACTGGAAGGTAAGTGTTGGTGGTGTGTGTGGGTATACATTTCATGGTGTGTGTATGTGGGTGGGGTGCAGTGCAGAATGTACACATAATGCAAACAACACATATCCCACAGACACATATGTACACCTACACAACATATAGGTGATTTACATTAAAAAAAATGTCATTTACCTGTCTCCTCACATCCGGGGTCACCCTCCGTCAGTACTCCACTGACAGACACCACCAGGCCAACAGGAACATCCAGATCTGCTCGGTGGGACCCCACCATCAGGACTGCAACTGCGGGCAGTTCGCCAACACAGAAGACCGCAGCTGTGGCAGTCTTCTGTCTATCACATGTACATCTAGATAGGGCAGGCGGACCGCCGTTAACTTGATGGTGTTTCAGAGACCGCCGAGGTGGCAGGCCAGCAGCTGGACCACCAAGACTGAAATCAGGCCCTAAGTTCTTTTTATGGAGCTCAAATTCCTCCAGCAGGGCAAAACTGAAGCTGTTAATAACGTAATCTATTCCAAAACAGAAACCTTTGCTGTGAGGTCCCGCTAATGCTCTGAAGTTTTTGAAGAAACTCATCTTGGTCGCTTCTAGGATTCCCAGGACCTCAGGGACAGCACTTAAGGGCTAGGAGTCACACCAGCACAGGTCACCAGCACGGTCCAGTCCAGGTTCCAGTTGTTACAGCCCAGCTGATGAAAAGGTCGGTTGCAGCTTGTGATGTCCCTTTAGCCATCCAGAAGGTCAGACAACTGTAACTTGTAATCCACTTCTTAGCTTTTGGTACAAGTAGGAGGCGGTCCAGCCATTCAGGTCTCCACACCTGTCTCAAATAGCAGATCCAGTACTCTTCTATTCTTCTACAGGTCCAAAAAGTGTTCCAATGAACAGTGAGTGAAGTGCCATTTGTGTCAAATTCACAAGCCTGAGGG
Source organism: Calotriton arnoldi (assembly GCA_963921515.1). Lineage (NCBI taxonomy): Eukaryota > Metazoa > Chordata > Amphibia > Caudata > Salamandridae > Calotriton > Calotriton arnoldi. Next base: position 872,853 of record CAWUFW010007171.1, on the reverse strand, counting down.
TTGGGGTTGATGCCTGAACATTCCCTAACCAATTGGAAAGAGTTCCCAAGGGCAAACCTTCCCACTTTTACAGCACATCCTGTTTGCTTTATTGCAAACTATCCCACAATGTACTATTCTAAGTAAAATCAAAGATGGCACAACCTTTATGCCCTTGGAGGTGGATTGTGTGTCAGCCAATGGTTTGTTTAGGGAAATGAGCAGCTCCCTCCTCCTCAACTACATCAAACTAGTTCTGGCACTAGCTCCTCCTCCCACTGCACTGGTGTAAAACTGGCTACAGAGAGCCCAGGGGACAAAAGACTTCTCTTCTCCAGGTCTCCGTTTAAGTTTAACTATGAATCAGCAGGCCTCACTCAGGTCCCTTTCAAGATAATTAATTTACTGAACTCTCCCCAGATGCCATTCCTGAGCTGATATGTATGACATATCTCACAGTGAAGAAGAATGAATATTCCCTTTAGTGATTTAGTCATATATTCCCCATTTAAAAAATAAATAAAACCTCAAACATTCATACTCCACACATTTCACAACCCAACAGGTCTATAATTGTATGTGGGGCAATGTTTTAATTCATGATTTACAAAGTGCATGATATAATTTTCTAAAAATTAAATTTTAATAAAATAAATATTTTCTCACCATTTGAGGATCTGTGGCACTACAATTATAGACCTTTTAATTTGTAAAATGTGTGGAGTATGAATGTTTGAGGTTTTATTTAAAAAAAAAAAGAGAATATATGACTAAATCACCAAAGGGAATATTCATTCTTCTCCAGTTTAGTTAAGCCCTTTCCCTTTGGTACGTGGGGCCTCTCTCATTATATTGGTTGATATAGAACGATCTGTTGATCAGAGAGCTTGTTTCTATCACTCCGCCAACAAGCGTATCTATTCAAAAATTAAACATTATTTGGGTCCTAAATACACTATGGATTCCTTCAAAACCTTCGGATTCTCGTAGGATCAATATAACAAAATTATAAATATGAATAGTAAGAATGGTAAGACACTCACCACTACTATGAATCATAGTGAGAAATGGGTTAAGATTCAAAATCTTAAGAAAACGTTAATCAGAACTGAGCTCTATGCGGAATTCCTGGTGGGATATCTGAAAATGACGCACTGAACTAACTAAATCCATTCAACAGTCTGGCATAGTTGAAAAGGAGATTTATACCAACTATATGCCTGTTATCTGATTTCGTTTTTGGATTAGTCCACAAACTTTTTAAAAAGTGTATTGTCGTATATGTTTTGTGTCTCTCTTCTGTTTTTTTAATCTTTCTCCCTTGTTTCTAATTATTAATTTTTTCTTATGTTTGATTTATAACGTACTTTATGGGATTGTACAAAATACTGAAGCTATCTTTGTATTAGAATCTGTTTGTCCTTCTGACTTTTTTATAATCATGTATTAGATTAGATAAATGTTATGAAATGGTTTTTATATGTGGGGCAATGTTTTAATTCATGATTTATGAAGTGCATGATATAATTTCCCAAAAATTAAATTTTAATAAAAGATATATTTTCTCACCATTTGAGGATCTGTGGCACTACAATTATAGACCTGTTGGGTTGTGAAATGTGTAGAGTATGAATGTTTGAGGTTTTATTATTTTTAAAAAAGAGAATATATGACTAAATCACCAAAGGGAATATTCATTCTACTTCACTTTGGTTAAGCCCTGTCACTTTGGTACGTGGGGCCTCTCTCATTATATTGGTTGACATATCTCACACCCAGGTCTTCCTGCCAAAAGGACTCACTAATTTGTTACGCTTGTCAGATCAGTTTTCACACCTCAGTAAGGAGAAGCATTGGCAGTGCCATACATCAGCAGACTAATGCTAATTAGCTCACTGTAGGTTAAAGCAGACAAAGTCTAACTTTTAAAAAGTTGCTTTTCAGAAATATTTATGAAAATCTGAATTCACGACTAAACTAGATTTTTAAATACATTAAAAATAGTGTTTGAATCATTCCCATAGCTTGTCCCAAACTGGAGCTAGTAGAGTTATAATTTTATTTGGGGGTGTCCAAAATTAGAGTAATTTACTTTCACAATAATTATGCAAAGGTTTGGCAAAATTATATGCAATTATGCATAATTATGTGAAATGTAAATCCATAATTTTGCACAAAATTAAATTAAACAAAGTACTAGAACAACAGCTGCTCGCATTCTATTGTTCACAGTAATTATTTACTGCGAGGGGTGTGTTTCGCTTAAATGTTTATCCTGAATGGCGTAAAAATACGCAAAGTGCTGTAATGGTGTAAGTTTGGGAATTTTGCATTCCAAGCAAAAATTCCTAAATTAAGCAAATTACACTGGCATAATGTAAATGTCTCTTCAGGTCTAATTTTATTCTAAACTTTAGTTTTTTACACAGGAAAGCTACAGCTGTTTATGGCGAAAATAGCTTTTGGGTACTAGTCACTGTAGGTACAAAGCAACATTAAATTCTTGCTTGTACCACTTTTAAAAGCTAAGCATTCTAGCTTGTAGGCTACAAGGCCTACATAAGGGAACTTATTTAAAATATAAAAGTAGGGTTCTTTCTGGTCAAATATGGTTTTGACAGGTTTGCCTACAGGTTCAAAAGCTTCAGGAGTCAGGCTGCATGGGTAGGCTTAAAGCTATGTTTTTTTTGTCACTCTAATAGATGGCACAATAAGTGCCGGAGTCCACAGGTGGCATTTAACTTTCCAAGCCATTCGTGTATTTTCCTATAACATATACCATGGCCTTACTGGAAAATTAGGTAGGCCAATTAGGAATTATTTCATTTTACCACATTTTAAGTCTCAGAGCAAATACACAGAGGCCCGGACAGCAGTGCCCTAGAGTGCAGAGTTCAGCCACCAGCAATACCAGTCAGCCAAATATGGGGGTGCCCACGCAAAAACTCACAACAATTCTTTACCACTGTATGATGTAGGTGCCCATGAAATTGAAGCAGCTACTTTCGAGGAAAACCATGCTGAAGCATTGTCAGTCAATGAGGTACAGTTTCTCACCAACACAAAATTGAAAATAGAGATAATGTGCCAATTTAACAAACATTTCACTTCATGCACTAAACTGATGACAAACTCGTTGTTGGGCAAAAGGAGTGAAATAAGAAAACTGTGCATTGGTAGAGATCAGATAGCCAAGACTCTTGGACAATATGCAACTATAAAGAAGCCAACTAGATCCAGCATGAATACATCCGGGCATTGATTGATATATGTTGCCAAAGCAAAGTGTATGCTGATGGTACAATGTATGGCATGGTCAGTAAAATATTTGCTAACAAGTACCCAGTAGCTGTCAACATCCATCAACCAAAAGGCCTGTTGTCACTGGTCTTCAAACTCAGCATACACATTGGCCTCAAAGTTGTACCTTTCAGTATTTGAGGTTAATCTGGCAATATAGCAGACCAACAATTATCCACTTTTAGAATATTCCAATATTTAATGTCTTCATTTGTATTTTGTAAGAAAAGGCCTCTTTTTGAATGATCACCCCCCAAGTTTGGGATTGATGTTGCTGGTTTTTCGACTCTGAGAGTGCACTGAGGCCTGCTACACAGACCTTAGTGCCAGCGCTCTGACACTTAAAAGTGTAATGTTTGGCTTATATTCAATTAATATACCTTACTTATAAGTCCCTAGTATATGGCACCAGGGGTACCCAGGGCCTGTATGTTAAGCTCTACCTCATGGCTGCAACTCATGTCTGCAACTATATGTAGGACATATATTTGTTTGTGTCCTAACAGCAAAAAGCCCAAATTACTGTTTTTCCTGTGGAAAGGCCACTAGCCTCATTGGCAGTTATTGGCAGGTATTGGGCTACATGCTGACAATCCACTGTGCTAACTCCTGAATGGGCCTACTAAAGTTAGTTATTCAATGTATCAAAATAATTGTTCTATTAAACCCAACTTGATGGCCAAGTCAAATTTAAAGTAAGTTTTAACTATAAGGCAACTTTAGAAAGCTGACACTCTGTGCCCACGTTTTCCAGTGGCCATTCACAGATGCTGGCTACAAGACAGCCTTCCTCCAGGAGCGCCAGTAACCTTCTTCTGAAGCCACAAAGATTTGCCAAAAAGAAAACATACAACCGCGCTTTCTCTGGAATTGCCCCAAGGATCTGGAATGCATTACCCCCAGAAACCAGACTGAATCCCTCAACTGCCTCTTTCAAAAAAGAAGTTAAATCTCTTCTCATGACGAAATTCACCTGATCTGTGTATCTGACTCTTAGAACAACTAGCTGCAACGTAAGACATTACTTTGAAATACAATGTTTCTTTTGTTCTACTACCTTACTTGTAAAGCGCTCTGATACCCGCAAGGGTCATGTTCGCGCTATATAAAACCTTCAAAATAAAATAAAAATAAATAAAATACCCTCCTGGGGGAGTTGTGAATGGCTCCTAGGAAAGGAAACAGCAGCTACCAGCCATTGGACTTGCCGTCTCCACGGCAGAAAGTCACTCAGGATGTGAGCCCAAAAGGCAAGCTTCAAAAGGGAATCAGCCTTTAAAGGGCATATGGTGGACACATATGAGAGGGGATGCTCTTTTATTCTGGTAGACAGGTTGGGTACAGGGACAGAGAGGGGAAAACAGTTGCCAAACCGGTTTTCCTGTGGGCGTGTAGCCCTCAGATAGCCAGACATCTAGGGTGGGCTATGAAGCTCCACACACAGAGAGAAGGGTCCTGCCATCTTGGGAGGTGGCAGAATGTTGCACTCTGGATAGCTAGAATCCACACATTGTAGGAAGTTGTCATCAGACTGGAAGGGATCTGGTTGCCAGCTCATTGGTCAGTAACCACCACATGTCTCAAGAGCACTTTCTGGGCATAAATATGGCACCCCTGGCATCCAGACCTCAGACCATGTCTGCACTGAAGAGAGGATCGAAGAAGAACTTCCCTGCTGTTACCTGGACCTGGCAAGAGAGGCTGCACCAACCACTGGACTACACCTGCTGATCCTTGGGCTAGCAAAGAGAGGACTGTGCCTTTGGTGCCTGACTAGTGGAAAAATCACCCCAGAGCCCCAGACAGAAGAGGTGAACTCCAAGAGCCAGTTTCATGACATCCTGTTACAGCTACAGGGCCACAAAAGCTGAAGTAGCTTACCTTGGCAAGTCAGTAGCTACAATCGCTTGACTACCACTGACTGCCGACTTCAGCCTGGTAGACTGAGCCCCAATGCTCAAACGTTGCACTCATGTCCGCTGGACCTGGGAGAGTTGTCGGAGTGCAGTTTGTTCGCCCAAGAACACAAGTCTCTACCAAAGGGAACAACTGTTTTGCTGTGACCGGAAACCAGTAGAGCAGTGGCAACAGGAAATTTGCTAGATCCACCAGGACTTGGCAGTACATCGATCCCTGTGGCTAAAGTTTTCCCACCAAGACCGTGGACAAAGGAGTAGCCCCAGGAAACCCCCATCGACCACACAGCATCCTCAGCATCCTGTATCCCTTGCATCAGGAGCACTCCATTGAAGTCTATGGCGGTTCACCGAGAGAGCCTGGAACTTATCTGAATGCTGCTTTTGGTGATAAGGTAACTGTCCTACAACTCCTTACTGGCCCACTTGACCTGCTCCCTGCCAGAGTTGGTCGCCCAATGCAGGCCGGAGTACCTGAGCACAACTCTTTAAAAGTTTTACAAAGTTTACAAAGTTTCCAATAACTGTGGTAGTTACAATTGCTTGTTTGCATTTTGAGTGTAAAGCTGTGTTTTATGTTTTACTTAAAAATCTCCATCTCTATAACCATCAGATTGACTTTGTTAATTTTTGTATCTAAAAATTAATAAAAGTAAGATCTATTTTTATAAATTGGTGTCGGATTTCTTTCATCTTGTGTGACTTTCTGATTTCATTCTTTTTTTTCTTCTAAATGCTTTACACTTATTCCTTTGTTTAAGCCTGACTGCTTGAAGCCACAGCTACCCGGGGTTGCGATAAGGTTTATCAAATGAGCCTGACTGGACCCATGTTGATATCCTGAGTGCAGTGGCGGCCGCCATTAACAAAGGGTTGGGGGGTGGGTGGGAGCGCAGAGGGAGGGTGGGTGGTATAGCGAGCGTGGGGGGGAAGTGGGAAAGAAAGTGTTTAATAATAATTTTAAAAACGTACCTGACGCAGCCAAACGCCTCCCACGTCGCGTCGCTCCTGCTGGCCTCTTCCTGGGTCCCAGTTGCCCCTTGGACAGACTCCCAGCCAATCCCTGTGCTGCAGAGCTGCGCAAGGATTGGGCTGAGCTGGCTAAAGAGACGCCCTGCTCAGACCAGGGAGTCTGTGGGGGTTTCTCCAGCTCGGCTGCTGAAGCAGCTGGGCTGGAGAAACCTAAGTGCGCATGTGTGTTTTGGTCGTCCTGAGACGACCGGCCAAACACACATGAGCACTTAGGGAGTGCACAAGTCCTCCTCCTCCACACTCCCATGCCCCGCCCCTCCATGCACAAGCTGGCAAACAAAAAATAAAACAATGCTAGAGCATCGATTTATTTTTTGTTTAATGGCTCTGCACCATTGCAGAGGAGCCACCACTGCCTGAGTGAATTACAGAGTGAGCTCACACACCCACACCATATAAAACACCACTTTCCTCACATACTTGCTTTGAGCATTATACATAGGGGTTACTTAATGGCTAAATCTGACTTTGGTTTCTTACAAAGATTATCTTAAAGTAATCAATTACTCATAACAGCATCACATTTTTGACTGCCTCGCTTAATATGCTCTCTGGATGCCCTCTCTCTCCTTAAAACATAAAGGGCCATATTATCAAGAACGGGCGATAACATTATTGCCTCTTTAGCGGCAGGAAACTGCCCCTAAAGCGGCGATAAGGGGCTTGATAATATGCCCTAGAGAATTCCAATAGAAGCCCAGGTTTGATGTCCTTCACACCAGAACCTGGGCTTCTATTGGAATTCTATAGGGCATATTATCAAGCCCCTTTTCGCCGCTTTAGCGGCAGTTTCCTGCCGCTAAAGCGGCAATAATGTTATCGCCCGTTCTTGATAATATGGCCCAAAATGTCTCTACTTATTTTTATAACACCTTTCTTCACTCCACTTATTGTCCAATCCCAAGACGCGTCCCCTAGGGAATATCCTTAATTAGCATACGAGAATGTCATGATTGAAAATGTAATGTATTATGACAGATGTCAGCTTTCTGAATGTTCTTCTGTGGAATGCGTTCTTCTTAATATACATTACGGAATCCGGAATATAAATATCCTTATTGCGGTGACACATTGGTAGGCATCTGATAATGTTCCCACTGTGTGAAGTTGAAGATTTCACATAACAGAGTGGAATGTTCAAGATGCTAGTCTCCAAAATGGTGAAAGCAGTGAACGTGTTTGTAGTCATCTGCATCCGGTAACGATGCCAGTCATTGAACAATGCATATGATTGTAATTCCTACATCATGTTTATGACTGCATTATTAACACACAAATTGGCCCACGTTCCTGGTGATACAATATTATCAAAATGTAGTCAAATCATTTGCGAATTATACCAGATCCAAAATTGCTTCTTTGAGTGAAATTCTCTGAGATTCACAGGCAAACTCTTTGTTGGAGGCAGTGAAAGGATGATTGCAGGTGCAGGTACAACTTCAAAGGCACTGGGAATGCTGCTTTGTAATCCAGCCAATATTGTTCAGGTACCATCGTGCTTCAAATCTCCATAATTATAATCCATGGAATAAAAGATGTGACCCACAAAGCCTTGCACGTGTAAAACTAAACAAGTCAGGGGTAGCTACCTGCTGAGATGGCATTGATCGCCATTCTGGACCACTGATGAGTTGAGGTGCCTCATTCAGGGAGGTGGAACATCAGCAGGGAAAAAATAGCCCCCTGCTGTTCAAGGTGGCAAGACCTGCTGGTGGGCAGGGATATACCATCAGCAAGAAGGGCCATATCATTGTGTACATTTCTCTGCAGGTTATTGATTCTTGGCGTGTTGTATGGTAAACAAGTGATGATATCACAACAGGGCAGTGATCAGAGCCCATGAAGTCGAGATCTGCTGTAGCATGTTATGTGCATTTGACTGTGGTTAGAAGGGATGTGAGAATAGTAATTCTGTCCTCATGGCAGACCGAGCCTCAGCAGGTGCTTTTGCACAAATGCTGGCACATGTTCCTAAGCAAAAAGAGTGAACTGTACATGTTGTTACTACACACGGCGAGTACTTTGAGACACTCTAACCATTGCTTGGCATCGAGGTCGTAACAATCTAAAGAAAGAATCAACACCAAACAATACATATGTGAATTGGTTTACATCACTTCAAAAATCTGTGACTCTTCAGTGAGAAGTGGTCACTATGGGAGATGGATTTATCAATTGACAAACTTGACATTGCAAAATGTTTTAGTTTGTTTATGCATCAAGGGACATCAAGTACCGTTGCTCTAGTAAGATTAGTGTTACAACTGCTGGCCATTTCCACGTGTGAAACTTTCATAATACCTGACCTGTCTTTAACATTAGGAGCAAGTTGTTTCTAGCAGCCAATGACAGGCAGTGTAAGATTGTTCTCTAGTATCAAGGTATATCTATGCCGTTCTACTAATGTTTATGCCTTTGTCGATTCTTATCTGTGACCTACCTAGAGCTGCATCTTTACATGTATTCATATCTAGTTTTCAGCAGTGTCTGCAGCATCAATGCCTTTAGAAGGTGTTGTTTTGTTCTCTAAATGCCATTGGCTGATGGCCATGAGTGAGGAGAAGCCTCTTTTGGAATAGCCGTATTCTCTGATATGCCATTGGCTGATGGCCATGAGTGAGGAGAAGCCTCTTTTGGAATAGCCTATTCTCTGATATGCCATTGGCTGATGGCCATGAGTGAGGAGAAGCCTCTTTTGGAATAGCCGTATTCTCTGATATGCCATTGGCTGATGGTCATGTCATGAGTGAGGAGAAGCTTCTTCTGGAATAGCCGTATTCTCTGATATGCCATTGGCTGATGGTCATGTCATGAGTGAGGAGAAGCTTCTTCTGGAATAGCCGTATTCTCTGATATGCCATTGGTTGATGGTCATGTCATGAGTGAGGAGAAGCTTCTTCTGGAATAGCTGTATTCTGATATGCCATTGGCTGATGGTCATGATGAGTGAGGAGAAGCTTCTTCTGGAATAGCCGTATTCTGTGATATGCCATTGACTGATGGCCTAGAGTGAGGAGAAGCTTCTTCTGGAATAGCCGTATTGTCTGATATGCCATTGGTTGATGGTCATGTCATGAGTGAGGAGAAGCTTCTTCTGGAATAGCTGTATTCTGATATGCCATTGGCTGATGTTCATGATGAGTGAGGAGAAGCTTCTTCTGGAATAGCCGTATTCTGTGATATGCCATTGACTGATGGCCTAGAGTGAGGAGAAGCTTCTTCTGGAATAGCACTACCGTTCCAAATTATGCTTAGATCTTGATTTATAACCTCAGTAACCATTTTGGTGCCATATTTTGAGTTCTGCTTTGTAGCCATGAAAGCAAAAGGTTGAGTCTGAAACAATAAAATTAGGAGCCATCACGGCTGATAGAAAAGCCTGTATCTCCACTGTCTAAGCTGTAGTCACACAAAGGCTTGCTCTGTGTGTGGGGCGGTACGAAATCAGAGCCATCAAAGTTTCCCACAATTTTCGCTGAGGCAGCACAAAATGTATGCTTCACGCATGAACTGTTAGTGTAAAACAATGTATGCAATGTAGTCCCATATGAAGCTTGCTCTTTCTACACTACAAGTATTTTGTTTCTAGCATGTCAGCATGCAAACCTTTTAATAATGTTTTATGATCTTCTACCCAACTCCCTCCTGACCATGTGAGTGCGATTAGATAATATAGGGGTTTCATTGTTTGCTGAGAATGCGGAGGGCAAGTTTACCAAATATTCAAAAACACCATTAATGCATCATAAAGCTTGTGCAGTGTATTTGGATGTTTCCATGTTACACATTTTTCTAGCAATTCAATGGCTCTTCTTGTCACTTTACTGGATAATTCATAACCCAAAATTATGAAATTTGGTATGTGGTTTTAGAATTTTTTAAGTTTATTTTCTATCTCAATTTAGGAAGTGTGATGACTACTAGGTCTACCCTCTGTTCTTCTATAAGATCATCTGTGAGATATTTCATTGACATATGAGATGACTTCTTGATTCTCTTATAAGAGCGCCTTTATGCCAGAGGCAAAAACTCCCAGGCTACTTACATATGTTTGCGGTTATCATATGAACACAAATTGTGGCCCAGAAAATGTGAATAGGTCAAATTGTACCTATCTGGTGCTAAGCTTTAGCTGAACACGTTATTGACAATTACCAGAGTTGCTGTATATTTTTGACAGACTAGGGGCCTGAGTACAAGTGTAGGTGCTATTTATGTCTTGCCCAGTCACTTGCAGGAGGCACTCTCACAAAATGCTCAGATATGACCTCCTCATCTCTAGGCGCTTCCAATTAGGGGTGGGCATGACTCGTGTAGAAATTATGGTGGTGTAATTACACAAAATTACAGCAAAATTACACGGAATTACATGCAGGGCATAACCCACCATTATATAATTATTAGAGCGGACATATCTTGCTTTTCCAAAAAACACTGTCACAGCAGTTCCAGTAAATGCACTGAAGGTTTGACAGAGGGCTCCGTGAACATGACAGAGCTGTAAGTTAGACTTTCGACATTTTTCTTTTAAAAAATAAAGTCCCTAAATGATATTTTGTTTTTGAAAATAAATAAAAACAATGATCCTCTCACCATGAATATTTTCTCCCATGGTGTGTTGGTCATATAAAGGTTTTTCCTTTCACTTACCACCATGTTTAGCATGCCAATATGGGAAAGCAAATACTGCCCATGTGCTTTCCTGCTCTAAAAAGGGCCAGCAGACACATGGCCAAATCTCCGATGGCCCTTACTCCATCGGACCGTCGGAGGTGTATGTAGGTGACGGAGAGGTCTTTGCTGTCTACATTCTGAAGTTCTGCCTGACTCTAAATGACGCGGGCGGAGCTTCACTTTTGGTTGAATGGGTACTGTCATCTTTACTATAGCCTTATAGCCCGCCGTAGTGGGCTATACCGGCTATTAAAGGCCCGCTCCCGCGTTAAAGGCCCGAGCCGAAGGCGAGGGACTTTAACAAGGGACCGGGACTTTAATAGCCTGTATAGCCCTGCTACGAAGGGCTATATGGCTATTAGAACATTCTGCCACTAGAGGGCAGAATGTTCTAACAAATAAAACAAAGGCCTCTCGGAGCCCGAGGGGATTTAAATCCCCTCGAGCTCCGAGAGGCCTGTGTAAAACATTGGAATGTTGCTCTGCGGCCCTTTACTGGCCCTTAGAAGCATGGAGCACTCCATTGTCTTCAATGGAGCTCCCAACATTCCAATGTTCTAATATAGAATACCCTCTCTGCATAAGTCTAAATCAGGCCCATAGTGTCTAACATTGGAAAATGCATTGACCATTCAGCAGAAAAAAGTCATCTAGTTAATTTTGAACATGGCTATTCCTTCTCGTACCATGAGTAGGTCGTCACCTCTTTTCCATCAATAAACATGTGCAGTTTTAGTCAGCAGATATAACCTTCATGCTATTTCCATCACTCAAAGAGCAATTCGCTATGTATCCATCAAATCTCTCTGAGAGATGAATAATAAATCCTGCCCTCATGATTAATTTGTCATTATTTCTTACCTTAAAGGAAACACGAATTCAAATCGGTCCCTCGCCATTTTTGTTTCACATTTTGTTCCCTCCGAAGACTCCTCTCTCTAATTAGGTAAACTGACAGTTTTCTGCAGTGCCTCGTGCACATCCACTGGGAAAGCTAAAGTCTCAATACAAGTTCATTGGAGACTTTCCTATTGCTGTGTAATAATTAAAGATTGTGTTTTGATGGTCAGGGTGCTGTCTAGAGCTTTAAACGCGACAAAGCTATATTTTATTGTAAATGAGATTCATTATGTCTTCTCCCTGTCACTTTCAACTGCTCCCATATCTTTTTAACCACAATAGAACGATCTCGCACAAGAGCCAATTAGAGCCTCTGTAATTACTGTAGCCTGTGTGGGAAATAAAGCTGAGTCAAGTGACAGAAGCCGGCACATTCTGGCTGCCCACAAGCCTTTGGAAGTTTCACGTGCGCTTTCAAGCTAATAATAAATGCGTCATCCTATTGGTTCGTTAGGAACGCACGCCACAGGGTGCACGCTTGGCTAAATTAAAAATGTTAATTGTGTGGGGACAGTCGAGTTGCTGAGTGGTAATATGCGCAGTATTTTTAGTGAGGATGATGAGAGTGGACTCTGGAAGTCATTGTCACCAGACGTAGAATAAATATAAACAAGCATTTGCAACGCAATCGGTCGCGCCTTTGGGACCTTATATGTATTTAGCTATGCAGCACATTAGCCTGGGTGCTAAAACATCTACTGTTCTTTAACATGGAGGGAAAGTAAGCACCTAACTGCGTGACACACCAGGTATGGAAACACATGGATAGAAATATTGCCTTTCTGCTGAAAATGATATAGTCCAAAGCTCTGTTTTGAATATAAAATCAGGGCCTTCGGTAGTCATATCACTGAAAATACAAGATTTGAAAAAAATATTATTGTCTACGGGTGCTCGGGTGCTCGTGGAAGACAATTTCTATGGACTGGAATCTAGAGAATGCCAAAGTGATTCTGGTATTTTACTGACCTCTGCTGGGCGTTTTCCATCAAGACAGTTAAACAGAGGCAGTTGAACAGAAAAAAAAGTCCCTAAGCGGAAGCAGACAAGTCCTAGGGCTGATCTCCAGAGCCCACAAAGTACATACACATATGAGTATATACTAAAGTATATATAAGAGGTCTCGAATGCTCGACCTAAAAATGGTATTGGCAAAGCCAGTTGGTCTGGCTATACGATTTTACCCTATGGAAACAAAGCGTTGCACAAATTAAGTTTTTATGAGTTAGATAGAACATAAAAGTTAAACCTATCTGCTTTGGCAAAGCTTTGCTTTATAGAATCATGTTTGCACCTGAAACACATTTTGAGAGTGTTAGAAGGCTAGTTGATGGTACATTGCGAGACTGCCTCGCTGCTGAGGTGCTGACACGTATAGGAACACCTACTACAAAAAAGACTGGACAACTAACAAGCAAAGTGGTGGCTATGGCGTAGACAGGGGTGTAATGCTGGCCTCTGCAGCCCCATGCGGCACAGGTGGGCCCTCGACCCTTCAGAAGGCCCACATTCAGCCGAAAGCCAATTACCATCTATAAGGTATGGGAGAATCAGGGGCCCTTCATCACAATCTGCAAGAAGCGTTGAATTGTTTCGCATTACACAACAAAGCATTGACACAGGAGGACCATCATGGATCAGGACAGCTGCTGTGTTTGAGAGACGTCATACCACAGAGCTGCAGTGTGGCTGCTAGTGTAGGGAGATAACACCGATGAAGTACACTAAACCACAGGCAGTGATGAGGGACATGGGAGCAGATAGGAGAAAGCAGGAAGTTGAATGCAGGATACCTGGTAGACCAAGACACCAGAAGTAGGCTCAGTCTAGATCCGCAATGTCAGTACAAGTGTGGCACGTGCAATAAATTGGCCAAGCTGTCTGCCACACCCATGACGCCCTATCAGTTTATAAAACAGTGAGGTTTGAGAACCGAAGTGTGAGCATCAGGCTTTACAGTAGAAGCAATAGTCAGACTCCCTAAAGTCACAAGTTGCTTTAAACGTAAATCGAGACCACAAAGAGGCAGAGTAGCATTTCAAGAGCCTGAACGTGAAGAGGTAGGTAGAAAAATAAAGCATCAGTGTATGAGGGGGACATGGACGTCCATTCACCGAAATGCTAGAGGTAGTGGAAGTGACATTATATACCCTTTGACCTTAATGATGTCACAGGAAGGGACATCAAATGACCTTTCACCCTGAATCATCCAAAGAAGTGATGTCACATGACCCTAATCCTGGTGACATCACAATAATTAATATTGCTAAATTTACATAATAATTGCACAATTACTATTCTGTATTCTTCTAGGAGAGAACAGAGGGTGTGGGGTTCTCTCCCCTGAGAAAAGTTTGAAAAAAATGACCCTTACTAGTGCATTTTATTGCACAATTGTGACATAAATTTGCTAAAAAGCCATAGGCTCTGAAAATACGCTCACTACATATTCAAGTCCTTTCATGGCATGCCACGCTAATGAAACATGACAGTCCCTATGAGTTCACCAAATTATGTTTATAAAATGTCCTATGGGTACCCCCTTCTGTCAAAAATGACCTTCATTGTTAGGACCAGCATTTTGCTATGGTGGACCTTTTTGCCCCAAAATTACATACAATATGCCAGAGCCCGAATTTTCCTAATACTGCTTCTCTTGCACTATGGATGTCCTTTATATCAAAGGTTATGTCTACCATGCCGTTGACCACATTTTGTCATAGATGGCTCCATGACATTGCCACAGTTGTCTTCCCATATGCCAAGATTTCCCTCTAATGTGCCATCACCAACAATTTGCCACTGCTACTACCTATGCCAAGAATTTCCTCCAGTAGGCCAGCGCTGGCATTTTTTCATGGGTGCCCCATGGCAAAATGCACCTAGTGTTCCAGCACTAGCATTTTGCTGAGGGTATCCCATATGCGAATATTGTCTCCATTATGTCAGTACCAACATTTTGCCAAGGGTGCTTTTATAAGCCAAGAAGCATGCCAGGTGTAACAGCGGATTTGCAAGCATACCAACACAGGCTCACTTACATTCACTTACACTCATTCTCTCATTAGCACTCACATGCGCTCAATCATTTTCACCTAGTCTCTTGCACTCACTAAAACCCTAAAAAACTCATTTACACTCTCTCACTCTTTCTTACTCTGACTGACTTATACTTACTGATTATGACACAAACACACCCACAATCGCACATACAAACATACATGCTCACACATACACGTTCCCTCACAAAACTCAGTCTCAACCACATGCATGCACACAACATACATTTAAAGCCATTTTATTTTTATTTCCCAAGATGCCAGTGACGGTCCAGACCTTGCTGCTCCACTTTTTCTCACATTAATAGTGAATAATAAACTATTATCCACAATTAATGTAATAAAAAGGGGCAGAAAACAAGGTTAGTGCCTGACTCATATAATGCGAGACACCATTGCGTTCTTGGCACTGATTTTGCCACCTCTGAGGCCAGGGGTCGCAAAAAGGCAGTGCCAGGGGTAGCAAGGGGCAAGCTAGGGGTCGCAACTATGACCCCTGGCGACCCCTAAATGAAATCCATGAGGCTGGACTGAAATATCAGTGAAAGCTGTGTGGTATGTAATGAACAGCTTTTTATTAAAACTTCATTCTCTGTTTCCCTGATCAATAGAAGGGGAATATGGCCCTGAATACAAGAGTACATCAATGCTATAGGTGTAACTTCAAGGAGCACAGATGAAATATGGAAAATATGGTACGATCTATGGTCCAGAGTGAAAGAAAAGATGGCTAACAGGAGAAAGGAATCAAGTAGCACCAGAGAGAATGGAGATAGAGGAGGTCATCCAAAATGCATTGATTCATTAATGTCTGAAGCAGCTTCCGTTGTGTCTAACATAAATACATCTATGCCTGCCCAGATATCAACATGTCCTAAAACATCAAAAGTGGCAGGGGAAGTTTCAAAGGGGAAGGTGTCAGTATCAATGGAACCAAATTAGGGTTCAAAGGAACAAAATGGGTGCTCAAGACTGAAGCTCAACACCCTGGGCAGGGAGAATCAGCAAAGTTTGAGAAAGGTCTTCTCTCAGCGAAGTCAGGACAGTATCTGCTAAACTATTCTAAGGAACACACAAATAATACATAAAAAAAGATTTTGGAAGCTTCTTACCACCAACTGCGTTGGACGGTCCAATTGGAGGCAATATTCTCTGACAGCAGGTAGATTCTCCAAGTTCCCAGTGTTAAACAGAGAAGTATGCAACTGCACAGCCTTGAAGTTAGCAACAGTCCAGTCTGCATGATACAGGAGACTCTCTCCCGTCCCCATACACTGCACATCCATGGCCAAGTTCTAGTCAAAATGTCTAATCTATCAGTTCTCAACAATAAACAAAAGACTATTCTAGCTAACAAGCGCTTCTTGATAAGCATCTCTAGAGGAAATAAGAATGTGAAACTCACAGTGCAGTTAATAAGAAAACAGTTAAAGTGGTCGAGGCCTAGTCACATTCATGCCAACGTTAAGAGGGAAAAAGGGCAGCTAAACGAATACAGTTAACATGAGCAAATACATGGATTATATTTCAATTACATAAATGTGGCTTACTCTGTAGGTAATACAGCCACCCACTAACATTTTGATTAAGACAAAGTACACAGGTTAATATTACTATCAAATGATGACTATATTGATGAGTAAATGTATGAAGCACTAAATTACCTGGCTCTGCTCCCCCCTCTGATGGCTAGAATAGCCATCACACAAGACAGATCGACATTCTGAGACCATCTTCAAAAATGAGTTGTCTTCTGCAGTTTATATATAGACTTCTTTAATGCCTTCATTTCATCATAAGCCTTAAATTGCCTCTCCTCTATCGCAAATTTGTCTCTCATTCTCCTTTACCCTCTAGAGGTCTCTTCTTGGTCTTCATATATTTAATTTCCTTCACCGTAAAAAATAAAACAGTCATACAATAACCAATTATCAAAATAGGCCTGAATGTCCACTGCCTAAATTGCACAGCCAACCATCTATAGCAGAAAATCATTTCCCAATGTCTTCCATGCACCTGCTTCCTCTAATTCCTTCAAGCCTCTTGACAATTCAATAATATTTCTAACATACTTGTTAATCGCCTTATTTGTATCTGGCACATAAGTGTAACACTGTTGGACTTTCAACATTTCACAATCTCCGCCCTCTTTCACAAGCAAAATGTCTAAAGCAAGCCTGTTTTGAAGAACCATAGCCCTAAAAGGTCACTAAATCAGTGTTAATAGCTAGCAAAGCTCCAGCAGTATTAGTTGCAAGTCTATCAAATAGGGTAGAACGTGTTTTAATAATCAAAGCACTCAAAATGACCCCATACAGAAGGAAACATGGCACCAAAAATGCCACCTATTTGTGTTCCACTTCTACATTTAGCCCTTCCAGGAAGCCCACTTCCAGAATGTTTAATCTTGACTGCATGATACAACTTAGGAAAAACTAAAGCTAAATAACAGCTCCCTAACCAACTTACAGGAAATTTGAAATAATCATTATTTCCACACACATAATAAATTCCAGGAACGACAGGATCATCCCCTGCAAATATCTGATCTGTGTAACCTAAAACGTAGAATCTATGAGGACATTCACTCCAGCCCATCATCTGGAGGTTATAAACCTCTTTGTTTCTCTGAGTAAAATATACGACAGCTGCAAGCAAATTGATATTTGCAAATTAATTCTACACGTGTAAAAAGAGCAAACCTGTGTTTGCTGTTACAGAGTTATTTTAGATGCAGTTATCTTCATGAGTAATCCCTAGCCCTACTCGATCTTCTTCTTAAAATTGGCAACCCTTCTCTTCTACAGGAACCTTGGCCCTAAGGAATCTTCAAAATTTAACAAAGTTCAACAAAGCTTAGTTCATGGACAGTAAATTGCAATTCAGTGGTTCGGATTGAAATCAACAACTCAAAGAAAATCTGATTCTCCACTTTGGTATCCTTACTCATGAGGGTTCTGTAGATACTACTCCTTGACCACTCAAATCATAGAAAATCAGATCAGGTTCACTATCTGTGTAGTACGTTCACTCGATGGCTGAGTACCTTCACTGAGGTACCCTCTTCTCTTTTGATCTTCTGACTACTGGCTGTTCATCTTCACTGTCACTTAATCTGCTTGACTTTCTATTCGGTGACAGTTTGTTGGATACGTTCCACAGATAAGCTTGGTTTCAGCCTCTCATGACTCTTTGGCCACCTTTCTGTTTTCGGTCACTCCTGGTCACAATACTCACCCCTTCTCCAGGATAAGAATTGTCATTTGCTCGTACATTAGGCTGGTCCACTGTAACTACTCTTGACTCACTCACTACAGGCTCAGGACTCACCTTAATTAGATTCTGTGTCACTTCTGGAATTTGAATCACTGGTTAAATCTTAGGTGCCTTGGTGCTCTCTTCGCCCCCTTCTGCTCCTACAGGATAATCAGGAGTTTGGCTTTGCGAATTGGTGGTTGGCATCACCACTTCTTCATCAAGACAGCTCACTCACTGTGAATGGGAGGCATACACTCAGTTAGGCAGTCCACCACATTTGACAGATGTGTTGGTGATCAGGATCACCTGGAACGGTCCACGCAAGCAGAGCTCCAAACATGATTTTCTGACATGTTTCTTCACCAGGACCCAGTCACCAGACTAAGATCGTGGCACTGCTCCTGAGCTGGGAGGGCAGTTGCAGCTTCAACCTGGTAAGAGACAGAATTTACCAAATCAGCCAGTCCTTTGCAGTAATCGAGTACCATGTCATCTGAAATATCTACAAGTGCATTCACAGACACAGCAGGCAGCCTCGTGGTCCTCCCTATGAGGATCTCGAGGGGTAAAAATCCAGTTTGCCGATCTGGAGTGCTTCAGAGACTCATCAACACCAAGGGCAAAGCATCCAGCCACTTCAAAGAGGTAGACACACACACTTTAGCCAGGTGAGGCATCAAAGTCCCATTCACTTGTTCGACAATTCCAGATGCTGCAGGTCGATAGCTAGAGTGCAGTCACTGTTCAACCTGTAAGGTTATAGACAGCATTCTCAGAACCTCATTGCTGAAATAGATTCCACGGTCTGACTCATGAGAAACTGGAAATACAAACCGTGGTATTAACTCTCAAGGTAAGAGCTTGGCTACAGTGAGACTATTGTTTTATGTAGTGGGGTAAGGTTCTATGCAACGGGCAAACATGCACACCACAGCCAAGACATTTTGGAGCCCATTATACACCATTGCATCTCGATAAAGTCCAACTGCATCCTGTTAAACCGCCGGATCTCCCTATGTGCTTCAGTATTAATGGTGTTCTCCCTACATTCAGCTGCTGGCAGGTGACACATAGGCGACAAAGATTCTCAGCCATCACTCTGAAATGGGGGTTAAACCAGTTTTGCCTGAGCAATCTCACCACAGCATCTCGCCCTATGTGTGCAGGACCATAAAAATGTCTAACCATCAGGGACAACAAATTATCACACAGGTCTCCCATCAGAGGAAACCCAAATCCAATCTCCTTTCTTCACTCAACCAGCCCTAACCCAGCCCAGTTGCAGCCTCTTGACTTCCTCTCATGTATCAGCAATAGTCAACAAGAAACTGAAGTTGATCTCCCTTTCAGGCTCATTTGAATCTTCTCCATTAAATGCACAGGACCCATGAGAGCAATACCAAGCAACTTCATCGATACTTGTTTCCAGCTGTCACATAGTCATTGACACTCTTGCGCCCACTTAACCATTGCAAATTCCAGTGACATTTGCAGGGCCTACAATAACGTCATCGTGTTATTGCCATTCCTAATAGGACGCCCAGAAAATGTTATAAACCCTCTTTAAGACCACAAGTGGGAGAGGATGTGGCTTAAAGGCTAGAGCACTCGACTTTGAAGCTGGGGAACCAGGTTTGAGTCTGGCGGAGGCTCAAACATCCTGTGATTCTGGACAAATCACTTAATCTCCCCATGCCTAAAATGAATGTGTCCGTCTGTAATGAAACTGGTGCTCATGTAAAGCGCTCTGATACCTTCGGGGCGAGTTTACGCTATATAAAACTGCAAAAAAAACCTGTCTGAAATCGTGATCAATACCATATTGACTATTAGTGAAAAGGGTAACTTTCTATTGGTCAGAAACACAGTAAGCTCTAGTAAAAGAGACCAATTTAACCACTTGGGCAGATGATACAACATGGATCCAGGAGGCCTCCACCACACCCTCTAAGGTGCAGATGACATAAGCAGCTCTAAAAATTCCCCTTCATCTCTGTCATGAGCTATCTACAACAGTACATAATCAGGCTCTGTAAGGGTTTCATCCTAAAATATTGAGTATTGGCACATAGTTCAGTCATATCGAGACAGTCATGCTCAACCTCAACCCCATCAGCTTCACTTTCAGACAATGGCAACAATGTGGGAGGGTTCAAACTGCTATAAGGTTTTAATGATATATTGTCAGCCATCAGCATGATTTATTCATACTTTGTAAGGCGACTACTAGTCCAATGTTGTGACTTGGTTCAAGTGATAAGCACTTCTACGGAATGGGAGGCCATCACTATAAGAGGATAGCCCATAACGATATTCTCACTCTGCTCATTGATGAGACATACTGCTGCTAGAGCTTTCAGACAACCTGGCAACCCTGCAGCTATGGGGCCAAGTGTGGCTGAAAAATATGTAACAGGTCTTTGAGAATCACAATGTGTTTTTGTAAGCACTGAGAGAGTGCAGCCCTACCCCTCACTGCAAAATAGAACAAATTGTTTACTGTAATCTGGCAATCCTAGGGCCAGCACATGGCAGAGACTTTCTCTCATTCATGCTTTCATTGTCCCATGGTATTGGATCAGACGCATTTTTATGCATACACCTCTATAGAGGTTTTGCCAATAGGGAAAAGTTGGGTATCCACTGATAAGAGCAGCCCACCATTGCCAGAAACACCCCGACTTCCCTCTGCGTAGTTGGAGGGTTTATTTTCAAGGTGGCACAGATTCTCTCCTGTGACACCTTCCTTGCTGCTTTCTCGATATGGTGTTCTAAGTACAGGGCTTTTTTCTGACAATGAGACTTTATGTCCATTTTCGGCCAAATGGTTTAACAAAGCAATAGTGGCTTGCTTACACACCTTCTGTGACATTGACACCACCAACAGATCGTCAATATATTGAACAAGGACTAAGTTGCACAGTAGCTTCAAAGTCTCCAGATTATTTTTTTAAGATCTGGTTTAATATCGAGGGGCTTTTTGTATGACATTGTGGAACTCGGCACTATGCCCGAATTTTATTTTGGGACCAGAACACGAAGAGAAACTGACTCTCTTGGTGAAGTGGAATGAAAAAGGATGCCCTACACAAATCAATCACTGTAAACCACTTAGCTTCACATGGTATGTGAAAGAATATCATGGCAGGATTCGGTACCATAGGACAACATGGGTTAATGATGTTATTATTATTTCTAAGGTCCTGCACTATGCAGTACTTGCCTCTCGGCTTCTGCAGGCCCATAATAGGGGAGTTACATGGACTCGCCAAAATCTCTTTCAGGATCCCTTGTTGTATTATGGACTCATTCACTGGAGCAATTCTGCCCACCATTTCTGGTGGGAGATTATATTGGGGCATTCCGGGGTATTCAGCATTGGGTTCGACAGTACTACATCTTTTAAGATGTCAATGTCTTTACCTGAATCCCAGACTTCGGGCTTTACATTATCTTTCAGATCAGTGGGCAAATCATCTAGTCATCAGGGGAAACAGCCCAACAGTTGTTCCTTGTTTAGCCATTTTAAAATCCACGTCTTCATCATGAGTTTGAAACTCAGCATCCTCTAGTGTATAGTAAATTATGCAATTCAATCGTAATAATAAGTCTCCGCCCAACAGGTTGACCTGACTAGAGTCACACACCATGAACTGGTGACTTCCTCAAAGGAGTCTATCTTCACGGGGTTCTTTTCCTTACTCAGGATTTGCAATCTTCTTGTTTGCAACACCTACAAAAGGGTAGCGCAAGTGTCGATCAAAGAAGACACTTGGTGGCCATTCACCTCTCCTTCTATGTATGGACTACTTTGGTCTACCTTCAAGACTAACCTGGCACGCAATCTTCCTCCCCTTCTTATTTACCATCATTGTGATTGATTGGACCCATAGTCTTCAGAGGTATCGAAGACAGGGTACTATTGGAAACCTATAAGCTTATGAAAGCGACTCTGAATTGCTCCTATTAAGTTTCTTCTGTATCCAGAACTGCAGATTGTCTACCCAAGCTAACTCCAACTTATCCAGTAAGAGGTCTCAACCATATAAATAGCCAATGGTTAATTTTGGGTTGCACCTGTATCTATCAGGGCAATTATAGTGTGAGATAAGATACTTAAGTATTTATTGAGGGTATGCCCTTTCCGGTCAGAATGAAATAAAAAGTGTATAACTGAGTTAGTATTTTTTGACGATCTTATGATCTGAATTCAGGGAAGAAATCAGGTTGTAGCTCTCACAACAAGACCAGGAATTCAGCTACTCTGGTTCTTCCATACATCATTTAAAAAGAGTTACTAGTTGTGTGCCTAGAACATCTACCAATAGTTTGAATGTTTCAAAGGGAAGCCCATTTGGAACAGATGCTTTATCTGATTTCAGACTCATTATGGAATCCCTGACTTATTTCTCTGAGATGCCTCTTTGCATCATTTCAACATCATCTAACTACGATAATAGAACTCTTGACTTCTGCAACCTGCTGTCTACCATCTCAGGATGGAGTCCTCCAAGTTTCCTTACATAATTACTAAAAAAGTCTTTAAAACACTTTTAAGCTCTTCTTCCAGAATAGCGAGATGCCCTATATTGTCTCCATTTCTTTTACTACTATCCATGTCCTACCTGTCCTGATTTTCCAAACAAGCAGTGCACCTGCGATTTTCCCATATTTAATATGCATGACCTCACTCAACATTTTTCCAAATAATGTCATGTTTTCCTTTACCTGTTTACCTGTTGAGTTTTTGCCATATGAAGTTTATATTCTTATTCTCTACTGTTTTCCTAAGTGTCCTTTAATTTAATTTCTTCCTACTCTAGGCTCACAACCCACCATGATTTTATGTTTCCTTTCACAAAAAAGCCTTTTATGCATGGCAGATTAAAGTCCAAGTTGCAGTCGGTACAGTAAATTGGAAGACCTCTTTGTAGAAATTAGAAGCAATTCCCTCAGATCTCCTTCCACCACCATTAATCCATCCAATCTTCTTTGAAAACCAAATCTATATACTTTTCCTAGGCCTATCTTTGGTTCTACTACAATATGGTCTGTAAAATGGGTACTTGAGTGTCAAGCCTCTTAACCTGATGGATTAAGGAGCCATATAGCAGGAAAGAATCTAACTAAATACCTTACTCAGAATGAGACCTGATGTCCTGAATAGTTATACCCACTATTTGTTCCTGACATTCCCGCCCCTTAGATTCAAATCATACTAAAGATTGCTTAATATAGATTTCATCTTCACTATGCTAGTATGCTATCTAATATTAGATCTATTTAATACTTCAAGCAGTATTATGTTAAAATCTCCTGTAAGGATATTAAGAGGAGGAAGCTGCACCATGTCTAAGAGAAGCTTTTGATAGCATTCTGATTCATCATCATTTATAGAATACAGAAGCCAATGTGAAAGAGACTCCTTTTAAGGATAGAAATGCAATTACCATTCTTTCTCTAGAATCTGTTTAGCGCTTTTGCAGACCTATGCCACACTTGTGCATCAGTGTTATAGCTGTTCCCTAATCCTTGTCCTTCATACAAGTCTGCTATGTGGGATATACTGCCCTTTCTACCCACCATAGATGCTGATGGAATTGTGAGGTGCTCTTCATAAAGTGTGTTACCAATGCTGATCCCTGCACATATGATAGGGTAGTCTTACCTGAGTGGCCATCGGAACTGACAATGTCGGTTGCATTGGCAGCAGAGGACCTTTTGATTAGGGAAAGTTGTGGGGTTGTGGTGTAGAGTAGGCCACTCTCTTCTTTGCAGAGGCCAGCTACCATCATTGGCATTCTGAGTTCCTGGCCTACATATAGTATATTTTGAATTTGGTGCTCGGTATTCTGATTGCTTTTGGGACAATGGATGTGGGTCCTGATGGTTGATACTCTGGGTGAGGAGACAATGCAATGTGATGAGCCGCTTTAAGGGCGGGAGGGGTGGAGGAAGCAATAACGGGTCATGAGTCCCGGAAAATAGAAGGAGCTATTGCTGCCAATCCAAAAAGTACTTTAGTAAGCATTTCAGGGATTCCTGTACAAATGCCAACAAGCTTGTTGGTCTCATTCTCTGGGGGCACCAGGGAGGGGCTTAGATATGATCTGGATCTGCTTCACAGTCTCCAGTGGCAAGGTAGATATGAGTCCTTGCCACTGTCTTGTGTAAGCTTTAATTAGAGAAGGCAGGACAAGGGCTGCAGATGGAGACGAGGCGGGAAGTGGAGACAACAAATGATAATATATGGCTGGGACGGGAAATACGGAAACCGCACTACCGCCATCACCAACAATTATGTGATGAATAAATGAGTTCCAGAAACAAATGTAGAGGTGCACGAGTTTGAGGAAAAAGACACCACAAACCCTCTGTCAAGGAAATCCATGATCATAAGTCAAATGACGTCACTCAGCACTATGTATATGTTTATAATCACAATGTCTAATATGTCTAATATTATTGGGTCTACACATGTGGAATTATTCTGGATTTCCCAAATTTACCCATTCATTCATATTCAATGTATTGAAAGATGGTCCACAGCATGGTTCATTTCCAAACCCTTATTATATCTTTGTTTAAAACAAGGTGTTTAGTTCTTTAAGAACTTGTTCAAGCCTACGAAATATACATAAACAAATATTCAGTATGTTTAAGTTACATCAAAAAATAACTTATATACAGGTTAAACAATTAGCTATCTCTCATACATTAATTTAGAAAGGGGATCAATAGGCCTCATTGAGCACTTCAGTTCACGTATACAAGAAATGTATAGACGGGAAAGTTTGAGCAATCTGGAATAATTCCACTTGAGGAGGGAAGAGGATTCTTACAGCATCCAAGAGCCTGGAGGCAGTGTCTGCACAAGAGGACACCTAGTTCAAACAGGGCTGTAATTAGAAGGAAATATTTATGATTTTAGTTTAAGCAACAGGAGGATAGCAGACTATAGGGGTGTAGTGAAGAGACCACTCTCTCCCAGACAACAAAGGAGCTAGACAAAAATTAAGCTTCGGCCTAATAGGTCTTAAATGTAAAGAATACAACTATTTGAGGTGCTGTCCTAAACCCGCCATTACACACAGGAAGATAAAAAAAGAGGATATCCTATTAGCAAGACATGTTTTAGGATTCTGAAACTCAAGCAGATATTGAAGGTGTAAAGATTAAAAGACCCGGAAGCTCTTTCACTTATGGCAAGCAGTATTCAGTGCTCGACCTATGCTTCAGTACTACCCTTGAAGTTAAGCAATAAGGACATGAAGATGAGCCCCCCCCACCACCCGTGATATGAAGCATAATATGCTTAGAACTATGGGATATGGAGGAGTTGAACACGTTCTTTTAGGTATAAGATGATAGGACCAGTTTACAAAACAGTGGTGTACAATCTATGCAGCCTCTGGTCACACAGCTCACAGAATTGCCAAGTATTTGTCAGAACCTGAGGAACCCTGTGACTGAGGTATTCTCAAAACAGTGAATGACAAAACTAAACCTTTTACCTGAGAAATGGGAAACTTTAACATTACTCATTTTTAACATGTTTAGTGTTTTAGTGACCATGGAGGAGAATGAGGAGGCTGAGAATGCCAGAGGGGAGAGGAGTTGGCCTAACGGCTCGGGCGGTCGACCTCAAATCTGGGGAACTGGGTTTGAGTCTCGGCAATGGTGCTGAACATCCCCTGATTCTGGGCAAATCACTTAATCTCCCTGTGCCTAACAAAAATGAATGTGTCCTCATGTAACGCAACTGGTGCTATGTAAAGTGCTCTGATACCCGATACCTTCGGGTCAAGTTCGCGCTATATAAAACTCTGTAAAATAAAAAAAGGGCACCCTTGCTCAGATGGAGGGAATGGACACTGAAATAGGCACTCAGAGGTTAGTATTGGTAGTGGGATCCCAGGGAGAGTATAAAGGGGACCTGCCAGTTTCCTCCTTAGAACTGTCCATCGGAGTGCTGAGAAATAAAATACCTGTTAAATTTTTCTTTAAAAAGAAGAATACCAGAAAAAGAATCAGTTCGCCTGTTCCCATTTAGACAAGAAGTTAAAGAATGTGTCTCAAGGGCAAAATCCCAAGAGATAATATCCAAATACTGTGTAGAAGAAAATATTACTGCCGTGTAGGCAATTGCCAGATTGGAGCCTAGGGAATCTTTGCTATTTGAGAGATTGCAGATATATGAGAACCAGGCTAGGCATCACAATGTATGCATCAATGGAATTCCAGAGGTGGTTGAAGGGTCTAACAGAAAAAAGTCTATTGCCTAAGGATCTTTCTGTTGAAGAACTAACTAAAGATATTCAGAGATTCCCATTGAAATGCTACAACAAAGCGAAATAAATTGTAGTTAAAAGCTATACACTGAAAAGAGGTATTTATCTGTATATCTGACAAGAGATGTTTTAGTGGGTGGTTGTACAAAAGAATAGAGACACTTGGGGCGTGTTGGGCTAAGGTATATTTGAGATTTCCTGCATTGTTAAAATCATATGGAATAGCAAGGAACACAGCATGAAAAGAACAGACTGGAACATTTTAAACAAATAGAGAAATAACATTGATTTGGAGTATCAACTATGGTAAGAGCTCCTCAAAATGAAATCTAGAATAAGGGCAAATCTTGCTGCAAGATGATTAATTTTGAAGTTTAATGGGAAGTTTTTTCTAACTATATGGCATATTTTTACAATCATATGGTATCAGAAAGGGAGAGGAGTTGGATTCAGGTTTCCTGTGCAAACCTTAATATGATGTGTTCTCTACGGTTGGGGATAGTGCGGGTGCATAGGAGCATGAACATAAAAGAATTTGCCCTCATATTTGTCTATTAGTAACAATTCAGATCAGAAAATGATTTAGCTAGGGAATGTGGGTAACACCTTACATCTAAAGTGCTGGGCCTAAAGAGCTGATGTAGTCCTTTTCTAAGAGGCTTGCTTCTTCAAACAAGAAACTATGCCGTCTGAAGATTTAAAAGGGGCATTGCTAATGATCCTGTACTTAGATGTCCCGTTTTATTTATTGGCTCTTCTTCTATACATTTCAAGTTTGAAGTCTGGTGCTATATTATTGCAACTAGATTTAACAGCCATGTATCACATTTTTATGTCGCAGAGAAGCTACTCCCTCATGAACTGCTGCTCCATTGTGAATTGCGTTATGCCATGCTGCAGAGGGAATGCCTGGCTTTTAAGTGGACAGTGGACTTAACCTTTTGTTTAGGCATTCTACAATTCATACTGACCATGCTTCTCTCATTTGATTTGCTCACTATAACGATTCGAACCTCAGCATAATTCTGTTCTTCTTGCCATTCAGTCTTTCTGTTTTTTGGTGATACACAATATTGGGTCTTCTCTGTGTGTGGATGAATTTTTGTCCAATTTATTTTGTGCTTTTCCAGCTATCAGGGTCTTTTGGAGGTTTCTGTGGCAAGGCAGACAGAGCTGCCCCAGCATCTCATGGTGGGTCTTACAGCAGCTCATGAACAAGAGACCTGTGTACACGAATGGCAGAAATTGAGTGTATTCCACAGAATCAGAAGGTGGGTGATGTTCCATGGAGAAACTATGGGCATTCCCACATGTTCAGGCTCTAGTGTCAGGGTTGGCAGTGTGCATGGGTGGAGGAGGGGCTGGGAAAACTGTGGCACCACTGTTAGACTGGGCTTCTTTGGCGTGGTTTCCCCTGACTTTTTGCCTCTACCTCCTGTATTTTTTATGCTGTGCTGGATTTCGTTTTTGCTGGCTTAGATGCTTTGGGCTCTTTGCCACTGCTGATCAGTGTCAAAGTGCAAGTGCTCCCTGTGTAAATTGATATTACAATTGGTTCTCCCTAATTGACATATTTGATTTACTGGTAAATCCCTAGTTGTTAGAAATGAGAGTCTCTAGTTGGCAGAGGTAGGTACCTTTGTCCAAATAGGGACCCTTGCTTCTAGTCAGGGTAAGGGGGATACACACTTTATATAACCCCTGATCACCCCCTGGGAAGCTTGGCATGAACAGACAGACTTATCTCAAAGGAAATGTGTAAAGTATTTGTACTCAAAACACACAGTAATACAGTGATAACATCACAAATGGACACCACACCAGTTTAGAAAAATAACGTATCTTAATCTAAACTCAACAAGACCAAAACGACAAAGATCCAACATACATGTTCTGAGAATATGACTTTAAAAAGGTTTCAAACAACTTGGCCCATAGAAAGCTATAGCTGCGTGATTTCTCTCAAAGTGCCTGTAGTTGCGACAAAATTCACAAGGCCAAACAGCCGCAGAGATGGGAAGCGTCAAAAAACAAAGAGATGTGTCAGTTCCTGAGACCAAGGGGAGGCGATGTGACAGTTCTGCTGCATGCAGGCGAAAT
Organism: Calotriton arnoldi; assembly: GCA_963921515.1. Taxonomy (NCBI): domain Eukaryota; kingdom Metazoa; phylum Chordata; class Amphibia; order Caudata; family Salamandridae; genus Calotriton; species Calotriton arnoldi. Next base: position 844,344 of record CAWUFW010007171.1, on the reverse strand, counting down.
GATGAGTCGAATCGGGTCTGTAGGTGGAAGCGATGCGTCGATTCCGAGACGGTCCTGGTCCGCGGGTGATGCGTCGGGAAAACTTGCTGCACAGGTACGATGCGTGGAAATCCGGGATGTGTTGGCAATCGATGCGGCGGCGGTGAGTGGCGCTGCGTCGGTTTCTTCAGCTGGATCCCTCGATGCGTCGGTTCTTGCAGTGGCGACAGGCGCTGCGTCGGTTTCGGCAATGGTGCCGCGATGCGTGGAGATTCTTCTTGCACATCAGTGCTGCGTCAGAAAAACAGCCGCAAGAAGAGCGATGCGCCGATTTTCTTGCCGTTGCGTTGCTTTTCCAGCTCCCAACAGCAGGAACAACCTCCATAGGCCCAACACAGTCACAGGCACGTCTTGGCAGGTCAGAACTCCCAGCAAGGAAGTTCTGGGGAGCTGGGGGTGAAGTCATGGTGTCCCTGATACTCCAGAACAGGAGGCAAGCTCTACTGAAGCCCTTGGAGATCTTCCTCAAGCAGGGGGACACATCACACAGCAAAGTCCTTGTCCTTTCCTTGGCAGAAACAGCTACTGCAGGCCAACCCCAGACAGCACACAGCAAAGGGGCAGTACTCCTCCTCCATTTTCTCTAGCTCTTCTTCTTGGCAAAGATTCCTCTTGATTCCAGAAGTAGTCTAAAGTTCTGGGGTTTTAGGTCTAATACTTATACCCCAAAATGTCTTTGTTCTCTTTGTGCAAGGGTATCTGAGCCCAGTCCAAACCAGTTCTGTCCTCACTGGTGCAGTATGACCACAGGAAGTGGAGACAGCATTGTGCAAGGGAGACAGGTCCTATTCAGGTGCAAAGAAATCTCCTCCCACTACTCTAAATTCAGTCAAGGTCTATTCAGCTCAGCTCTGAGTCATCCAAGAAGGGCCAGGCACACTTCAACCCCACCCCAGTTGCTGTCTACAGTGAATGCACATCCCCAACCCCTGTGACTCCAAAACCAGACAGTCAATACACAAACAGGCAGAGGCACACAGAATGGTTAAACACGAAAATGACATGTCCTGATAGTGAAATACTACCAATTTTGTTTTTCCCCATTGGAGGGCTATCTGTCCCATAGAATAGCATGGGAGATACTTTGTAACATCTAAGTATAGCTTCCCATTGGGACAAGATAGAGGAATAAAGTTTCGGTTCTTGGAACGCAGAATTTAATAACACATTGTTTAGTAAAGATGGCGTTTAAATTGTGTGTTTGAAAATACCACTTTTAGAAAGTAGGCATTTTCTTGTTGAACCATTCTATGTGCCTCTGTCTGGTTGTGGATTGACTGTCTAGTTTTGGAGTGACAGGGGATGGGGATGTACATTCACTGTAGACAGCCACTGGGGGGGTTGAGGTGTGCCTGGCCCTTCCTGGATGACTCAGAACTGAGCTGAATAGACCCTGGCTGCATTTAGAGTAGTGGGAGTAGTTTTCCTTGCACCTGAATAGGGCCTGTCTTCCTTGCACAATGCTGTCTCCACCCCCTGTGTTCATACTGCACTAATGAGGACAGAACTGGTTTGGACTGGGCTTAGAGACCCTTGCACAAAGAAGAACAAAGACAACATGGGGTATAAGTAGTGGACCTTAAACCTCTGGGGATCACCTCTGGATTCAAGAGAAACATTTGCCAAGGAGAAGAGCTGGAGAGCTGTGAGGAGGAGTATTGCACCTCTGCTTTGTTCAGTTAGCCGTCAGTTGCTGCTTCTGCAGGACGAAATTGGAGAAAAATGCTAACTAACCCTAACCTATATGTAACAGCAGAATCAGATAAACCTATCCTAACAGGGGACCCACCAACAGACACTGATATGTTTAATGACTGGATGACCTCAGTAGCCAATACCCTGGCGCCTCCCGCCCCTCACAATAAAAGACTCCCAAATAAAAACTTTGCCCCATGGTTCACCCCTATGCCTAAAGAGCTACAAGGCCAGTGCAAAAAAATCGAACGCACATGGAGAAAAAACTATAAACAAGAAGAGCTCACCAACTTTAAAGCAGCCCTTAAACAATACCACCAACAAATTAGAATAGGAAAGAGAGAATACTACTCCAACCTTATCAACCAGGCAGAGTCCGACCAGAAAATAATCTTTAACATCGTAAAATCCTTTACAGACCCAAAAGTGTTAGAACGCGAAATCCCGCTGTCACAAATTCTATGTGACCAGATAGCGGAATATTTTGACAAAAAAATAAAAGATCTAAAAAAGAATTTAAGACAATCAATGCCCCGCCCACAGAAGCAAGGGCCCTAAAAAATGGAATTGGCCTTAACTGCTTCAAGGAGATTAGTCTGGAACAGCCCCGACAAGCCATTCTAGCATGTAAATCAGGGTCCCCTCTCGATCCTTGCACTCCAAAAATTCTACATGCTCTCATTGACATCATAAACCCCATAATCAACAGTATAATTAACTCCTCTCTCAAACAAGCAAAAGTACCGGACAATTGGAAAATAGCATCGGTCAAACCCCTCCAAAAAAAAAAAAATACCAGACCCGACGACTCTCTCCAACCTCAGACCTATTTCGCTGCTACCAAGTCTGAGCAAAATTAGTGAGAAGCTAGTCAATACGCAATTAAACGCCTACCTTCAAGAAGCTAACATTCTGCACCCCAAACAATCAGGTTTTAGGCCTGGACATTCAACAGAATCGGTGCTGCTCCATACATCAGAAACCTTAAAATTTGCCTTAGATCAAGGTAAAAATGCAGTACTGATTCTGTTGGACCTATCGGCTGAGTTCGACACGGTCTCTCACGACATCCTAGCAGACAGACTCGGGGAATGTGGCATATCTCACAAAGCCCTGGCCTGGCTAATCTCTTTCATGGACAACAGGAGACAAATAGTAACCTTAGGCAACTTCAAATCAACAAAAAAACAACTGCACTCTGGAGTCCCTCAGGGCTCTGCCCTGAGCCCAACACTTTTTAACCTTTATATGAGACCGTTGCTCAGCCTGATTTCATCCTTTGACATCAAGTCCATCTCATATGCGGATGACACTCAGCTAATTCTCACTCTTGGCAAAAATTCCACAACAGCCGAAGAAAAATTCCAGAACTGTCTTTCAGCAGTCATGGACTGGATGAAAGCAAACCACCTCAAATGCAACAGCCAAAAAACAGAGATTGTGCTGCTTGGTAAATCAAACATCTTCATGCCCAAACAATGGTGGCCGACCGATACAGCACCACCCCCTAACACAATAGACACTGTGAGAAATCTAGGGATCCGATTCGATCATACACTATCCTTCCACCAGCAAGTGCTCTCGGTAGCGGGCATGTGCTTCCACATGATAAAAACATTTTTAAAAGTTTTTTGACTTGCTTCCTTTGACAGCCAGAAAATCAGTGGCAGTAGCCTTAATTCTGTCTCGCTTGGATTACTGCAACAGCCTGTATGCAGGAGCAAATAAGGTAGTGCTGAAAAGACTACAGACAGTCCAGAACGCTGCAGCCCAGCTGGTATTACGATTACCCAGGAGGTCCTCAGCCGCAACAGCACTCAAAACCCTCCACTGACTGCCCATACATAAAAGGATCCTCTTCAAAATCCTAGTAATAATTTTCAGAACCCTCAATAACACAGGACCCACATACCTAAGAACCAGAATCAAACCATATATTACCCGAAGGCTTCTGCGATCAAGCTCGGAAAATCTCCTGGCACCCCCCGCCTTCCACCTTTCATCTAGAGGAGGAAAGTCAATGGCAGTCCCGGGAGCGAAAGCATGGAATGCCTTGCCCACCCATTTGAGACTGGCACAGTCTGAACCCTTGTTCAAGAAACTCCGAAAAACCTGGATCTTTTCAGCCCCAGGCCAGTTAGTGCTATCACTTATCTGACCCTTTCACCGGTTGGCCCTTCTAATTCCTCACCACAGCCCCCGCCCAGTTTTTCCGATAGCGCCAAGATGCTCCCCAGAGTGAACATTGCGCTCTATAAATATCATCATTCATTCATTCTGCTCAAGGAAAGGACAAAGACTGGAACTTTGCTGAGAAACCTACTTGAAGAAGAATCTACAAGGGCTTGTGTGTGCTTGCCTCCTGTTCTGAAGTCTCTGGGACACAAAGACTTCATCCCCAGCTCACCTGAAATCTATTGCTCAGAGTTCTGACCTGCCAGGAGGTGCCTGTTCCAGTTTCGGGCCTCTGGATGTTGTTCCTGATGTTGGGATCTGGAAGAAACCTAAGAGAAGCAAGAAAAGCAATCTCCGACGCCGTCAGCGCCGCCGCCGTGACGCCACAACCTGCACCGAGGCCAGGGGCACAGCTTGGGAAGTGCACAACACACTGCCCGGCCTGCACCGCAGCTTCAATGCCCTTCAATGTCTGCTGACGCCTGCAGTCATTCATTCCCGATGCCAGCGCTCGCACCGAATCTGTCATCACCAGCGTCTGCATCCTGTTATCTCAGCGCCGATAAACGCTGAGGGTGACTCCAAAAAATCGTCGATTTCGCGTCGCCTCACCGGTACCGACACCCCACCACTGATGCACCCGACTTCCTCTGTCCTGGATTCGACATGTCGCCTTCTCGCGGACACAACGCCTCGCCTCCCCCGTGGCAGCCAGGGAGCAAGCCTCGACCTTGGCAGCGACACCTCACCTCCACGACGCTGTGCATCATCATAGACTTCACTTTCCAAAGGTACTGTTTGTTTTGGGGGTCCGTGTGACTCCGTGCCCGAAGCCGTGCCCATCGCGGTCGGCGCCGTACTTTGGATTTATTGCTGTCACAATGTCGTAATAGCCACCAGGTGGAGCTATTTGTTTTCTACAAGCTTTATTTTGGAAATAACTGTTTTTAAGTGCTATTTTACTACCTGTGTGTTGGATTTTTTTTTGTTTTGGTCTTATTGAGTTTAGATAAAGATACTTTATTTGTCTAAACTGGTGTGGTGTCCATTTGTGGTGTTATCCCTGTGTTACTGTGTGTTTTGAGTACAAATACTTTACACATTGCCTTTGGGATAAGCCTGTCTTCTCGTGTCAACAGTGGCGTAACAAAAGTTGAGGGGGCCCCCCTGCAAGGTACATGGAGGGGCCCCCCGCTCCGGATTTAATCCAGAGCTCTCAGGCCTAAGTACTGTGCTGAGGGGGCCCCCTGCAGCTTGGGGGCCCCCCTGCAGCTCAGGGGCCTCCCCGCACTGTGGGGGCTGCAGGGGCCTGTGTTACACCACTGCGTGCCAAGCTACCAAGGGGGTGAGCAAGGGTTATCTAGAGTGTGTATCCTTGACCTTACTAGAAGCAAGGGTCCCTACTTGGACAAAGGTACCTACCTCTGCTAATTAGAGACCTCCAGTTCTAACAACCAAAGTATAAGTAAAGAATGTGAAAGATACTATTATCTTTTGAGGAACACAAATAATCAGACATGATGTCAGGTTTCTACCTTTATATCAGGGGCTGCTGGTTGCTTAGGGATTTGGGGCTGCACCCCCCAATTTACTGCAGTATAAACATACCAGTTTTTAAAACACTATTATAACATTATAATAGTAATTAGGAAATTTGTCATGCCTTGCTGGCTGTCACTTTTACTCTTGCTTTAGCGATCGTCAGGCAGCCAGGCTGGTTTTCATTGACACATGTGCACAGCGCATGTGCCCTCAATTGAAACTTTGTTGGCTAAACCAGGGCTTACCTTGATCTAGCCCTGGCCTGCCATTGTTCAGGGACTCCTTGCTCCGCCCTTAGATGACGCACGTCAGCTGCCACTTTATATTGCAGCCTCGAGCGCTTTAGCTTTCAGCCCGATACTGCCTGGGGCTTGCAATCAATCGCAGAGTTATCCTCACAGCTGCCTATGTAGGGGGTGTGCCAGTAAGCATATGACCAGGCGTCATCAGCTCGGGTGACTCTATGAGGTCAGGTCACATCTTGTAAGCAGACACTGTGCATGCCTCCCTGTGCATGCACCATGAGTCTGTTTAAATCAGCACTCATTTCACTTTCCCTTGATGGCTATCGCTGATGATCGGAAGAGCAGAGAAGACATGACCAGGATATCGGAGAGCTGGTATAGCAGAGGAAGACTGCCTATGTATCTTCCCTTCAACCCAATCAAACGCAAGTCGGGCTCCCAGTGCCCTCCATTACCTCCTGCAGTCAGTCTCCCTCAGCTAGGTTGGCTAATTGCAACTTTAGTTAAGAATGGTCAGTCGCCTTTCAACAGATAACAAAAAATTGGAAGGACACTTCTAAATTATCATATCTCGCTTGGTGGTACGCCATTTGCCATAATCATAGATTAGACACGACTCTTGTACATCCAATATCGCTTGCTACAAAACGATTGCAACTATGGTCTCCTATCACACAATATTTGGATGATAGTGCAAAAAAGTCCTTTGCACCCCGACCTTCACTACAAGAGGTTGCTAAGCCTCCTTGACTCCCTCTATATTGAACTGACACTGCTCAATATCTCATTCCAGCAATAGATATATGATAATACATTTGAATAGTATTATACTCTCCTTTCGTAATGTATTAAGTTTAATATGAACCAGACCCAGGGCCGGTTCTATGATTTGCGGGGCCCTGGGCCAAAAGGGAATGTGCGAGGCCCCTCTAATTTACTTAAGTGACCTCTTGCAAGGAAACCATTCAGAGACACTGCGAGAGTCCCATTGTACAGGATTTTAGCGCCCCCACAGTTTTAACTTTCAGCCCACAAGCAATTCTCACACCTTCAGCCTGATAGGTGTAAGAATTGCTTGTGGGCTGAGAGTTAACACTGTGGGGCGCTAAAATCCTGTACAATGGGACTCCCGCAGTGTCTCTGCATGGGTCTCCTTGCAATTGGGACAAGCGGAAGAGTCTCCCTCCCCTAGGCCTCCAGACACCATCCCTGAGAGGCCCAGGGAGGGGACCCCTCCCATGGACCCTAATTGCAAGGAGACAGGGAAACAACAGGGCACACGATTGATGCAGGGCCCCATGCTGGTGGGCTGAGTGCAAGGCCCTGGGCAGCTGCCCACGCTGCCCATGCCTAGCGCCGGCCCTGGCCAGACCCTCTTACTTTTCAGGTATATATATTTCTCAATGTATTTTCTCTGCCGCCTCAAATGTAACTATGTATCATCAATATCCCTTATCTCCTTTCTTTTATTTATGAAATTTTTATTGACTATTTGACGAAGTACTGTTATTTGATTGCTATTTTCAAATAAACCTAATCTTGAAACTTAAAAAAAAAAAGAATGGGTACTTATTATTACTTTATATTTTTGGATTGCACAAACTTACACTGTGTCTGCTTGTGTGTCTGTGAGTGCAGGGATGTGTGTGTTGGTGACACTCCGTGCTTGTGTGTTTTTTGTGTGCCCTATCATAGGTGTTACATTTCCTGTTGCTTTCTAATTCCTGCGTGTCTCGAGTGACCCGCTCTTGCTCGTCCCTTCTCTATTTTCAGGTCAAGGGAAAGGCTCTGTTGCTGTTTCACAAACATGAGCTCTGCAGGAGAGTCAGAGAGCTAATTACATTGGGCCAGATGTAGCAAAATCGGATTTTGCGAGTCCTTAATAGCGATATTTAGCGAATCGCTATTAAGGACTCGCAAAATGGAATTTACGTAGGAATCGCAATAATAATTGCGATTCCTTAATATTCCCTATTTGCGAATCGCAAATTGCGAATCGCAATTAAGGAATACCTTCCCATTCATTCCTATGGGCCTAGAGGCCCATAGGAATGAATGGGAAGACAATCGCAATTTGCGAGTACCCATTAGGTACTCGCAAATTGCGAATGGATTTTCAAGGGTGGAAGGATGTCAAAAGGACACCCTGTTGCACCCCTGAAATATGTATGTGTGCACATGTGGCGCACATACATGCCCTAAGGGCATGTATGTGCGCCACATGGCACTTTGAAAAATGCAAAAAAGTGCATTTTTCAAAGAAATTGCAAATTACCACCAACTTGATGTTGGTGGTAATTTGCGATTCCTTAAGCCCAAATCGCAAACTTTCTGGGCTTCCAGCATTGCATTTAAGGAATCGCACTTTGCGATTCCTTAAATGCAGTTGCAAAATAGGGAATCGCAAATTTTGCGATTCCTTATTTTGCGAGTAGGTTTTTCTTTCCTTCATTGCACACAGCGAAATTGCGATCGCTAACGCTGAAATTCTGCGAATTTCTGCGTTTGCGATCGCAATTTGGCTTGCTACATCTGGCCCTTTGTTTGGGGAATTTTGGCGGGTCAGCATTCAGCAGTAGCTTCTGTTTGTTGTATGTTTCAATAACAAGTTAATTTCTCTAAGGGCCTTTAACGATCCTTAGAAGATGGGTGAATGATTCTAAACATATTTGCAACACAGTATTTATTCCCATTTTGTATTACCATTTACTAAGAAAATTATTAAAGGAGCAATTGTTCTATTAGCTTTACAAAATTTTACATGTATTGCACAGTAGTTCCTGGCTCCTTAATTATAAAAACAAAAACTTACCATTATAATTCCTTGTCAACTTACTTCATGTTGAATAAAAAGCAAATTAAAAAATGCTGAACAGTAGAAAAACGATACCCGGTATGCACAGTGCTTTAAGTGGAATGAAAGGGGTTATCCACGGAGCAAGGCACTGTGAATTAAATATTACTAAGGCCAATGTAATTGATAATGGTCTTCAGACTACTTCAGTCACTCCCTTTCACACCATTTTCCTCTGCACTCTCAATGTTGGAAACGGGTGCCAATTTTTCTTCACGCATCTTTTTGGAATCCTGCATCTACACATCTCTTCAGCACAGATTTCACTCTCCTTTTTACCCTACACACACAGCATACCCACTCTACTCATCTGTGAACACAGCATTTTCTTTTTCTTTGTTGCTGTACATATGTTGACAGGTGTGATCTCCTTCATTTGCTTTCCCAAAAGTGGCACATGTTACCATTTTAAAAGAGCTCTGCAGAGATGCCAAGGATTGAATGTGCCTGTAGTGTGAACACCTCTATGATGCAGGCACTCTGCTCCAGAGTTCTCAATACTGCCCTGTCATAAACTCCCCGACACCCTGAACTCACCCAGACAGACATTTTGAGGCAGGAACTGTTGAATATATTTAATGTAGTAAGATATGGGGCATTCTTTAATCATTTTAAAAATGTAAAGACCACATGTTCAGAATTGATTTATAAATCTTGCTTTTCACAAAATTCTTTATTGAAACTAGCTCGAAAATACCCCATTTGCTTTTTTTTCTTCAAAATGTCAGTCGCCTTCCCTTGCTTTGCTGTCCACCACTTAAAACTCATTCACAGCTTGTACGCCGCTCCACTTTGAAATGTAACCAGCCGCCACTGCTTCATATACACCACACTGTCAATAAAGATGGTGACACAGAGTCAAGGGAAAATCAAGGCTTTGCAATTTACTGAAAGAGGGAAGAAGGCAAGTATCATACTACAGTCATGCATTTTACTCTATACGGAATCTAATTTTCCAACTGCAGTTTTCATTGTCGGCTCTGATAAAAAGAAATCCTATATACACAGAAACATATTTGAAACATACAAGATGTTCAAACCAAACACAGGTAGGTCGGTGTGCATCTGCTGATTTTTGTGCAGAGGTGGTTGTGTGTCTTATGGTGTTGGCGCCTAGATGCATGTAGGTTGGGAGGTGTGTACCTGGATAATTGTTGTTGTTTATTTTTGTATGAATGCATAATTGCTGGAGTATTGGGCTCTTAGGGCCTGATTTATATCTTGGTGGATGTTTGGACAATCGAAAATCAACATTCCATCCATCCGCCATCAGAACTGTTCACCCGCCTGATTTATATGTTGGCAGTTTGATGGACGAAACTCCGTCAAAGGCCAGCCATCTCCATTCTGTCAACGGAGCAATAGGTGAAAAGTGGCTGATAGAGGCATTTCAGCCACGACTCCACCCGCCCAATCACGATGTTGCTTGCCGTGGGTGTGACCATGCCAGCTAACACTCTACACCCGACTTGGCAGATTCAAACCTATGAAAGGGGTAATGTCACCTTAACCACCTTTCTAACTCGACTTTTCACCATGAACCTCATGTTGCAAAGAGTCCTTTGCCTGCTGATCGATATTGATGACGACCCACCACATCACCGTCGTATTAGGAGGTATGTGTACTTAAAATTGTATTAATGTTTCCTTGTTTGCATTTAAAATATCATTCTTATTTGTCACGTAGTCTGTCGATTTTTCATAACCTTCACTTATGTGTGATACATTTGCAATTGTGTCCTGTACCCTTGTATGTTTAAATAATGTATGTATACATCTTTTAATACATTTTCGTCGTAGACATGTTAATGTCAATTGTGTAAATGTGGTGTAAGCCTCCGTCATTGTGACGGAAGCGCACACCAAATACCCAATGTAGATGTGACCTTTAAATGGCAATCAAATCACAATTCCAAATAAAACTATATAAAAAAATTAAAGACACACTTACATTAAAGTTGTTAATCCATATTACATATGTAAACATTTCTGTAATTCTATCATCATATCTCATAGGCTACTTTGCTAGATATGTAAATTAGAAAACATGTGGGACTTTAGCCTCTCTGAAGAGTCCCCCCCCAGCAATTTTGGCCTTCACCCCTCCTGTTATCGAAACATGTTCATGTCTGTTATTAGAACTTTGGGCCCTTAACCTATGTTAACCATTGCAATAGCGATTATGATCACTCTTTTTGCTTACAGTAATTGACACATTTTATGTACTGATAAGTTCCAATTAAAGTGGTACTTAGTGTGCCTGCAACACTTGTTGTGGTAATCACTTACGTAGCCCTTTTACAAATTTCCAGGGCCTGCCATTACAGCCTCTGTGCAGTTTAAAAACGCAAAATTTATTTGTCAGAATAAAAATGATGCTAAGCCTAAATCATTTAGCAACTATTGTGTTTCACCTTGACAAGGACAGTGCTTGTTGCTTGAGCAGGTTGACAATCCCCACAATCACTTACCGAAGTCCTAACAAACATATGTAACCTTAATTTAATTTAAACATGAGATGTCTTATGTAAAATCGAATTTGCATGAGATTTCTATGTTGTTGAAAGAATATATCACAAAATTTAATGTTAATAACCTTAATAAATCCAGGGGCATATTTACAAGAAACTGGCAGAGTGCGGTGTTACGCTAAAATTGGTAATGCCGTGCTCCAACAGTTTCAAAACGCAGGGATGTGCCGTATTCACAAGAATGCGTCGCACCCCTGCATTACCCCTAGCACTGGCACTAAAAAAGCTGCCTAGCGCCAGCGCAGGCAACTTAGCACCTTGTTGTCAGGGTGCCAGCGCTGCAGGGGCAATTGTTTATGTGCAGGAAGAGACACCTTCCTACACATAAACATTCTTTACAGGCGGTTTGCTCTATCTATGTGTGCTGCATAATGCAGCACACATGGAAAGCACAAAATTCGAAGAGAAATAAAACATTTCTCCTCGTATCGCCTGTTTATGACTAGGTATTCCCTGGCAGTATTTTTGGCGCTACCCCATACCTTGCAAATATGTAGCAGCGTCAAACAGCAATGCGTGTAGCGGCGGAAGGCCTTCTGCAACATCCAGTCCATGCCCCTTTCACGCTAAGTGCTGCGTGAATAGGGACATTATTTACAAGGCGGTGTTAAGCCACGTAAGGCGTAGCAGTTAAAGCCACCAGAACACAGGAAAAAGTGATGTTGTGATGGTGTTAACTCCTTGTAAATATGCCCCCCAGAATGTACAAACTGTTCCTATAACAAAAAATCTTATTTAAACGTAAACCAGAAAACAAATACACAAATCCTCAGTTGCGACAGGTAGCATCAGAGATACATATCTTGACGCCCAGGTCCATGGTACATGGAAATACAACCTCTTCATAAAGGGGCTTGTTTCACACCTGGAGCAGGTTGGAGCTAGGCTCCTCAAATAATTGTTGGGGAGGGGGTGGGTAATTTTGTAAAGGGTTTTGGTGGAGTAGTGGTGGGTTGGGAGGGAGGAGTAAGTAAAGATGGGGTGGATGTAGTGGGCATTTGTGAGGAAGAGGGTGCTGGGAAGGTTTCTGTGGCTGTTGAAGTGTGTGTCTGTGTTGTTGTGAGGTTGAGTGTGTTTGATGTCTTAGGATCATTTGTAGTGTGGATTTGGATATGTGTTTGAGTGTGTGCTGTACTGTGGGTGAGGGTCTGGATTTGGATGAAGATGTTGTTTTTGTGGATGTAGTGCCTTTAGGTGTAGGTCTCTGTGTAGAAGTTGGTGTAGGTGATGGTGTGTGTTTTGCTAAGGATGTGTGTTTTGATGAGGGTGTGTTATTTGGTTGACAGTAGAAAATTGGATTATTGGTTGAGTGAGATGAAGCCCTACTCAAGCAGCAACTAAATTCCTTGTCAGGGTGAAGCCACAAGCAAACCCCAAACTCACCTATGCTTAACTCTCTGGTAGCTTGGCACAAAAGCAGTCAAGCTTAACTTAGAGGCAATGCATAAAGTATTTATGCAGATCTTCAAATGCGAATAAAGTGAAACACAGCACAAGAAAATTCTCACACCAATTTAGAAAAATAGAATATGATGTAATAAACAATTTAAGACCATCAAAATGACAAAAATCCAATCAGTAGAAAAAGAGATATGCAATTTTAAAGATTTAGATGAAAATAGCGATAAAAAACACAAAGCGCCAACTGTGGAAATCTGGTCGCGCAGGACAAAGACAAAAATTCAGGCCAACCGCGAGGGACCAAGTTAGGTGCACTGAACAAAAGTACCGAAAAATCCTCTTTGCAGAGCTATGCAGAGTTCTGCATTGAGGATGCGTCGTGCAGCAGTGGTTCCTAGGAGCTGCAAGGCTACGATATGAGGTCGTTGATGAGTGGCTTGTGATGCGAAATTCTCCATGGAGGGTGCATAGTGCTGTGGTGGTTCCTGTGAGGATGCGGGCATTGATGAAAAGTCACGCACCAGGGATGCCTCCCACATCGGTCCCAATACTGAGTTTGGTGACGTGATGCACCGCACAGCAGCTCCGATCCAGTGTTTTTAGGATGCATCAGTTCTGCTGGTGCACCAGTTGGGCTGGCAAAGCACCTTCAGGACCACTTCCAAGGATCCAGGGCTGGGGTGGCATCACTTGGGAGGGTAGGACTCACAGCGGGCAGAGTCCAGGTGCTGCGTTCAAGGTGGTTGGAGCCTTCTGTCCCTGAGACTCTAGTCAGGAGGCCAGTCAACTAGGCCTTTGAGTCACTCTGGTGGTCCTGAGTTCAAGATGCAAGTCCATTTCTTTCACTCAGGTGGCAGGGCAGCAGGCAGCAGGGCAGCACAGCTGGATAGTAGAGTGGCAGCCCTTTTTGCAGCAAAGCTGCACAGCAGTCCTTCTGAGTCTTCCACAGGTCCAGATGTATACTCAAGAGTTGGGAGTCTGAGGTCCAATATTTATACCTGGTGCCCACTTTGAAGTAGGAGATGTTTCTAGATGCCTCTACCCCCCACTGAGGTGTTGGACATCTCCTTCCTCCCTGCCCTGGCCCTGGCTTGTCTGGGGACACAAATGACTGGTGACAATCCCTTTGTGAGAGTGCTCAGGCAAAGCCTTTGTGATGTGCAAGTGTGGTAGGTGACAGCTCCTTCCTCTCATTAAGTCAGAGTAGCCCATCTTACCAACACTTAGCCTCCCTTTATCTCACTGTCTGGGAGCAATGCACTAAGACCAACGTCCAGCTACATCTAGTCATGTGACCCAGGAACGGAGGCCCCAAATGGTTGGGATAAGAAAATGCCAACTTTCTAAAAGTGGCATTTTTAGAACTGTGACTTAAAATCCGACGTTAGCATTAAAAAGGGTTTTAAATTACAATTCTTTAGACATCAGAATTGAGTTGTCACCCTGCTCCAAATTGAAAGTTATCACTTATTAAGTGTAATAAGGGAACCCAATGTTAAAATATGGTGGTGGTAGGCCTTGAGGTAGTGAAAAACTAATTTAAGAGTTTTTCACTACCAAGATATGTAAAACTTAAAAGTACATGTCCAGCTTTTTAAATACACTGCACCCTGCCCTATGATCTATTTAGGAGCTACCCTTGGTGTGACTTAAATGTAATAAAAAGTAAGGCTTAGGTCTGGCAAACAGTTTATTTTGCCAGGTTGAATGGCAGTTTAAAACTGAATACACAGGCCGCATTGGTAGGCCTAAGACATGTTTGAAGGGCTATTTCAGTGGGTTGCACAATCAGTGCTGCAGGCCCACTAGTAGCATTTAATGTATAGCCCCTGGGTACATGTAGTTCCACTTTATTAGGCTCTTACAAGTAAATTAAATATGGCAATTGGGTGTAAGCAAATTCTCCCATTTTTAAAGGAGAGAGCAGAAACACTTTAGTCCTGGTTATCAGTGGTAAAGTGCGCATAGTCCTAAAGTCCAACAAAAACGGGTTCAGAAAACAAGAAAGTGAAGACAAAATGTTTGGGGATGACCCTGCAGGAAGGGCCACACTAAGGGTGTGAGTTTTGCTGAGGGCGTGGTTGTGTTGAGGATGTGGTAGTGGTTGGGGGTGTGGTGGTGTTTGAGGGTGTGGTAGCGGTTGAAGTTGCGGGTGTGCGTGTAAGTCTGCTTTAAAATATTATTGGTGGATTCATGGGTGTATGTGAGTCTGTGTGTGTGTTGGATGTTGCTGTGGTGGTGGAGGGGCTGGAGCTATTTTGTGTGCCGGTATATGTGTGTATGTTTGTGTTTTTTAGTTAGAGTGTCTTTTTGTGTGGCTGTGTGTTTATGTTTGTCTGTCTGTTTGTGTGTGGGTATGAGTGTGTAGCTAGGTGTCTGGTGTTGTTAGGATAGAGGTGGTTTGTGAGGGTATCATGGGGGTATCATGGTGGGAGGATGGATTAGGGAAGAGGAAGGGTCCAGAGATAAAGGGGCAGGTGGTGGTGACTAATAATTGTGTCAATAGGTGATTTGACCACCTGCATGGCACTCAACAGGGCAGTTGGATCTACAGAGAGGCTCCTCACCAATTTTAGAGCCTCTTCAGACATCAATGCTGCGTGAACAGGTATAGGAGCTGGGGATGCCTGAGGCAAAGGAGACCACAGCCTTTTTAGGGGCTGTGTTATGGCCAACATTGGGAGGGAGAGAGAGGGAGAAGAGGGAGAGTTCTGATCTTGCTCGTGGTGGTGGATGATTATGGAAGTCCATGAGATGGTGTGGACTCCACCACCACTTTGGATTGGTCTGACTTGGAGGCATCTGAATCAGATGACACCCCCACACCCTGCGTGCTACTGGGTCGCTTGGTTTTGGTTGCTCTGATTTCCGACTTCCAGCCGTCATCGGGTTCTCTGCCTTCTTGGCCAACTTCTTTTTCTCTAACTCAGGAAGATGCTTATAAGAGAAAAAATGTATAAATTTAAATATGCATTATTTATATAAGATATTTATCAAGCACATGTTCGAAATATAAATAATGTACTTGTAGTTTCTTAAAAAATACCTTAATCACTCAATATGATAAATAGTTTTTACATCATAATCACAAGTGACTGTTTGTTTACATTGTGGATGGATGATTTGGTCACATACGTTATCTGTCCAATAACAAATACCATGTGATATAAGCCACTTGTAGTAAGGTTGATAGAACATCTTGACCTTTTTTGATGCACAAAGGCAACCAAAATCATCAGCATCATGACTTACATTCATGTTTGTAGCAATATTTCAACCACAGGATTGATTTTATACACTTCCTACCTATGCACACATCATTGATGTATGTTTTATTGATTCATTGTATGTGTAGATAACACATATGTTCTAGGCACATAACCACTGTAGGTCACTTAGCATGTTTCGCGGGTTTCCAGCAGTGCTCAGGGGGACGTTTCCTAATCGGGAGATGCTACCTTTTCATGATTTCGTCACACTCATCGACCAGAGAGTGATACCTCTGAGGCACGCTACAACCTAGCAACTTGTTCACTCAGTAGTGCGTGTTCTACCACCCATTTTTTCATTACGTTTTCTGATCATAGAACACGGCACACTATATCAAACCATTCATCATGGCATATGAGGACATTTCTAACCTCACTGAGCTACGAGCAGATACATTCGCTTTTGCTGAGGACGATGCCACCAAGATTTACGCACTGATACATGACGAAACCACGCCAGTATCCAACGTCAGAAACAAAGAGAGCAATATCAGACAACTGTTGTACCTAACAAAGAGAGAAATCAACCAGCGATTACACGCTAGCACACATAAAATATCATCGTGCACAACGAATTCCGAGAGGTCTGCGGATCCCGCTCAAACCTCTACTATGCAAGAACAGTCCCAGATTTGTCGAAAAGTGGTATGCTATACTCAATAAGTGTTCCCTTGACCTAATCCTTTTGATTATCGAAGAACTATCCAAAATTTTAGAGGAATTGTCTAAAGAAATCGCGCACACTAAATCGGAGATATTAATGTCCAACTTAACAAATACACCCAAGAAATTAATGAAAGGAAAATCCGCAAGTATAAACGAGATACCATTGACTACAAACTGGGAGAAGTATACTCCTGGGCAGAAGTATACGCAAGACGACTACAAAACACAGAAACTGAGACATCGTCATCGGACGGTGACACCAGACAAAAACCTCGCAGAACAATTATGGAACAACCCTCAGCCTCAACCAGCACAGAACAACAACAAACTGCTGGCGTTCCTTTTTTGGAGGAAGGCCAAAAAGACAAGGCCGACCCAGGCGGGGCAAAAGAAAAAGAAGCAGAGAAAGACAATTCGGATGCAAAGACCTTACCAGTGACGAGCAAGAGACTCAAAGGGAAGAAGACTCAGATTACAACTTAGTTATCAACATTTCTTGTTATCAATTAAGCCTTGTGGAAATAAAAACTCTTCAAAAAGGGACTTCATTTGTACCCACCTGTCACACTAACAGTTTAGAGCTGGAGATCAGCCTATTCAAACTCATGTCCAATTTACGTCTTAGAAACTTTTTGGAAAATATAGCTGTCCAACGAGACAACGAGGACGAGGACCTTCTTCGGGGTCTTAAAACCAAAAGCACATATATGGCCCCTGTCAGCCACAAAAGTCTAGACACTTTTGAGAATCTAGTCAAGCATGACATACGCAAATTCAACTTTAAACGGAGATCTAAACTTCGCAACCTTACTACTGAAGAACTGGATACACTTAAACGTCTAGCTAGCAATCCTACCATCACGTGCCAAAACACAGATAAAGGAGGGGCATTGGTAGTTATGAACACAAGCTTCTACAGAGAACAAGTTCAGAACCACGTAATGGACACTGAGACTTATTGCGCACTGGATTACAATCCCACTGATCAATTTTCCAACATATTGAAAAGCTTGTTGAAGAGAGCGGTTGATTACGGCAAAATCAATGAGAAAGCAAGTAGATACCTTATGCAAACTAATCCTAAAACACCGACAATGTACATGCTTCCGAAAGTACATAAGGACCTACACCATCCCCCATTTCGACCCATTGTCTCTACAAGAGGGAGTCTACATGAACCAGTGGGCAAATTCCTAGACAAATACTTGCAACCTTTCGTCATAAGAATGAGTACTTATATCAGGGACACCACAGATTTTCTCAACAAAATCAATCAAATAACATTCATAGCAGATGATGAAATATGGTTGTGTACTGTGGACGTCAAATCCCTTTATACCTCAATTCCTCATAACCTAGGCCTTGAAGCCATTGAAGAAACTTTACTGAATTCCAACCTCGACCAAAGCTTTCAACTGTTCCTCATGGAATTGCTACATTTCACTCTATATCAGAGTTATTTCAAATGGGAAGACCAGTGGTTTTACAACTCACTGGTACTTCCATGGGCAAATGCGCAGCTCCAGCCTATGCCAATATTTTTATGAATAAATTTGAAGAAAGGAACATTTTGGGATTGGACACTTGGAAAGAACATGCCTCAGTATTTCTGAGATACATCGACGACATCTTCATTTTATGGAAGGGGTCATACACCACCCTTATTACAGCCTTAGATGCTCTCAATGAAATCAACGACAGAATCCAATTTACCTATGAGGTTCATCAAAAAAGTGTAGCATTCCTGGACGTACAAATCAGCAGAGTTAACAACAGATTGGAGACCAACATCTTCAGAAAGACAACCAATAGGAATAATATGCTGCAGTATAACAGTTTCCATCAAAACACTCTCAAAAATCACCTAACATACTCGCAACTTCTAAGGGGTAAAGGAATAGTATCTAACCCCACTAATCTGAAGGAACAAACTGACACTATGCTAAAAAGATTTAGCCAGCGAGGCTACCCACACAGTGTATTAGAACAAGCCAGATTACGAAGCACGACTAAATCCAGATCAGATCTCATGACTCAAGTTCAGAAAAAAGAACAAACACGTATGGTAGTAGTATCAACATTTTCCGCCATGAGCCATCGATGCAAGAAATCCAGCAAAAAGCACTGGTCCATTCTGGCTTTAGAACCCGACTTCAAGGGTATTTTTGCAGACTCCGATTTTCGCATACAGCAGAGGCAAGAATATTAAAGAACTGATAACACAACGACCTAAAGATATGCCACAAACTATACACAAAGGATCATCACCGTGCTACACGTGCAGTAATTGCAATAACATGATTAAAGGTTCTGTGATAACCCATCCCATGAAAGGGACAAGAATTCACTTGCAAGTGACTGCAAATTGCGATGCCACCAACGTTATTTACCTGTTGAAGTGCCCATGCGGCCTAGTATATGTGGGCAAGACAGAAAGAAAAATAAAGACTCGAATACACGAACACAAGAGTAATATCCGGACAAAAAACATGAAATCAGTGGTGGCCGCCCACTTCATTGAAAATCACCACAACATCAGTCAACTGAAGTTCTTAATCCTGGAAGTTGTGGAGAGACACGGAGGCAGAGACAACAACAACCGCCTTCTTCAAAGAGAGAATTATTGGATCAAATTTCTGGACTCTCTGAAACCTCATGGTCTGAATGACCGAATGGAATTCCTATGTTACCTCTAGCATTCTCACAGACTTTTGTTATCTATTGGTTTCCCGTTGTCTGATTTGCTACATAACCCGTCACATGTTTATCATCTTGTGGGATACACCCTGTCATCATGTGACACTCTGTATTCTGACACCCGTTGAGGCTGTTTTAGTTGTTCACTATCTTACTAATTGCTTCTTATCTCCTCTTCTATTTTTCTTTCTTACACTTCTGGACTGCACTTCACCCTTTGATTATTAGTATTAGCTGTAATTTCTTACAGATACAGAACATGTCTTTATCCTGGAGTATTGGCGGATTAGCGTTGCACTGTTCACTAATTTCTATTTTCCACATTTTTGTTTCTTCTACTTCACATTTTTGAACAAGTCGCTCCGCCTAACAACATAGGCGCTGATTAAATCATGTTCTTGAACTATTCTGGTGGTACACTGGATTTTTCCTTACTCAACATGGTTCATACAAATGTGTTACTTATGTCTCATCATGTTTCCGTTGTCATACTGTTCTTTAATCCTTAAACTGTCATGCTCGATCATTGCAGTGATTACATGTATTTTGCTTATTGTTTATACATGCATTTAATTCAATGCTTTTATTTGAATGCTACTTTCGTAACACGTTTTAAGATGGCGCCCGAACCTGTGTGCTCACACTTCCGATCTATTTGGTCCTTCTTCACTTTTCATACCCTATTTCATGAACTTCCTGCTCCTTACACGGGTGCTTCCTTGCCGTCATCTGACGCGAATCACCGCAATTTCATTCAAGTAAGTCGAAAGGTTTGCACGCTGCGACTTTTTATCAGCATGTCACATTCCTTGTAATCTTCATTCAGTCACCTTTTATTTACGTTAGAGTTCGCTGCACACGCGACCTTCTATCAGCATGTCACGTTCTTTGCAATCTTTTTCAGTCACCATTAATCTTCTCTTTACGTCAGATATCGCTGCACACTGAGGCAATGATCCCTTGACCTCGGGCACTACACCTTCACCGCCGCACCCGTTCTTCAACACGCTATCCAATACTATACACATATTTGTCAACCTACTCAAGTTTTTAAGTATCTGTTCCTCCCTTATGTACCCACTCGTTTTGGTGCACACAGCACTTTAGCAGCATGAACGCACTCTGATTTACTGACTGTTAGATACAGCATTGTATTTTTGTTCACCGAGTTAACAACGCACATTCTATTGTGTTTTACATGTGTTGAGCCTCACACACATATAGCGATTCATACCTCATCGTTCACCCGGGTGGAGCTGAAGGTATGTGAATCCTTGGTGTGGTTTTCTCAATATATCATTGCCCACTTCTTTACAGATATCTTCCCCTGACGAAGGGCATGACTGCCCGAAATGCATTGGGAGAAATGATTGAAATTCGCTACAGTTCCATTTAAGCTTGTACCATCGAGTCTCGATATGACAAATAGAATATCGAATGAATAAAATCTTCACAAACTCATCATGAGTACTCTAGTTTACATTCTTGTACAAATTACAACAGACTTTATACATCCCGCCCACGCGGGTTTCCAGCAGTGCTCAGGGGGACGTTTCCTAATCAGGAGACGCTACCTTTTCATGATTTCGTCACACTCATCGACCAAAGAGTGATACCCCTTAGGCACGCTACAACCTAGCAACTTGTTCACTCAGTAGTGCGTGTTCTACCACCCATTTTTTCACTTAGCATGTTGTCATATATTTATAAAAATACAATTAACTTTGACAACTTACTATAGTTGTATCATTACTATGTACAGATACCTTGTGAGTACATCAATCCACCTATCCTACCATAACATGCACATTCTTCAGACATCAAAATGATGCACCATTCCTGGTATGGAAGGGCTTTGATGATGTCATAAACATTTTATTGATTATGATTGTTACGTAACCCATTTTAAGTAACATTTGTGCTCTAAATGTAAAACATGTGCTACGCAATATACAGCAGTAAAAATCATCAGAAGACCTGGTTAAATATGTATTTTAGCATTTGTATAGGTATGCACTGATAATGTTTAAAGTATATACAAAGAAGGCATTTGAAGATATGGGTAACTATTTCAAAGGAGAATGTCATGGTGTCATTATGGATCACATTCTTCTTTGACATTGGTTACTTGTTCTTTCTAAGCCTAATAATATCAGATGATACCCCAAGAAAATATATAGTAGGCCTCCCTTCAGGAATTCTTCATTACACTAGTGCTTGACTTGGCTCCTCTGAAGGCTCATCCAAAAACTTGTTGCCTGTTCACATTACAACCATATAACTAGTGCTAAAGTGTTTGAGCACTCTCCTAGAAACCTATACAAATGTAATTACACACAATTGGTACATTTTATTTAACATATGCACTCCATGTAAAGTTAAACTACAAGCATCTAGACCCTCTAGAAATTATGCTACTGGTTGTTTTTCAGCAACTATAAGGCCACACACTTAAGCAGAATATCCAAACAAATCTCAAGCCTACATTTCAAGCTTGTGTGGTCTTTTTATGTCAAATCAACTTAGCACATGTAACCTTTGTCCAAGCATAATCCTCCTTTTTTAACTGTTTTTCAAGTGGTTCATTTAGCAGCTATGCAGCTATAGTACAGAGGCAATCCAAATACATGATATAAACATACTATAAGCCACTAGGTCTGCAGCCCTGCTTACATGGCATAATTTTCCCTTGTTAAAACATATGTCACCCCTGAGGTAGGAACTAAACAGTCCATAGTCCAGGATGCAGTATTGTTACAAAGTTTCACATGTAACATCCACTTGAATGGTTACTTGGATGGTAACTCAAATATCTGCAATTATGCCTTAAAAAAAGGTAACATTACTTGTTCATAGCCATGTGGTGGCTGCAGCCTGTGTCCTCCTATCAGTTGAGTGTGATTAATTTGGAAGGTGTTCTAGGTTTAGAAACTCCCTACAGATAGAGAATATGGCTTAGTTGTTGGCAAAATTGCCCATCCTGGATGGATGGATGAGTTGGAGATGTTCCCTGCCAAATATAACTATAAAAGTGTTGTTTACAGCATACTCTCAAAGAGACTTGGCATCAGTCTCGAGTGACCCTACAATTCTTATAGCCTGCCAGGTAAGGGAATGAGGTTGCTAAAACCAGTGTGACTTCATAGTAAATGTTGGACACATTTCCAAGGCTGACAACAGCCATATTTGCAAGGATCTTTTTAGAGGAGATAAACTAAAACGCCTCCTGAAACATACACACCTTTTGTTGTTTTCAATCTTTGTAGACATTTCACTAATGCCTTCATAAAACAACCACTCCTTCATGCACAATTATTCAAATAGATGTCAAACTCCATGTAGTAATACACAAAGAACTGACATATCTGTACCTTCCACATATATGTAGGATTACACACCTTGTTCACACGTACATGTGGATTAGCTACATTTTTAAAAACATTATCATAGTACTGATCATTTTTATACACTTTTAAATACACAAATAGATTAATACAGGATATTAATCATAGAATATAAAATACTAATAAATCAAGAAAATGCTTTGTCACAATTGTAATGTGACAATTACTCCTTCTTATATAGCGGCTGTGGAAAGAAAAATATGAGTAATAAAACAGCACACAGATAACAGTATCCTTATCCACTTCTCACTGAGCCCTGGCCTTCAACTCCTCATCATGCAGGGGGTAGGCCACCGGCAAAATGCAGGCCATCGGGAGGGTCAGGGTGCGCCACACCCATCTCCGCTGCCAGTAGGACTTTGCTAGCTAGACCCCAGCTGTTATTTTGGGCCAACAACGCCGTCCTCACAACACTTGTGGCAAGGCATGCTACAGCGCCTATGGACCCCAAGCATCCGCACTATCCTTGTGATTGCGCTCCAGATGCTTTTGTTATGATGGGGGCTGACCTATAAAATTCAAACTTCTGTTAGATGTGTTACCAGAAATTTCAGTACTAACATTACAGCACCACTTTTTAATGAACATTTTAAAGATTGTCCATTCATATTTTTATGATTAGCATATATATATATAATGTTACTTTATAATTAGTTTTTCAGTGAATTCATCTTTTTATGATTAGTGTATATAATATATATACAATAATCATAAAAAGGTGAATTCACTGAAAAAACTCATTATAAAGTAATGCTATGGTTAGGTCAAGTAACGTTATAGTTAGGTGAAATGTTCAGTTACAAAGTAGCGTTTTAAACTCCAAAAAACACAGAAATTCACCACTTATTTTCTCAAGTAATTATAACTCGTGCCCTAAGGTAACCGTAACTCACGCCATGGCCATGCCGCTTTCTCATCAATAATATGTGGGGTAATTAGCAGTGCTTGATGAGGGTGTGAGTTCTACTTACTGCCCCTGAAAATACAGTTGGCCCTGACAGATGGGGTCCCCAGGGCTGAATATAGCTCGGGAAGGGGGCTGCATGCCCCCTCCCCTAATTAATCAAATTAGGCCTGAGAGAAGGGGTCCCTGAGGCAAACAGGGCCTGGGGAGGTGAGCTGCATGCCCCCTCCCCTTAAAAATATTTTGGGCCCTAGGTAATGGGGTCCGCAGAGCCAAAAATGACCTGGGGAGGGACCTGAGGTGGGGTCCCGCATGCCCCCTCCACTTATCAAATTCTTTGGGTCCTGGGGGATGGGGACCCCATAGCCAAAACCAGCCTGGGGACAAGGACCACGTGCCCCCTTACCAAAAAAATAAACATGAAGCCCTGGCCCACACGGAGGGGGGGGGGATTTAAAAAAGAAGCGCTGGAGCCTGTTCTTCTCTTTTCTTTAAAAACAAATTGCTGCGGATTCGCAGATCCTCTGTGAATTTGTGCCAAATGTAAAAAAAAAATTGGGGACCAAATCCACCAGTCCAGGGTAACCCTACTCTGCGCTGTAAATGTCTTTTTTATATTTTTCTAGGACTCAGGACTGAGTCCCAAGTCCTAAGAGGGCTGCCACCACTTCTTGGTTGAGGTGGTGGCATACAATCTGATCTCAGTTTGAGATCTATTGGCTCCGCAGATCCTCCGCAGCATGATATATACAATCTTTTGTAACCTTAATTTCTCCAAAACTACTGAACGGATTTGCACAAAATCACAAAAAGCAATCTTTCTGGTCCAACATTTAGCTTTCTGCCAAATTTGTTGTAAAAATAAATTCATTCAGTGGTTTGGGCTGTGGCAGTGTCTAAAGTTCCTATGGGAAAATTATATATATATATTCACTGAAAAAACCATAGGTTTCAGGCACGTTAGAGTTAGAAATTAGCATTTAAAAAACCTTACAAATTCACAGAAAAAACCATAGATTTTAGGGACAGTTATAGTTAGTTGGACATTGCACTCGTACAAAACCTGTGAAATTCCCCCGTTATAGTTAGTTCAGCTAACTATAACTCGCGCCCCCGCAATGCACTGCTGATGACGTCACATATTAAATCGGGAGAATGGGGCCTTGAATCGGGTTACCCATGGCAGTGCATACACCACCCCCCGTGTGAAACAAAAGAGGCATTGGGGGAAAGGAAAGGGTTTTCCTTTCCCCCGATGCCTCTTTTGTGCATTCCTGCTGCACGATCTTTCGATCGTGCAGCAGGAATGCCCACTAGACACCAGGGAATTTCTTTTTTTTTTTTAAACGTCTAAATACTGTTTTGGGGAGCAGCCCCCTGGGCAGTTAGTAAATCGGGAGAATGGGGCCTTGAATCGGGTTACCCATGGAGCGCAATATGGCAGGGTGATGGCAAGTGTTGTGCACTGGCCTGGCAGGTTGCTGGCAGTGCATACACCACCACCCCCCGTGTGTGGCGGCCCGGGCTGAAACAGCTTCCGGGCACACACACATGTGCATGATATAGAGGTATACTGCAATAAGTGGCACTCAGAACACAATGAAGGGCGAACTAGAGGGGGCTGAGAGTGAAAGTATAGTGTCTTTGGAAGAGAAGAGATTTGAGGTCAGCTTTGAAGATCCGGGTAGAGGAGGTGGCATGGAGAAATGGGGGAAGCGATTCTCACCGGATTGCGCCATCGATCTTTCCCTTTTGAAGACGGGGGGGTGCGCAAGCAGAAGCTTTTCCGCAATGCGAGCCACCGGACAATTTCAATTTATTCGCCAGGTAACGAGGGGAGGACGTGTGTAAGGCTTTGTGTGTGATGCAGGCAGTTTTGTAAAGATCTTGCCTCGATCGGAAGCCATCGAAGAGAGGACAGGATAGGAGTGACGTGGTCGCTTCGTTTAGACCCTGAAATGAAGCGAGCTGCTGAATGGAGGATGGATTTGAGAGGGGAGAGGTGGGATTTGGATAGGCCCGTCAGAAGAGAATTGCAATAATCCAGTCTTGAGAGAACCAGAGATTGTACTAAGGTTTTTAAGTCTTTCTCCGGGAAGAACCGACGGATCCCCCATAGAAGGCGCAACTGGTAACTTGCGTTCTTAGCAATAGAGTTGATGTGGGAGATTAGGTTGAGTCTTTTGTCAAGAATGACACCTAGGGATTTAGCGCTGTCGACAATGATGGGTTTGTTGTTGAGTAGGTTCAGCTGATCCATCCAAGATTGAACAGGAGGAGGTGAGAGAGAGGTAGAGAGGAGGAGGAATTCAGTTTTGGCGGGATTCAGAATGAGTTGGTGAGCTAACATCCAGTTGTGAATAGAGATGAGAGTAGAGTTGAGTAGTGAGAGATCGTGTGCGGAAGATAAAGGTATCTTCCCACTAGTCCACCAGGCATTTATTTGTGGAGAGTGACCCCTTGGGTGGCAGAATAGCAGTATGTTTTTAGGCCCATCTGCCCCCAAGGAGGGCAGAAGCCACTAGACACCAGGGTTTTTAATTTTTGTGTTGGGGAGTGGCCAAAGGGCAAGGGTTGCTCCCCTTTACGGGGGTGAATATTTTATTTATACTCTTTGGCCCACCTACCCCTTAGCTTGGCTGGTGGATTGTGTGTGGACTGGTGCATTATTTGCATATGTGATTGTAATGTTTTTTTCTCCTTTTTATTCTAGTGTAAAGCTTTTGATTCCTGTTTGCGGTTTCGGCAGTGGTTGTTCTGCAGTTTTGCGTAATTGCATTTATTTGGTAAGAAAAATATTTTTGTTGTGTGTACTCCAAATGAGTATTATTGTCATGCATGAATGAATTTTTTTAAGTGGTGTCATAATGGCAGCATATTTGTTAGTGTTCAGAGCATGAAATTCTTTGCGATGTTTTGCATTGTCTTATGTGTAATTTTTTTCTTCTTTTTTAGTGGGATATTGTTGATCCTTACTGTGTCTGTGCAGAGTAGGTGGTGGTGAGTCTAGCTGCTTCTGTCACGTGAGTGGTATAGTGTTGGAGTATATAGGTCTTTGTGATAAAGCTACATTTTGTTTATTTCTTTTTTTTACAAAGGGTTTGTTGTTGTTGACTTGTTTGAAGCCGGTGTTGCCTGCCTTTAGTGGTTATGCAGGGTGTAGAGTGGATTGTGAACATTATTTGCCTATACAGTATTTTCAGTTGTTTATGGATGATGTATTTTTGGGTGAGATTGTTGAGCAGACTAATTTGTATGCTGAACAGTTTTTGAGGGACAACAGTGCCAGACTTAGGCCCCATTCTAGAGCTACCCGGTGGAGTCCCACAAATCTGGAAGAGATGAAGAAGTTTTTGGGTTTGACTTTTTTGATGGGTTTGATAAGGAAGCCGTCCATGGGTTCATATTGGTCTACCAGTCCCTTGATGGCAACGGCCATATTTCCTGCAGTTATGACTCGTGATCGGTATTTACTTTTGCTTCGGATGCTGTATTTTGTTGATAATGGTTTGCGTTGCCACGAGATCACCCTGAATGTGACCGTCTTTTTAAGATTCGGCCTTTGTAGATCGATTTTCAGAGATCTATACTCCAGGGAAAGAAATATCTATTGATGAGTCTTTGGTCCTGTTCAAGGGCCGTTTGGTTTTTAGGCAGTACATTCCTAGCAAGAGGGCACGCTATGGAATTAAGCTGTATATGTTGTCTGAGAGTAGGACAGGATATGTTTTTAATTTGTGTGTGTACACTGGTAGGGATTCCACTATTGACCCCCTGGTTGTCCGTCCACTTTTGGAGTTTCAGAGAAAATTGTGTGGGATCTTGCTAGAGGACTGTTTAACAGAGGCCACCATTTGTACCTTGATAACTTCTACACTGCTGTGCAATTGTTTAAGGAATTGTTCAAAGTGGACACTTTTGCTTGTGGCACAATCCGCTCTAACCGTAAAGGTTATCCAAAAGAGCTTGTTTGCAAAAAACTTCAGAGGGGACAGTGCAGTGCCTTGTGTAGTGAGGAACTGCTAGCTGTGAAATTTGTGGACAGGAGGGATGTGTACATGCTGACTACCATCCATGATGAGAGTACTTCACCTGTGGCTGTTTGGGGTCAGATTGCTGAAGTGCGCAAACCTGTGTGCATTTTAGACTACAATAAGCACATGGGTGGTGTTGATAGAGTAGATCAGAGGTTGGAACCTTACACTGCTATTCGTAAGGCTTACATTTGGTATAAGAAGTTGGCCATCCATCTCTTCAATTTAGCAACTTTCAATGCTTTTGTTGTGTTCAAGGAGTGTTCTCCTGTGTCAAAGTTGACTTTTGTTCAGTTTCAGCAGTCTGTCATAGGCAGCCTTGTTGTTGTGGAACAGGCAAGTGTTCCTAGAGTTGGAGTGGTGGAGGATGTGGCTCGATTGAAAGATCGCCACTTTCCTGATCACATTCCTCCTACACCCTCAAAAGACTTTCCCACTAGGAGATGTAGAGTCTGTTGGCGAAGAGGTACGCGGAAGGAGACTCGTATGTACTGCCCTGAGTGTCCTTCTAACCCTGGGCTGTGTGTGCCTGCTTGTTATAGAGCATACCACAAGCAAAAGAATTATTGGGAGCAACCATGAGTGGTAAAGTGAACTGCCTGGTCTGTAATGTTTAAGAATTGTTCTGTTTCAAGGTTGGCATTAGTGCAATGTATTTAGTTTCTGATTTTGTGTTAGTAGATTTGTATCTATTTGCAATTTGTTTGTGTTTTCTTTTTTGTATAAAAAAATCCTAAATGTGATGGTGGTGTGTGTAGGCTGGTGCTTGGCTGGCGGTGTGCGTGGAGTGGCGCTTGGCTGGCGGTGTGCGTGGAGTGGCTCTTGGCTGGCGGTGTGCGTGGAGTAGTGCTTGGCTGGCGGTGTGCGTGGAGTGGCGCTTGGCTGGCGGTGTGCATGGAGTGGCTCTTGGCTGGCGGTGTGCATGGAGTGGCGCTTGGCTGGCGGTGTGCGTGGAGTGGCGCTTGGCTGGCGGTGTGCGTGGAGTGGCACTTGGCTGGCAGTGTGCGTGGAGTGGTGCTTGGCTGGCGGTGTGCGTGGAGTGGCGCTAGGCTGGCGGTGTGCGTGGAGTGGCGCTAGGCTGGCGGTGTGCATGGAGTGGCGCTTGGCTGGCGGTGTGCGTGGAGTGGCGCTTGGCTGGCGGTGTGCGTGGAGTGGCACTTGGCTGGTGGTGTGCGTGGAGTGGCGCTTGGCTGGCGGTGTGCGTGGACTGGCGCTCGGCTGGCAGTGTGTGAGTAGTGACTTGCTGCTGGTCACTACACACACTGCTAGCCGAGCGACACTCCACGCAATCCATCAGCTTGTGTGGTTGCTGTGTTAGGAATGTGGGCGTGTGAAAGTGATGGGCCCTTGAATGGCGCTGTCTACTGGTGTGAGTGTTGTAATGTGATGGGCCCGCGGCTGGTGGTGTGAATGGTTTTGTATTTGTCACACGTATGAAAGGTGTATGAATGGCCTGTAAAGAGGTTGGTGCCTTGTCGTGGCTTTACAGCTCACGAGCTGTGAGTCAATGGTTCAGTTTCTCGTCCTTTCAATTATTAACAGTGCATTTCATTTTTGTGAAATCACTTGTTAATACAATTGTATATACTGAACCATCACTCACCCTCGTGCCAAATCCAACCAGTATGTGTGTGTGCTTGAGGATTAGATGGCTGTGCAGTAATATTTTTTTTTTGTCTTTCTCAAGCAGGGTGTACCTTGTCCCTTTTTGTGAATGTTGTAATGTGTTTGTTTCGTGCCTGGTGGTGTGAATGGTCTTGTGTGTATCACGTATGAAAGGTGTGTGAATGGCCTGTAAAGCGGTTGGGGCCTTGACGTGGCTTTACAGCTCACGAGCTGCGAATCACTGGTTCAGTTTTTTGTCCTTTCAATTATTGACAGTGCATTTCATTTTTGTGAAATCTCTTGTTAATAAAATTGTATATACTGAACCATCACTTGCCCTCGTGCCAAATCCAACCAGTATGTGTGTGTGCTTGAGGAATAGATGGCTGTGCAGTAATCTTTGTCTTTTTAGTCTGTCTGCCAAGGTGTACATTCCGTCTAAGAATAACCTACCAACTGTAGATATTGTCGTAAACGAAACACCCATGGGAGTACATGGTGATATCTCTCTTGTGGATCCCAACAAGTTATGGTACCCACAATGTCCTGCAAACCTCAAAATGTCTGTCACATTTTCCTTGCAATATTGTGCCAAAATGTTCACGCTGCAGAAATAAACAACACATTATCTCAAAATGACCTGGTTTTGCAAGGGGGTCACCTGGGTTTTTGGCCCGGGGCTCGGCGGCCACATAGGAAACCTACCAAACCCACACATTTCTGAAAAGTAGACACCCGGGGGCTTCCAGGGAGGTATGGCTTGCGTGGATCCCCCAACGTTTCCTTACCCAGAATCCCCTGCAAACCTCAATTTTAGTTGAAAAAATCACTTTTTTCAGACATTTTTGTGTGGGAAAGTGTGGCATCACCGGGCTCACACAAATTTCCTACCACCCAGCGTTCCCCCAGGTCTCCCGATAAAAATGGTGCATCACTTGTGTGGGAGGCCCAAGTACCCGCGACAGGCAAGGGCCCACAACGTATTGAGGCGACCTCAAAATGGCCTATCACAAAACGACCTGGTTTTGCAAGGGGGGTCCCATGACGTTTTGGCCCGGGGCTCAGCGGCCACCTAGGGAAACCTACCAAACCCACACATTTCTGAAAAGTAGACACACGGGGGATTCCAGGGAGGTACGGCTTGCGTGGATCCCCCAACGTTTTCTTACCCAGAATCCCCTGCAAACCTGACATTTTGCTGAAAAATCCCTTTTACACACATTTTGTGTGGTAAAGTTGTGGCATCACCGGGCTGACACAAATTTCCTACCACCCAGCATCCCCCCAGGTCTCCTGATAAAAATGGTGCCTCACTCGGGTGGGAGGCCCAAGTACCCGCGACAGGCAAGGGCCCACAACGTATTGAGGCGACCTCAAAATGGCCTTTCACAAAACGTCCTGGTTTTGCAAGGAGGTCACCTGCGTTTTGGCCCTGTGCTCGGCGGCCATCTAGGGAAACCTACCAAACCCACACATTTCTGAAAAGTAGACACCCGGGGGCTTCCAGGGAGGTATGGCTTGCGTGGATCCCCCAACGTATCCTTACCCAGAATCCCCTGCAAACCTCAATTTTAGCTGAAAAAATCACTTTTTCACACATTTTTGTGTGGGAAAGTGTGGCATCACTGGCCTCACACAAATTTCCTACCACCCAGCGTTCCCCCAGGTCTCCCGATAAAAATGGTGCCTCACTTGTGTGGGAGGCCCAAGTATCCGCGACAGGCAAGGGCCCAAAACGTAGTGAGGCGACATCAAAATTGCCTATCTCAAAACCACCTGGTTTTGCAAGGGAGTCACCTGGGTTTTTGGCCCGTGCTCGGCGGCCATCTAGGGAAACCTACCAAACCCACACATTTCTGAAAAGTAGACACCCGGGGGCTTCCAGGGAGGTATGGCTTCCGTGGATCCCCCAACGTTTCCTTCCCAGAATCCCCTGCAAACCTCAATTTTAGCTGAAAAAATCACTTTTTTCACACATTTTTGTGTGGGAAAGTGTGGCATCATTGGCCTCACACAAATTTCCTACCACCCAGCGTTCCCCCAGGTCTCCCGATAAAAATGGTGCCTCACTTGTGTGGGAGGCCCAAGTACCCGCGACAGGCAAGGGCCCAAAACGTAGTGAGGCGACATCAAAATTGCCTATCTCAAAACCACCTGGTTTTGCAAGGAGAGTCACCTGGGTTTTGGCCCCGTGCTCGGCGGCCATCTAGGGAAACCTACCAAACCCACACATTTCTGAAAAGTAGACACCCGGGGGCCTCCAGGGAGGTATGGCTTGCGTGGATCCCCCAACGTTTCCTTACCCAGAATCCCCTGCAAACCTCAATTTTAGCTGAAAAAATCTCTTTTTTTCACACATTTTTGTGTGGGAAAGTGTGGCATCACTGGCCTCACACAAATTTCCTACCACCCAGCGTTCCCCCAGGTCTCCCGATAAAAATGGTGCCTCACTTGTGTGGGAGGCCCAAGTACCCGCGACAGGCAAGGGCCCAAAACATTTTTTGATAGGTGTTAGAAGGTGGTTCTGACACTATGGGCCGCCCGGATTTTTCGCTTTTTGAGCACCTAATTGTTGAGCTTTTACTGTGGGAGAGCCTCATAAGTTGGGACTCACCCACTGCATGGGGATTTTACTGGTGTCCCCCTAGCTTGACAAGGCCGCTGCGCAGCAGCTGGAGTAAGGGGCACTGGGCTAGTTACATGCAAACACCTGTGTACATGCGTGTGCACACGTGGGGGGACTGCGCAGGGGAGATTCCTAGCGTGCGCAGTCCAGGAGCAGCTACAAAGTGAATGGTGTGGCAGGACTTATGCAGAATTGGGTGGTGACACGGAATAGGCCTTATACACTAGGAAGGAACATGCCAGGGAAAGTCAGTGTGCTTTACTGTGTTTTTCACTTCATTATTCCCCTATGGGAATGTGGAGCCCATGTGTTAGATTAACTTCCATAAGGCCTACAGATTCCAGACACGCACTAAAGTCCACGGTAGCGGATGTGAAAAGAAGTATTCTGCAGAGTCCAAAGTCATATTTGTACTGCTTTTGGGTCATCCAGGAATGTCATATTTCTCTGAGTCCCTGGCTGGGGTCTGGCCCTGGCAGGTTAGATTAATGACCCTTCTTCCCAGAGCGAAGATCTTCCCTCCAAGGAGAGGAGATAGGTGGAGCTACAGGCTAATCCATCAGCAGCTGTCTCTGGGTGCCAGGCACCAAGCTGAACCAAGATGAAGGCAGCACTGGGGAAAGGGTCTTGTTTCAGAGACCATGTGGCCAGAGACCCTGGACGACGCCATTTTGAACAAGCCCAGAGGCTGGACCAGGAGGAGGGAGCAGGGGCAGGGAAGTGATGTGTCGCTGTTTGATAGGACAAACAGAGACTTCCTGCCAGCCCCCTACTCAACTTTTAAAAAGTGCTTGGACAGGAAGAGAAGCTCTCTCTGGGGTGTGGTCTGCGGAGGCGGAATGTGCTGGAGCCTGGCAATGGGCAGTTGGAAGGAGGTACCCCCTGACTGCCCCCCCGGCCCCTAACAGCACCAGAAGAAGAGCCCAGGACCGGTGCGCAGAAGCAGGGGCCTCTGCGCAGGGAGAAGAGAGGCCCAGGAGGAGAGCCAAGCGAAAGTCTGGCGCGGGGAGCCAGTGAAAACCGCTCCCTGCAGAATGCCCCCTCTTGGAGACCCGGAGGGCGACGGAGAGTGCTCCCAGTGGCTGGGGGCCGCCGCCAGGAGCGAGAGGACGCGAAAATGGAGAAGATCGGACCCCTGGGGGCTGAGATATCCCCCCAGAAGGTACGCAACCTTTGACCTTTGCGGGGACCGACGACGAGGCACGTGGGGCTCCACCGCCGGTCTGGAAGATGCCCCCAGGGTGGGTCAGGTCCCGGGGGCTGCCCCCCCAAGGAGAAGTAAAGCCGGGGAGCGCGACGGTGAAGGTGCCCTGTATGGGGGCCAGGAGCCCACCCTGGCCCCCACCGAAGAGAAAGGCGGGGGAGCGCCGACGCGCCCCCCGCGAAGTTGTGCCCAGGGGCCCGGGACCCCATCCCCGGGCCCCGAAGAAGTAAAGTCGGGGAGCGCCGTCGCGCCCCCGCGAAAATGAGCTCAAGGGGCCCGGGACCCCATCCCCGGGCCCCGAAGCAAAGTCGGGAGCGCCGTCGCGCTCCCCGTGAAGATGCCACCCCCGCGAGGAGGAGGGGGCCCGGGACCCCATCCCCGGGCCCCGACGAATGGGAGGAGGCCGAGGGAGTGCCGCCGCACTACCCCGTGGTCCAGCAGGACCGGAGCCAGAAGACGCGTCTGCCCGATGGAGCGGGCAGACCGGAACTGCTCAGCCGGCTCCCGCGGCAGCACACGAGGGTGCTGGCCGCGCGGGGAGCCGGCGGGGGCAGCCGGGGGTGGGCTCCATAGGCTGCCCCCCCCCCAGCAGAGAGGCAGTCGCGGGTCCCTGGTGGGACTGGGACCCGCCGAAGAAGCGGGGAGCTCTCGCGGGGCCCGGGTGGGACCGGGCCCCCGCAAAAGCAAACCGAGCGGCCGGGGGTGGGCTCCCCGAGCCGTTACCCTCTCCTGGGGGTCCGGGTGGGACCGGGCCCCCACCAAGGAAGGGATTAGGTGCGAAGCGCCAGCTCGATCGCGGCTCTCCCGGCACAGCGGGAGAGCCGCTCATCCAATATGCAAGAAGAGGAGCATGAAGCGCCCCATAATGCCTTGCCAGGCATTTGGAAATCTGGCGTTTTTGACCCTGGTGGCCCCCAGAAGAGGGGGTCACCCTCAAGAGTGAAAAAGGGTGCGGGGGAGCTGCTGGAGAAGCGCAGTCTCCCCCAGCACAAAGTGAAGTCCCACCCTAAGTTTCCTAGGGATTTGGAATGGATAACCCCTCAAGGGCTCAACCAGCATTTATACACCTTCTAGGCTGGAACTTTTGTTCTACAGCTGAGGGTGTATTGCGACGTGCTTAATGGAGTGAAAGGCTGAGTTGGGGATGGCTCGAGAAGGGCATCCCCTGGAGGTGAAGAGGTGTAATTGCACCACAACTGCATTTACTAACGGTTATTCCTTTTAGAGGGACTGAAGGTCACATATGTAATGTGAAGTACCTGTGTAAGGTGATGTCATAAGCAAAGTGGGTTATGTTGCCAGACACTCCTGCTAGGGTGTCTGGCTGGATATGCGTATTCCTGTGATTTAATCTGTGATGCCTTTAGGGGCTGTAATTGCAACGCATTTTAATGTCCAACAAATGTGCTGAGTACTGTCAGTCTAAAGTGTGCGTAAACATGTATTTTTGCTGCTGCGCTTAAGTGAGGAACAACCCAGACTGTTAGCCCTGAATATGTAGGGGTGCATACTGTATGGTCAATATAAGATGCTCAGTCAGGGTTATGTGTCACTAGGGCAGGTGAACCTATTTTAATGCGTGTTGAGGTAATGGGGTGGGTCGCCACTGGGATGGTGCCAGTGCGCAGGGCCCTCGCTCCAGGTTATGCTCAACACACTGCATTAGGGGGCAAGATGATATGCATACATGGGAGTGGTGGTACTAGACCCCACCCCTCCTTTGGGGAGGGGTGGAGATGTTACGCAATGTCACAAAGTAATTCCAACAGCTTATGTATATTTGTAAATTGGAGCATAGTATTGAGTAGTGTGTGTGTTTAATAAATGTACTCTTACTTTTATAAAGCAAAGTACAGACTGGACAATCAATTATTGAGTGTTATTTCTGCGCACCTGCAAATGGCGATTACTAGCCCACACCACCTCCCTGAGTAAAGCCTCAGACTGCTCTGCAACGCTACCCTCTGAGAGTCAGGCGCTACAATTGGGTGTTTGGTTCCCAGTGAAGGACAAATGTAGTCATGTTATTTGTGCAGGCCTCACAGATACTGCCTCGTTTTCCAACAATAGGCAATGTTGATGTTGCCTCAAAACGTTTTGTGTCCTTGCATGTCGCGGGTACTTGGGCCTCCCACACAAGTGAGGCACCATTTTTATCGGGAGACCTGGGGGAACGCTGGGTGGTAGGAAATTTGTGTGAGGCCAGTGATGCCACACTTTCCCACACAAAAATGTGTGAAAAAAGTGATTTTTTCAGCTAAAATTGAGGTTTGCAGGGGATTCTGGGTAAGGAAACGTTGGGGGATCCACGCAAGCCATACCTCCCTGGAAGCCCCCGGGTGTCTACTTTTCAGAAATGTGTGGGTTTGGTAGGTTTCCCTAGATGGCCGCCGAGCACGGGGCCAAAGACCCAGGTGACCCCCCTTGCAAAACCAGGTGGTTTTGAGATAGGCAATTTTGATGTCGCCTCACTACGTTTTGGGCCTTTGCCTGTCGCGGGTACTTGGGCCTCCCACACAAGTGAGGCACCATTTTTATCGGGAGACCTGGGGGAACGCTGGGTGGTAGGAAATTTGTGTGAGGCCAATGATGCCACACTTTCCCACACAAAAATGTGTGAAAAAGTGATTTTTTCAGCTAAAATTGAGGTTTGCAGGGGATTCTGGGTAAGGAAACGTTGGGGGATCCACGCAAGCCATACCTCCCTGGAAGCCCCGGGTGTCTACTTTTCAGAAATGTGTGGGTTTGGTAGGTTTCCCTAGATGGCCGCCGAGCACGGGGCCAAAGACCCAGGTGACCCCCTTGCAAAACCAGGTGGTTTTGAGATAGGCAATTTTGATGTCGCCTCACTACGTTTTGGGCCCTTGCCTGTCGCGGGTACTTGGGCCTCCCACACAAGTGAGGCACCATTTTTATCGGGAGACCTGGGGGACCGCGGGGTGGTAGGAAATTTGTGTGAGGCCAATGATGCCACACTTTCCCACACAAAAATGTATGAAAAAAGTGATTTATTCAGCTAAAATTGAGGTTTGCAGGGGATTCTGGGTAAGGAAACGTTGGGGGATCCACGCAAGCCATACCTCCCTGGAAGCCCCCGGGTGTCTACTTTTCAGAAATGTGTGGGTTTGGTAGGTTTCCCTAGATGGCCGCCGAGCACGGGGCCAAAGACCCAGGTGACCCCCCTTGCAAAACCAGGTGGTTTTGAGATAGGCAATTTTGATGTCGTCTCACTACGTTGTGGGCCCTTGCCTGTCGCGGGTACTTGGGCCTCCCACACAAGTGAGGCACCATTTATATCGGGAGACCTGGGGGAACGCTGGGTGGTAGGAAATTTGTGTGAGGCCAATGATGCCACACTTTCCCACACAAAAATGTGTGAAAAGTGATTTTTTCAGCTAAAATTGAGGTTTGCAGGGGATTCTGGGTAAGGAAAGGTTGGGGGATCCATGCAAGCCATACCTCCCTGGAAGCCCCGGGTGTCTACTTTTCAGAAATGTGTGGGTTTGGTAGGTTTCCCTAGGTGCCGGCAGAGCTAAGGTTCACAAACTACAGCTAGGCACTTTGCCAAAAAGGGTCATTTTTCACTGCGAAATTGAGGTGTGACCATGTTGCATTTTGCGCCGTTTCCTGTCGCAGGCACTAGGCCGACCCACACAAGTGAGGTACCATTTTTCTCGTAAGACTTCGGGGAACGCGGGGTGGGTAGAAATTTGTGGATCCACGCAGATTCCAGAACTTTCCACCACAGAAATGTGGGTAAAATGTGTTTTTTTTGACACTTTTTTATGTTTGCAAGGGATTCTGGGTAACAGAACCTGGTGGGAGGCAGTCAAGTCACCCCATCCTGGATTCCCCTGGGTGTCTAGTTTTCAAAAATGTATAGGTTTGCTAGGTTTCCCTAGGTGCCGGCAGAGCTAGGGTTCAAAAACTACAGCTAGGCACTTTGCCAAAAAGGGTCATTTTTCACTGCGAAATTGAGGTTTACCACGTTGTGTTTTGCGCCGTTTCCTGTCGCAGGCACTAGGCCGACCCACACAAGTGAGGTACCATTTTTCTCGTAAGACTTTGGGGAACGCGGGGTGGGTGGAAATTTGTGGATCCACGCAGATTCCAGAACTTTCCACCACAGAAATGTGGGGAAAATGTGTTTTTTTTTGACAATGTTTTATGTTTGCAAGGGATTCTGGGTAACAGAACCTGGTGGGAGGCAGTCAAGTCACCCCATCCTGGATTCCCCTGGGTGTCTAGTTTTCAAAAATGTATAGGTTTGCTAGGTTTCCCTAGGTGCCGGCAGAGCTAGGGTTCAAAAACTACAGCTAGGCACTTTGCCAAAAAAGGGTCATTTTTCACTGCGAAATTGAGGTGTGACCATGTTGCGTTTTGCGCCGTTTCCTGTCGCAGGCACTAGGCCGACCCACACAAGTGAGGTACCATTTTTCTCGTAAGACTTCGGGGAACGCGGGGTGGGTAGAAATTTGTGGATCCACGCAGATTCCAGAACTTTCCACCACAGAAATGTGGGTAAAATGTGTTTTTTTGACACTTTTTATGTTTGCAAGGGATTCTGGGTAACAGAACCTGGTGGGAGGCAGTCAAGTCACCCCATCCTGGATTCCCCTGGGTGTCTAGTTTTCAAAAATGTATAGGTTTGCTAGGTTTCCCTAGGTGCCGGCAGAGCTAGGGTTCAAAAACTACAGCTAGGCACTTTGCCAAAAAAGGGTCATTTTTCACTGCGAAATTGAGGTTTACCACGTTGTGTTTTGCGCCGTTTCCTGTCGCAGGCACTAGGCCGACCCACACAAGTGAGGTACCATTTTTCTCGTAAGACTTTGGGGAACGCGGGGTGGGTGGAAATTTGTGGATCCACGCAGATTCCAGAACTTTCCACCACAGAAATGTGGGGAAAATGTGTTTTTTTTTGACAATGTTTTATGTTTGCAAGGGATTCTGGGTAACAGAACCTGGTGGGAGGCAGTCAAGTCACCCCATCCTGGATTCCCCTGGGTGTCTAGTTTTCAAAAATGTATAGGTTTGCTAGGTTTCCCTAGGTGCCGGCAGAGCTAGGGTTCAAAAACTACAGCTAGGCACTTTGCCAAAAAAGGGTCATTTTTCACTTCGAAATTGAGGTGTGACCACGTTGCGTTTTGCGCCGTTTCCTGTCGCAGGCACTAGGCCGACCCACACAAGTGAGGTACCATTTTTCTCATAAGACTTCGGGGAACACGGGGTGGGTGGAAAGTTGTGGATCCACGCAGATTCCAGAACTTTCCACCACAGAAATGTGGGGAAAATGTGTTTTTGGACAATTGTTTAGGTTTGCAAGGGATTCTGGGTAACAGAACCTGGTGGGAGGCAGTCAAGTCACCCCATCCTGGATTCCCCTGGGTGTCTAGTTTTCAAAAATGTATGGGTTTGCTAGGTTTCCCTAGGTGCCGGCAGAGGTAGGGTTCAAAAACTACAGCTAGGCACTTTGCCAAAAAAGGGTCATTTTTCACTGCGAAATTGAGGTGTGACCACGTTGCGTTTTGTGCCGTTTCCTGTCGCAGGCACTATGCCGACCCACACAAGTGAGGTACCATTTTTCTCGTAAGACTTTGGGGAACGCGGGGTGGGCGGAAATTTGTGGATCCACGCAGATTCCAGAACTTTCCACCACAGAAATGTGGGGAAAATGTGTTTTTTTGACAATTTTTAGGTTTGCAAGGGATTCTGGGTAACAGAACCTGGTGGGAGGCAGTCAAGTCACCCCATCCTGGATTCCCCTGGGTGTCTAGTTTTCAATAATGTATAGGTTTGCTAGGTTTTCCTAGGTGCCGGCAGAGCTAGGGTTCAAAAACTACAGCTAGGCACTTTGCCAAAAAAGGGTCATTTTTCACTGCGAAATTGAAGTGTGACCACGTTGTGTTTTGCGTCGTTTCCTGTCGCAGGCACTAGGCC
This sequence comes from Calotriton arnoldi, assembly GCA_963921515.1. NCBI lineage: Eukaryota > Metazoa > Chordata > Amphibia > Caudata > Salamandridae > Calotriton > Calotriton arnoldi. The sequence goes on along the minus strand of CAWUFW010007171.1, from coordinate 805,516 downwards.
GACCCACACAAGTGAGGTACCATTTTTCTCGTAAGACTTTGGGGAACGCGGGGTGGGTGGAAATTTGTGGATCCACACAGATTCCAGAACTTTCCACCACAGAAATGTGGGGAAAATGTGTTTTTTTACAATTATTTAAGTTTGCAAGGGATTCTGGGTAACAGAACCTGGTGGGAGGCAGTCAACTCACCCCATCCTGGATTCCCCTGGGTGTCTAGTTTTCAAATATGTATAGGTTTGCTAGGTTTCCCTAGGTGCCGGCAGAGCTAGGGTTCAAAAACTACACCTAGGCACTTTGCAAAAAAGGGTAATTTTTCATTGTGAAAATGTGGTACGTCCACGTTGCATTTTGAGCCATTTCCTGTTGTGGGCACAAGGGCTACCCACACAAGTGAGGTACCATTTTTATCGGGAGACTTAGTGTAACACAGAATTGTAGAGCAACTGTTATTACCTATTGACTTTCGATGCATTTCTGCCTTCCAAATGAAAGACAATGTGTAAAAAATAAGTCATTTTGAAAAATGACCTATAATTCTCATGCTAGTATGGGTACTCCCAATTTCGGAAATGTGCAAATATCTACTGTTTCTAAAATCTACATTTTGTTCCCATTTCAGAAATACATAGGTGTCTTTCATAGCAATTTTTCCATGTATACATTTTCCCAAACTAATTGCTATATACCCGGTACATAATAAAAAACCATTGCAAGATGGTTAGTTATTGGCTCTGGGTTCGTCGGGTTCTTGGTGAACCTACAAGTCCTATATATCCCCACAACCAGAAAGGTCCAGCGGATATAACGGTATATTGCTTTCAAATAGCTGTCATAATTAGAAGAAGTTACAGGTGAAAACGTTGACACAAATGGCTGTTTTTTTCAACTAATTTTCAATTTTTCCTTCATTTAACTGTTAGTTTCTATAAGGAAAACTTTAAGTATCTACACAAATGACCCCTTGCTGAATTCAGAATTTTGTCTACTTTTCAGAAATGTATGGCTTTTCAGGATCCATTATTGGTTTCATACCCATTTCTACCATTAACTGGAAGGAGGTTGAAAGCACAAAAAATAGCAAAAATAGGCTATGTCCCAGAAAAATGCCAAAACTGTGTAAAAAAAGTTAGGCACTTTGCCAAAAAAGGGTCATTTTTCACTTCGAAATTGAGGTGTGACCACGTTGCGTTTTGCGCCGTTTCCTGTCGCAGGCACTAGGCCGACCCACACAAGTGAGGTACCATTTTTCTCATAAGACTTTGGGGAACGCGGGGTGGGTGGAAATTTGTGGATCCACGCAGATTCCAGAACTTTCCAGCACAGAAATGTGGGGAAAATGTGTTTTTTTTGACAATTGTTTAGGTTTGCAAGGGATTCTGGGTAACAGAACCTGGTGGGAGGCAGTCAAGTCACCCCATCCTGGATTCCCCTGGGTGTCTAGTTTTCAAAAATGTATAGGTTTGCTAGGTTTCCCTAGGTGCCGGCAGAGGTAGGGTTCAAAAACTACAGCTAGGCACTTTGCCAAAAAGGGTCATTTTTCACTGCGAAATTGAGGTGTGACCACGTTGCGTTTTGTGCCGTTTCCTGTCGCAGGCACTATGCCGACCCACACAAGTGAGGTACCATTTTTCTCGTAAGACTTTGGGGAACGCGGGGTGGGCGGAAATTTGTGGATCCACGCAGATTCCAGAACTTTCCACCACAGAAATGTGGGGAAAATGTGTTTTTTTGACAATTTTTAGGTTTGCAAGGGATTCTGGGTAACAGAACCTGGTGGGAGGCAGTCAAGTCACCCCATCCTGGATTCCCCTGGGTGTCTAGTTTTCAATAATGTATAGGTTTGCTAGGTTTCCCTAGGTGCCGGCAGAGCTAGGGTTCAAAAACTACAGCTAGGCACTTTGCCAAAAAGGGTCATTTTTCACTGCGAAATTGAAGTGTGACCACGTTGTGTTTTGCGTCGTTTCCTGTCGCAGGCACTAGGCCGACCCACACAAGTGAGGTACCATTTTTCTCGTAAGACTTTGGGGAACGCGGGGTGGGCGGAAATTTGTGGATCCACACAGATTCCAGAACTTTCCACCACAGAAATGTGGGGAAAATGTGTTTTTTTTTACAATTATTTAAGTTTGCAAGGGATTCTGGGTAACAGAACCTGGTGGGAGGCAGTCAACTCACCCCATCCTGGATTCCCCTGGGTGTCTAGTTTTCAAATATGTATAGGTTTGCTAGGTTTCCCTAGGTGCCGGCAGAGCTAGGGTTCAAAAACTACACCTAGGCACTTTGCAAAAAAGGGTAATTTTTCATTGTGAAAATGTGGTACGTCCACGTTGCATTTTGAGCCATTTCCTGTTGTGGGCACAAGGGCTACCCACACAAGTGAGGTACCATTTTTATCGGGAGACTTAGTGTAACACAGAATTGTAGAGCAACTGTTATTACCTATTGACTTTCGATGCATTTCTGCCTTCCAAATGAAAGACAATGTGTAAAAAATAAGTCATTTTGAAAAATGACCTATAATTCTCATGCTAGTATGGGTACTCCCAATTTCGGAAATGTGCAAATATCTACTGTTTCTAAAATCTACATTTTGTTCCCATTTCAGAAATACATAGGTGTCTTTCATAGCAATTTTTCCATGTATACATTTTCCCAAACTAATTGCTATATACCAGGTACATAATAAAAAACCATTGCAAGATGGTTAGTTATTGGCTCTGGGTTCGTCGGGTTCTTGGTGAACCTACAAGTCCTATATATCCCCACAACCAGAAAGGTCCAGCGGATATAACGGTATATTGCTTTCAAATAGCTGTCATAATTAGAAGAAGTTACAGGTGAAAACGTTGACACAAATGGCTGTTTTTTTCAACTAATTTTCAATTTTTCCTTCATTTAACTGTTAGTTTCTATAAGGAAAACTTTAAGGATCTACACAAATGACCCCTTGCTGAATTCAGAATTTTGTCTACTTTTCAGAAATGTATGGCTTTTCAGGATCCATTATTGGTTTCATACCCATTTCTACCATTAACTGGAAGGAGGTTGAAAGCACAAAAAATAGCAAAAATAGGCTATGTCCCAGAAAAATGCAAAAACTGTGTAAAAAAGTTGGTTTTCTGACAAAAGTCTGCTTGTCCCTGAAAGCTGGGAAGATGGTGATTTCAGCACCACAACCCCTTTTGATGCCATTTGCAGGGAAAAAACAAGACGCTTTCATCAAAATTTTGCTGTATTTTGGCTAATTTCTGGGTCCCCTCCAGGGGAATCCACAAACCCTGGGTACCTTTACAATCTCCATGATGTTAGAAAAAAAGGACGCAAATTTGGCGTGGATACCTTATGTGGTCAAAAAGTTACAGGGGCCTAAGCCCGCACTACCCCAAATAGCCAAAAAAAGGCTTAGCACAGGGGGGGAAAAGGCCTAGCAGCGAAGGGTTTAATTGTTATATTTATTTTTTTGATACTGATTTACTACATTTTTTTAAACTATTTATTTTTAGATATTTTATTTTTAAATTACATTGTAATTACCTTATACATTACATTACAAAATATACTTTCTCAGAATGAATTACTTTAGTTTAAATGCTTTGCAAATAGGCAATAGACTTTTAAGTACAGTAGTTACAGTTGTTGCAATGGGCAACACAATTTCAAACACAATGCAACATTGAGCTCAATGTGAATTTCTAGTTAAATGCAATTAGTTACTTTATGGATTACTTTTCTAACCACAGGACTGGATCCTAGATTCAGTCCTGGGACATCTCCTGTAAACAGTTGAGTAAAAGCGTTTTGGTTACAGTAGTGATTTTTAAGGAATATTATTGTATTTTAAAAGTTGACACTTAGAAACTTTTTCACATAGAATCACCAATGATATCCTATGGGAGGAAATTCACTTAGCAGGTAAGTAGTGTTATCGTTACTTTTTCTTACTCAGTGTTGGATCCTGGATCCAGCACTGGTGCATCTCCTGTAAACAGTTGAAAGAATGCGTTTAAGTCATACCTGCGATTTTTAAGGAATATTTGTAGTTTGTGAAAATCGACACTTTGAAACTTTTCTGCTGAAAACCAGACAATGGATTCCTATGGAAGGAAATACAAGTTACTGGTAAGTACGGTTAGAATTACTTTTCAGGGTCAGTGCTGGGCTAAAAGATGCAGCACTGGGTTCTCTCCTGATAACAGGTGAGTAAATCGGAATTCGTAGTTCGGCTGATTTTAGAGGAATATTATAAAGTTCCAAAACTCCACACTTAGAAGAATTTCCAAGTGAAACCAGTCAATGTTAGCCTATGGAAGGAAATTCAAGTTACTGGTAAGTACGGTTAGAATTACTTTTCAGGATCTGTACTGGGCTCAAAGATGCAGCACTGAGGTCTCTCCTGATAACAGGTGAGTAAATTGGAATTCGTAGTTCAGCTGATTTTAGAGGAATATTTTAAAGTTACAAAACTCCACACTTAGAAGAATTTCCAAGTGAAACCAGTCAATGTTAGCCTATGGAAGGAAATTCAAGTTACTGGTAAGTACGGTTAGAATTACTTTTCAGGATCTGTACTGGGCTCAAAGATGCAGCACTGAGGTCTCTCCTGATAACAGGTGAGTAAATTGGAATTCGTAGTTCAGCTGATTTTAGAGGAATATTTTAAAGTTACAAAACTCCACACTTAGAAGAATTTCCAAGTGAAACCAGTCAATGTTAGCCTATGGAAGGAAATTCAAGTTACTGGCAAGTACGGTTAGAATTGCTTTTCAGGATCAGTACTGGGCTCAAAGATGCAGCACTGAGGTCTCTCCTGATAACAGGTGAGTAAATCGGAATTCGTAGTTCGGCTGATTTTAGAGGAATATTTGAACAATGGTGAAGGAAGGGGGTGGGGCCTGAGGTGACATGTCTGCAAACACGCCCTGTGGCGCGTTTTAAGTTGGAGAATTAATTCCTCCTCAATCCCGAGGGTCCCTAGGGGCCAACTAGCCCACCAGATACCTCCAGTATGCAACAGAGAGCTGCGTTGCAGAGAGGTGTTCAGAGGCCACGCCCCTTTTTACAACACTCTGCAACGCAGCTCCGTGGCGCTTACTGGAGGTACCTGGTGGGCTAGTTGGCTCCCAGGGACCCTCAGGATTGAAGGGGATTTAATTCCCCATCTTAAAACGCGCCACGGGGCTTGTTTGCACACATGTCACCTGAAGCCCCGCCCCCTCCCTTCACCACTGTGCAAACGCACCCCGTGGCGTGTTTTAAGTTGGAGGATTAAGTCCCCTTGAATCCTGAGGGTCACTGGAGTCCAACTAGCCCACCATGTACCTCCAAAAAGCGCCACAGAGCTGCGTTGCAGAGAGGTGTAAAAAGGGGCGTGGCCTCTGTACACCTCTCTGCAACGCGGCCCCCTGGCGCATACTGGAGATTCCTGGTGGGCTAGTTGGCCCCCAGGGACCCCCAGTATTCAAGGGGAATTACTTTCCCTTCTTAAAACGCGCCAGGGGGCGCATTTGCAGACTGCTGCAGGGAGGGGGCGGGGCCTCCGGCACGATGTCGGTCTTTTTTTTTTTTAAATGTATTTATTTTTTGTATGGGAGGGGGGTTGCGTGGCCCCCCTCCTCAGGCCATTTAAGGCCCCAAGGACCCCATTCCCCGGGGCCGAGAAAAAAGGGGGGTCCCAAAACGCGTTTTCCCCATTCATTTTTCCATAGGAACCTTTAGTCGCAGCTACAGCCCGAACTGCTGAACGGAATTACACCAAATTTGGCAAAGAGGTAGCCCTTGGTTCAGTGTCGTGCCTTTTGCTTAAATGGTGTAAATCCGTTCAGTAGTTCCTGAGAAAATCAAAAGTAAAGTCACATATATATCTATGGCCGAGTAGGGTCCGCGTACCCTCCCGATCACGAGCTGCATGCTAATTGGCTGTCAAGTGGCTGTCAACACTCCAAATCAGGAAGTGTTGGCAGCCATTTTGTCCCTCGGTAGAACCGAGGGACAGAAACAAGTGCGCAAAGTGCAAAAGGGGCAGGGTAGAAACACCCTGACTCCCTAGGTCTGCTCAGGGGTCCCACAAGGACCCCTGGGCAGAAAAAGCATTTTTTTTTTTAAATCGGCGGGATGTGCTTAGGGTGCGCGGATCCCGCCGATAAAACGAAGCGCGTGCTCCCGCGCTCGAATGTATTTGCCCCCGGGTGGCCCAAGTCCCGGGGCATGCGGAGGTGGGCTTATGTTTTATACGGGGGCCTCTAAGGCTCCCAAGCCCCGAGGACCGCCACCCCCGGGGCTTTATAAAAAAATGGAGAGCCCTCCCGCAGCCCCGGGAACCGCCACCCCCGGGGCTTCTTTTTAAAATTTAATAATGTGTGGGGGGGCTCCAGCCCCCCCACATGCCCCGGGACCACCACCTAAGCGCAAAGGGGGCAGGGTAGAAACACCCTGACCCCTAGGTCTGCTCAGGGGTCCCACAAGGACCCCTGGGCAGAAAAAACATTTTCTTTTTTTTTTAAATCGGCGGGATGCGCTTAGGGTGCGCGGATCCCGCCGAGAAAAAAAAGAAACAAGTGCGCAAAACGCACAAAGGGGGCAGGGTAGAAACACCTGACCCCTAGGTCTGCTCAGGGGTCCCACAAGGACCCCTGGGCAGAAAAAGCATTTTTTTAAAAAATCGGCGGGATGCGCTTAGGGTGCGCGGATACCGCCGGGTGGGCCAAGTCCTGGGGGCATGCAGGGGTTTATTTATAATATGTGGGGGGCCTCTAAGGCCCCCCCAAGCCCCTGGGACTGCCACCCCCCGGGGCTTTAAAAAAAAATGGTGCGGGAGGGCTCTTGGCCCTCCGGCAGCCCCGGGGACCACCAGCCACCGGGGCTTCTTTTTAAAAATTAATAGTACCTGTGTGGGGGCTCAAGCCCCCACATGCCCGGGGACCGCCACCTCCTCGGGGCACTAACAAAATAAATGTGGGGGTCCGTTTCGGACCTCGAAGCCCCGGGACCACCACCTCCCGGGGCTGTGCACAGGATGGGAGGGGGCCGCGCGCCCCTCCTGGAGCCTGTGGGGGCCCTAGGGACTGCCACCCCCAGGGCCGGCTCCTGCAGTGTCCCGGGGTGCCTACCCCCGGGACACTGCTGCTTGCAATGGCAGGACGGGAGACTCGCGGCTCCCGTCCTGTCATTGCAAACTGCTTGCTTCATTGAAGCGAGAGCAGGAAACCTGCTCTCGCTTCAATGAAGCAAAGCAGATTGCTTTTCCACAAGGGGAGCTGCATGTCAGCAGCTCCCCTTATGGAAAAGCAATGCCAGCTCCCGCAGGACGCGGGGAGCCGGCGGGACCGTGCGGGGATTGGGGACGCCCCCACGGTCCCCAACTAGTGGCCAGGCCCCGGGGGATGGGGTCCCCGGGGCAAGTAGTGGCCTGGGAGGGGGTCCACGCAGCCCCCTCCCCAAAAATAAAAATATTGGGGGGAAAAAAAAAAGGTTAAGGCCGGCCCCGGGGGATGGGGTCCCCAGGGCCTTAAATGGCCTGAGGAGGGGGGCCACGCAGCCCCCCTCCAAATATATATATTTTTTTTAAAAAGAGGGCATGCCCCGGGGGATGGGGTCCCCGGGGCCAATAGAGGCCCAGGGAAGGGGGGCCACGCGGCCCCCTTCCCGTTTTGTTTTTAAAAAAATTTAAAAAAGAAAATCATCAGGCCCCGGGGGATGGGGTCCCCGGGGCCAAAAGTAGCCAAGGGAAGGGGGACCACGCAGCCACCCTCCCATACAAAAAAAAAAAGAAAAAATAAATAAAAAAGACCGGCATCGTGCCGGAGGCCCCGCCCCCTCTCTGCAGCAGTCTGCAAACGCGCCCCCTGGCGTGTTTGCAGATGGGGAACAAATTCCCCTTGAATACTGGGGATCCCTGGGGGACAACTAGCCCACCAGGAACCTCCAGTATGCGCCAGGGGGCTGCGTTGCAGAGAGGTGTACAGCGGCCACGCCCCTTTTTACACCTCTCTGCAACGCAGCTCTGTGGCGCTTTTTGGAGGTACATGGTGGGCTAGTTGGACTCCAGGGACCCTCAGGATTCAAGGAAACTTAATCCCCCAACTTAAAACGCGCCACGGGGCGCGTTTGCACAGTGGTGAAGGGAGGGGGCGGGGCTTCAGGTGACATGTGTGCAAACAGGCCCCAATGGCGCGTTTTAAGATGGGGAATTAAATCCTCTTCAATTCTGAGGGTCCCTGGGGGCCAACTCGCCCACCAGGTACCTCCAGTAAGCGCCAAGGAGCTGCGTTGCAGAGTGTTGTAAAGGGGCGTGGCCTCTGTACACCTCTCTGCAACGCAGCCCCTGGCGCATACTGGAGGTTCCTGGTGGGCTAGTTGGCCCCTAGGGACCCTCGGGATTGAGGAGGAATTAATTCTCCAACTTAAAACGCGCCACAGGGCGTGTTTGCAGACATGTCACCTCAGGCCCCACCCCTTCCTTCACCATTGTGCAAATATTCCTCTAAAATCAGCCGAACTACGAATTCCGATTTACTCACCTGTTATCAGGAGAGACCTCAGTACTGCATCTTTGAGCCCAGTACTGATCCTGAAAAGTAATTTTAACCATACTTACCAGTAACTTGAATTTCCTTCCATAGGATATCATTGCCTGCTTTTTGCTGAAAAAGTTTCTAAGTGTCGATTTTTGAAACATACAAATATTCCTCTAAAATCAGCAGAACTACGAATTCCGATTTACTCACCTGTTATCAGGAGAGACCTCAGAGCTGCATCTTTGAGCCCAGTACTGATCCTGAAAAGCAATTCTAACCGTACTTACCAGTAACTTGAATTTCCTTCCATAGGCTAACATTGACTGGTTTCACTTGGAAATTCTTCTAAGTGTGGAGTTTTGTAACTTTATAATATTCCTCTAAAATCAGCTGAACTACGAATTCCAAAATACTCACCTGTTATCAGGAGAGACCTCAGTGCTGCATCTTTGAGCCCAGTACAGATCCTGAAAAGTAATTCTAACCGTAATTACCTGTAACTTGAATTTCCTTCCATAAGCTAACATTGACTGGTTTCACTTGGAAATTCTTGTGTGTGGAGTTTTGGAACTTTATAATATTCCTCTAAAATCAGCCGAACTACGAATTCCGATTTACTCACCTGTTATCAGGAGAGAACCCAGTGCTGCATCTTTTAGCCCAGCACTGACCCTGAAAAGTAATTCTAACCGTACTTACCAGTAACTTGTATTTCCTTCCATAGGAATCCATTGTCTGGTTTTCAGCAGAAAAGTTTCAGTGTCGATTTTCACAAACTACAAATATTCCTTAAAAATCGCCTGTATGACTTAAACTTATTCTTTCAACTGTTTACAGGAGATGCACCAGTGCTCGATCCAGGATCCACCACTGAGTAAGAAAAAGTAACGATAACACTACTTACCTGCTAAGTGAATTTCTTCCCATAGGATAACATTGGTGATTCTATGTGAAAAAGTTTCTAAGTGTCAACTTTTAAAATACAATAATATTCCATAAAAATCACTACTGTAAACAAAACGCTTTTACTCAACTGTTTACAGGAGATGTCCCAGGACTGAATCTAGGATCCAGTCCTGTGGTTAGAAAAGTAATCCATAAAGTAACTAATTGCATTTAACTAGAAATTCACATTGAGCTCAATGTTGCATTGTGTTTGAAATTGTGTTGCCCATTGCAACAACTGTAACTACTGTACTTAAAAGTCTATTGCCTATTTGCAAAGTATTTAAACTAAAGTAATTAATTCTGAGAAAGTATATTTTGTAATGTAATGTATAATGTAATTACAATGTAATTTAAAAAATAAAATATCTCAAAATAAATAGTTTAAAAAAAGGTAATCAGTATCAAAAAATAAATATAACAATTAATACATTTAAAAATTGTCATTTACAATTCACTGAAAAAAACATAGGTTTCAGACATGTTATAGTTAGGAATTAGCATTTAAAAACCTTTGAAATTCACTGAAAAACCATAGGTTTCAGGCACGTTATAGTTAGAAATTAGCATTTAAAAAACCTTACAAATTCACTGAAAAAACCATAGGTTTTAGGGACAGTTATAGTTAGTTGGACATTGCACTCATACAAAACCCGTGAAATTCCCCGTTATAGTTAGTTCAGCTAACTATAACTCGCGCCCCGCAATGCACTGCTGATGACGTCACATATTACATCACTCATGACATGGTCAGTGACATCACTGATGAGATCACTGATGACATCTCAAATGACATCACTGATGACATCACTGATGACATCATCCACGTGATAATCTGATGCACCTCCTCACACCCTAATATAACCTTTGATACACCCACTCTAAATTACAGACTGCCATTCGCAAAACCATAGACACTCCAACACCAATAACTACATACCCACTCACTGATTCTTAGGTCTACACACACATCCACTCACTCACCCGTACAGTCACTCATACTTACGGTCACTCAGTACAGGACTATCATATGCACTCATACTCCTATATAGACACTCAAACACCGCCACTCATCCATAGAGGTACTCACACACCTAGTCAGTCATGCAAATAATTAAACACACTGCCATTTACTCACCTATACAGTTATACACACACCAGCTCACTTACTCATACAAATACTAGCACATTCTTACGCTCTTATACAATCACTGATACAAGCACACACTCATCCATACAGTCACTCTCACAATCACACACTCTCGCTTATAGCTATTTATATACTCCAACACACATATATACTGCCTTTCACATATGTAGTTACTCACACATGTACCACTGGGACATACATTCACTCACTAACACACTCTTACACACACTTACCCACCCATACAGTCTATCACAGATGCACTCTTGAAACCATCCACCCAGTGAATCACCCACTCACACATCTATGCACAGAGTCGCACACACCCCACCCACACAAACACTCAGGCACCCATACAGATACTCAGACAACCAATCAATAACTCATATAGACACTCATGTAGCTATTCACAAACCCATGCAGCCACTTACACAGCAACAGACAGACGGATACAGACATTCACCCAGTTTAGTCACTAACCCTTGCATTCAGTAAGATACGTTTAATCACTCACTTATAGAGTCAGTTACGCACCTACTAAATCCTTCATCCACACACTTATACACCCACTCATTCTTCAATACACCTTTCCATATATTAAAAATATTTAAACTTTACAGAAACACACAGTCACTGGATGATGTCATCAGTGATGTCATTTGAGATGTCATCAGTGATGTCATCAGTGATGTCACTGACCATGTCATGAGTGATGTAATATGTGACGTCATCAGCAGTGCATTGCGGGGCGCGAGTTATAGTTAGCTGAACTAACTATAACGGGGGAATTTCTATGGTTTTGTACGAGTGAAATGTCCAACTAACTATAACTGTCCCTAAAACCTATGGTTTTTTCAGTGAATTTCAAAAGTTTTTTAAATGCTAATTTCTAACTATAACGTGTCTGAAACCTATGGTTTTTTCAGTGAATTTCAAAGGTTTTTAAATGCTAATTTCTAACTATAACGTGCCTGAAACCTATGGTTTTTTCAGTGAATTTCAAAGGTTTTTTAAATGCTAATTCTAACTATAACGCCCCTACAACCTATGATTTTTTCAGTGAATTTCAAAGGTTTTGACAGACGGATACAGACATTCACCCAGTTTAGTCACTAACCCATGCATTCAGTAAGATACGTTTAATCACTCACTTATAGAGTTAGTCACGCACCTACTAAATCATCCATACAGACACTTATACACCCACTCATTCTTCAATACGCCTTTCCCAATATATATTAAAAATATTTAAACTTTACAGAAACACACAGTCACTGGATGATGTCATCAGTGATGTCATTTGAGATGTCATCAGTGATGTCACTGACCATGTCATGAATGATGTAATATGTGACGTCATCAGCAGTGCATTGCGGGGCGCGAGTTATAGTTAGCTGAACTAACTATAACGGGGAATTTCACGGGTTTTGTATGAGTGCAATGTCCAACTAACTATAACTGTCCCTAAAACCTATGGTTTTTCAGTGAATATATATATACATACATACATACATACATATATATATATATATATACACACAAAAATAAAGGTTACAGGGATGTTATAGTTAGGAAATGGAATTTAAAAAAACTTAGAAATTCCCTGAAAAACCAAAGGTTACAGAGACGTTATAGTTATGCTCAGGTTTCACTCATACAAAACCAGTGAAATTCAGCAGTTATATCTAGCTGAGCTAACTATGCACTGCTTATGACCACACATATCACATCACTCATGACATGGTCAGTGACATCACTGATGACATCTCAAATGATATCACTGGTGACATCACTGGTAACATCATCCAGTGACTGAGAGTGTTTTTAAAAGGTTTATGAGTGTTAAATATATATACCAAGGTGCATTGGTGAATCAGTGGGTGTATGAGTGCCTGTATGGATGATTCAGTTGGTGCGTGACTGACGGTATAAGTGAGTAATTTGGTGTCTCAGTGAATGTATGGGTGATTGACTAGGTTCTGTGAATGTCTGTATCAATCTGTCAGTTGGTGTCTAAGTGGCTGTATGGGTTGGTGAATGGGTACGTGAGTGGCTGAATGGGTGATTGATTGGTTGTCTGTGTACCTGTACGGGTTTATGAGTGTCTGTGTGGGTGGGTGAGGGTGTGTGTGACTGTCTGTATGGATGAGTGAGTGGGTGAGTCAGTGCCTGTATGGGTTAGTGAGCGCATCTGTGAGAGGCTGTGTGGGTGACTAAGTGTGTGTATGGCTGTGTCGGTGAGTGAATGGATGTGTCAGTGGTATATGAATGAGTAACTGCATATGTGAAAGGTAGTATAAGTGAGTGTTGGAGTATATGAGTGGCTTTATGTGTAAGTGAGTGATTGTGAGAGTGAATGTATTGGTGAGTGTGTGCTTGTGTCATTGACTGTATAGGTGAGTGAGTATGTGTTAGTATCTGTATGAATAAGTAAGTGGGTGTGTGTATAACTGTATAGGTGAGTAAGTTGGACTCTATGGGTTAGTGAGTAGGTGTGTGAGTAGCTCTATGGGTGACTGCCAGTGTGTGAGTGGCTGTATGGGTGTATGAGTAGATATATCAGTGGCTGTATTATTGAGTGAGTTGGTGTATGAGTGGCTGTGTGGTTGTCTGAGTGGATGTGTATATAGACCTATGGATCAGTGAGTGGGTATGTAAGTATTGGTATGGATGTGTCAATGGTTTTGCAAGTGGTAGAGTGGAAGTTGGAGTGGGTGTATGAAAGGTTATATTGGAGTGTGAGTGGGTACGTCAGAGATTCTGTGGATAATGTCATCAATGATGTCATTTGAGATGTCATTGTCATCAGTGGTGTCATCAGTAATGTTAGTGACCATGTCATCAGTGATGTAATATGTGAGGTCATGAGCAGTGCATTGCGGGGGCGGGAGCTATAGCTAGCTCAGCTAACTATAACTGCTGAATTTCACTGGTTTTGTATGAGTGAAACCTGAGCCTAACTATAATGTCTCTGTAACCTTTGGTTTTTTCAGGGAATTTCTAAGTTTTTTTGTATTCCATTCCCTAACTATAATGTCCCTGTAACCTTTATTTTTTTCAGTGAATTTCAAAGGTTTTTTAAATGCTAATTCCTAACTATAAAGTCCTGTAACCTTTGGTTTTTCAGTGAATTTCTATGGTTTTTAGGTTGAACCTAGAGTCAGCGCGCATGCGCTGCTCTGCGAGGCATGATGCATTCCATCTGCGAATAATCGCCTTTCATAGGTTCCTTCCTGTGCCTTTTGAGCTGTCTGTCTTTGATATGGTGCATTGGTACCATTTGTCCCTCCTTTTGATGAGTTTGTTACGCCCATGGTGACTGGCCCTGTTACATGGGTCATTTCGCTTCAGGGCATTCCTGTTAGTGCAGGCTCTCTTTTTTAACTTTTAATTTTGGCCGGAACACTAGCGCTTCAATTAAAAGTCGCTGCACGGTTCACACGTGCAGCCGTGTTTTTGTGTGCCTTAAAGTGCTGCTGATCTCTCTCGTCCCAGATGTTAGCTCTGTGTGGGATGGGGGCAGTTTTAGACTTTCCCTGCAACCTTAATTGGACAAATTAATTTAAAGTGGGTGCAGCCATGTTTCTGGCTACGTGCGTACGTGTGCGATGGATCACAGCAAGCTCAATCAGCTGTCAGTACGTTGTCCGCACGCACCACAAATGTGCAGGGAACAACAAAAGAAACAGCGGTTTCTTTTGAAATATTAAAGGGCATGTGGACTCCAAATTTTGACTGCTAATTAACAGTCTGCCAAAGTTTATTATTCGTGAAAGTATGATGAGCAAAACACTGCTCCGACCTGAAGGACCAAAACGATGTTGGTTGCCTATACAATAACTCAGCAGGCAAAGGGCTGCAACACTTAACGTTGTGATGTTACGATTACGATGTGGAGGATACCGTTCTGTTCCAGTGTATTTGGGGAGAAAGTACAATTGTGGAGCCTGGAACACCCTTCTAGATTTCTGGAGGGAAGAGATATAGGATTTTCTCATGGCTAATTTTAAGACAGGGTGGGCAAGAGTGCGGTGGTTGCGTTAAAAGACCACCTTACAGCTGTAAACTACTCAGGCTAGGCATTGTCACAAGCAAGCATATGCAATGCAGTAGGTCTCACAATTGCGTGATTTTGAGCTATTCGCATTGTAAATAACATTGCCTTTAATTTATGTTCAAAAAAACCTACAATAATAAAAGGCATTGTCATTTACAATACCAATAGGTCAAAGTTTCTAAAATGTGATACCTATTGCATTGCAATTGCTTCTTTAACTAGTAGTCACGTTTGCAGAGTGGTGGAGAAAGTGGATTTACTGCACATACTGTAAAGCATATCCAACTCTCTATTACATTTTTTCTATTTACCAGAGCCAATGAAACATCTATTTACTAATCATTTCCAAATGCAGCCTACTTTTGTTCACCTGCATATTCCCTTCATCCATTCAAATTTTGAGTTTTTTTAAACCACCAGCACACATGCATTTTCACTGTCTTTCATAGTAACAACTGTAATTTTCAGCTGCAGACCTGTCCTGTGTGCTACATTTCCTACCTACAAAATGCTTAGAATGTGGATTGTGGGCCACAGCTATGTCTATTGGGCTAAGAAGAATGCAAAAAACAAAGGTATTGACAGAGACTTGGGTTTGCCGAATATGGAGATTAGTTGGTTTGGCCAGAGAAGGTTAAAGTTTCATCAGCTGCTGGCTTTGATTAAAACCATTGTGGATTTCCAAACTCCTCACCTCATGATTGTGCACTGTGGTGTCAATGACCTAGGCACATTGAATGGGGTAGGGCTGGGAATCCTAATGAAGGCTACCTTTGCAGAACTGATGTGGTGTTATCCTTACACTATCTTGCTGTACTCTAATATATGCCAAAGACATAAATGGAAGTGGTCAAATCAATTCTGTCCACAGACTGACAAAGCCAGGAAACATGTTAATAAAACCTGTTTCTGCTTTCCTCAGAGACCATAAGATAGGCTCTATCTACAACAACAATCTGCATTTTGACATGCATGGAATATATAGAGGTGATGGAGTTCACTTTACAGACAAAGGGATCAGGGTGTTTCTAGGCAACTTGAAACTTTGCATACAGTCTTATATGTAGCTTTCTTATACACTCTCTCAACACAAAGGCTCTTGTCAGAGCCACCTAAGAGCCCAAAATGTTGTTCATTTTCTTGTTAAATTATTTTTGGGGTAATTTTTGAACTTTGCGGTGATGTTGCAATGATCGCGATCATGTCGCGAAATCGCAAAGCAAATGCACACATTCAACAACCACCACCACATTCAAAAATTATAACTTAAAAAATGTGTTCTAACTTTTACAATACACACATTACCAACTTAAAGAACATGCTTGTACACATATATTTGTAGTAACTTTTTTAAAAACTGTGTTTGAACCCTACTTCCTGTTTTCGCGATGACGCTGAATGTCGCGATGCCTTCGGTAACTGCGACGGTCGCACCTTTTTTAAGAGGTGTGAAACACATATATGCATACATTTTACAGTATTTTAGACACTAGGGGTTTATTACTGCACTGTTTAAAGTCATATTTTTGTAGGGAGTTTGTATAAAAACAATCATTTAAACCGATTTTCCATTTTCTTGGTGACACCGTGCGTCACATTGATATCGGTAGCCGTGATCTCCGCGAATACGTAGTAAAATCACAAAACAAATGCACACATTCAATAGCCACCACCACATTCAATAGTAATAACTTTAAAATGGATTATAACCAACAGACTAAACACATTACTATCTAAATGACTGCATAATAGCATGTACAGCTCCTTTAATATCTCTATAACACAGTGCATAACTTTTTCAGTGTCATCTATAACTGCATGCATCACTGTATCAGTAAGCCTCTCATTCACTGTATAAGTATTTCAATGAATCTGTAAGATGGTGCATCAGTCTATCAATGCTTCTGTATCGAACTCCTTGACTGCCTCAGTGCATCTATGAGTGGGTGCATCAGTGTTGCAATGGGTCTGTGATTGGTTGCATAATTCTCTCACTCAATCTGTGAGTAGGTGCATGAGTGCTTTTGTGCATTTGTAAGTAAGTATATAACTATCTGACTGGATCTGTGAGTGGATACATGAGTATTTAAGTGGGTGTCTCAGTGGGTGAATGAGTGGGTGCATGAGTGTCTCAGTGGGTCTGTGAATGTGTGCATAAGTCTCACAGTAGGTCTATCACTGGTAGCGTGAATGTCTGAGTGGTTCTGTCAGTGGGTGCGTGGGTCTCTGAGTGCGACTGTGAGTGGGTACATGAGGCTTTGAGTGTAGAACTCACTGGGTGCATAAGTCTCTGAGTGGGTCTATCAGTGGATGTGTAAGTGACTGTATGGGCGTGTGAGTGTCTGAGTGGGTCTGTGAGTGGATGTATGAGTGTCTGAGTGGATCTGTGAGTGGGTGTCTGAGTGTCTCAATTTGTCTGTGAGTGAGAGCATATGTCTCTGAGTGGGTGAGTGAATGGGTTCATGCATGAGTGTCTGAGTGGGTCTGTGACTGGGAGGGCGAGTGTCTGGGTGGGTGTGCAATGAGCCTTGAGTGGGTGAGTGCATATCTGAGTGAGTTTGTGAGTGGGTGTGTGAGTTTCTGAGCATATGTGTGAGTGACTGAGTCCATAAGCCTCTGAGAGGGTCTGTGACTGAGTGTGGGAGTGACTGTATGGGTGTGTGAGTGGGTATATAAGTGTTTGAGTAGATCTGTAAGTGGGTGTATGAGTGTCTCAGTGGGTCTGTGAGTACATAAGTGAGTGTGTTAGTGGGTCTGTAAGTGGGTGCGTGAGTCTCTGAGTGGGTCTGTACATGGGTGCGTGACTCTCCGAGTGAGTCTGTAAGTGTGTGCATGAGTATCTGAGTGGGTCTGTGAGTGGGTGCATGAGTGCCCACATGGGTCTGTGAGTGGCTGTAAAAGTCTCTAAGTGGGTATCAGACTGAACACATGAGCCTATGAGTGGGTTTCTAAGTAGGTGCATGAGTCTCTGAGTGGGTCTGTAAATGGGAGCATCACTCTCCGAGTGAGTCTGTAAGTGGGTGCATGAGTACCTGAATGGGTATATGAGTGGGTGCATGAGTATCTGAGTGGGTATGTGACTGAATGTATAAGTGGGTATGTGAATGGGTGTATAAGTGTCTGAGTGAGTTTGTGATTGCATACATGAGTGTGTGACAGTGACCGGTTTGTGTGTACAAATATATATTTTTTTACATTTTCAGCAATATTCGGGATGACGTTACGATATTTGCCATTTCCCCATGACAGTACATGGGGGCCACGCAGGCGATCGCATCGTCGTCATGTATATCGCGCGCAATTAAAAAAATCTATTTTGGACGCATAACTTGTGTCACTAATACTCCCATTTCTCAAACATGGGGTCAGAGTACCTCCCTTTGAACCCCTTATGTTAGCTTTCACTGAAATTTTGTGCCCCAGGAACAGTTCTCGATCAATAAAATGGTGGCTGCAACTTTCTTTTCAGGTTGGATCCAGCCAAACAGAGCATTCTAGTTTGCACGCGCATTCGCAATTAATTGCAAAATCGTCGCAAAATATCCGTGGCCAGAGATATCACTATAATTTTTAGCTGAAATTTCACACAAAAAGAGCTAAACGGATTTGTACCAAATAACAAAAAGCACAATCTGAGTAACAACATCTACCTTTCTGCCAAATTTGGTGTCATTCCATCCAGCAGTTCGAGCTGTAGGTTCAACAACGCATTCCTACAGGAATTAACATTACAAACGCACCCTTATTTCGCACACCTATTTTTTGGTCCTCACTGCACGGATCCCTCCCAAACTTTTCATGACACACAGAACCTACTTTGACACCTTTTTGGGAAAATTTAATGCAGATTGGTCAAACGACGGCAAAGTTAATGGCAAGTCAAAAAATGCTTTTCCAATAGAACCTAGGTCCTAACTACAACTACGTACTGGCACCGCCAGTAGACACTATATATATATATATATATTCACTAAAAAAAACATAGGTTTTAGGGACAGTTATAGTTAGTTGGACATTTCACTCGTACAAAACCATAGAAATTCCCCGTTATAGTTAGTTCAGCTGAACTATAACTCGCGCCCCGCAATGCACTGCTGATGACGTCACATATTACATCACTCATGACATGGTCAGTGACATCACTGATGACATCACTGATGACATCTCAAATGACATCACTGATGACATCATCCATGTGATAATTTGATGCATCTTCTCACACCCTAATATAACTTTTGATACACCCACTGTAATTTACAGACTGCCATTGTCAAAACCATAGACACTCCAACACCAATTACTATATACACACTCACTGATTCTTAGGTCTACAGACACACATCTACTCACTCACCCGTACAGTCACTCATACTTATAGTCACTCAGTACAGGACTATTATATGCACTCATACACCTATATAAACACTCTCACACCGCCACTCATCCATAGAGGTACTCACACACCTAGTCAGTCATGCAAAAAATTAAGCACACACCCATTTACTCACCTATACACTTATACACACACCAGCTCACTTACTCATACAAATACTAGCACATTCTTACACTCTTATACAATCTCTGATACAAGCACACACTCATCCATACAGTCACTCTCGCAATCACACACTCTCGCTTATAGCTATTTATATACTCCAACACACATATATACTGCCTTTCACATATGTAGTTACTCACACATGTACCACTGGGACATACATTCACTCACTAACACACTCTTACACACACTTACCCACCCATACAGTCTATCACAGATGCACTCTTGAAACCATCCACCCAGTGAATCACTCACTCACACATCTATGCACAGAGTCGCACACACCCCACCCACACAAACACTCAGGCACCCATACAGATACTCAGACAACCAATCAATAACTCATATAGACACTCATGTAGCTATTCACAAACCCATGCAGCCACTTACACAGCAACAGACAGACGGATACAGACATTCACCCAGTTTAGTCACTAACCCTTGCATTCAGTAAGATACGTTTAATCACTCACTTATAGAGTCAGTCACGCACCTACTAAATCCTTCATCCACACACTTATACACCCACTCATTCTTCAATACACCTTTCCCTATATATTAAAAATATTTAAACTTTACAGAAACACACAGTCACTGGATGATGTCATCAGTGATGTCATTTGAGATGTCATCAGTGATGTCATCAGTGATGTCACTGACCATGTCATGAGTGATGTAATATGTGACGTCATCAGCAGTGCATTGCGGGCGCGAGTTATAGTTAGCTGAACTAACTATAATGGGGGAATTTCTATGGTTTTGTACGAGTGAAATGTCCAACTAACTATAACTGTCCCTAAAACCTATGGTTTTTTCAGTGAATTTCAAAGGTTTTTAAATGCTAATTTCTAACTATAACGTGTCTGAAACCTATGGTTTTTTCAGTGAATTTCAAAGGTTTTTTAAATGCTAATTTCTAACTATAACGTGCCTGAAACCTATGGTTTTTTCAGTGAATTTCAAAGGTTTTTTAAATGCTAATTTCTAACTATAACGCCCTAAAACCTATGATTTTTTCAGTGAATTTCAAAGGTTTTGTAAATGACAATTTTTAAATGTATTAATTGTTATATTTATTTTTTGATACTGATTTACTACATTTTTTAAACTATTTATTTTTACATATTTTATTTTTTAAATTACATTGTAATTACATTATACATTACATTACAAAATATACTTTCTCAGAATGAATTACTTTAGTTTAAATACTTTGCAAATAGGCAATAGACTTTTAAGTACAGTAGTTACAGTTGTTGCAATGGGCAACACAATTTCAAACACAATGCAACATTGAGCTCAATGTGAATTTCTAGTTAAATGCAATTAGTTACTTTATGGATTACTTTTCTAACTACAGGACTGGATCCTAGATTCAGTCCTGGGACATCTCCTGTAAACAGTTGAGTAAAAGCGTTTTGGTTACAGTAGTGATTTTTAAGGAATATTATTGTATTTTAAAAGTTGACACTTAGAAACTTTTTCACATAGAATCACCAATGTTATCCTATGGGAGGAAATTCACTTAGCAGGTAAGTAGTGTTATCGTTACTTTTTCTTACTCAGTGGTGGATCCTGGATCCAGCACTGGTGCATCTCCTGTAAACAGTTGAAAGAATGCGTTTAAGTCATACAGGCGATTTTTAAGGAATATTTGTAGTTTGTGAAAATCGACACTTTGAAACTTTTCTGCTGAAAACCAGACAATGGATTCCAATGGAAGGAAATACAAGTTACTGGTAAGTACGGTTAGAATTACTTTTCAGGGTCAGTGCTGGGCTAAAAGATGCAGCACTGGGTTCTCTCCTGATAACAAGTGAGTAAATCGGAATTCGTAGTTCGGCTGATTTTAGAGGAATATTATAAAGTTCCAAAACTCCACACTTAGAAGAATTTCCAAGTGAAACCAGTCAATGTTACCCTATGGAAGGAAATTCAAGTTACTGGTAAGTACGGTTAAAATTACTTTTCAGGATCAGTACTGGGCTCAAAGATGCAGCACTGAGGTCTCTCCTGATAACAGGTGAGTAAATCGGAATTCGTAGTTCTGCTGATTTTAGAGGAATATTTGTATGTTTCAAAAATCGACACAGAAACTTTTTCAGCAAAAAGCAGGCAATGATATCCTACGGAAGGAAATTCAAGTTACTGGAAAGTACGGTTAAAATTACTTTTCAGGATCAGTACTGGGCTCAAAGATGCAGCACTGAGGTCTCTCCTGATAACAGTTGAGTAAATCGGAATTCGTAGTTCAGCTGATTTTAGAGGAATATTATAAAGTTCCAAAACTCCACACTTAGAAGAATTTCCAAGTGAAACCAGTCAATGTTAGCCTATGGAAGGAAATTCAAGTTACTGGTAAGTACGGTTAAAATTACTTTTCAGGATCAGTACTGGGCTCAAAGATGCAGCACTGAGGTCTCTCCTGATAACAGGTGAGTAAATCGGAATTCGTAGTTCGGCTGATTTTAGAGGAATATTATAAAGTTCCAAAACTCCACACTTAGAAGAATTTCCAAGTGAAACCAGTCAATGTTAGCCTATGGAAGGAAATTCAAGTTACTGGTAAGTACGGTTAAAATTTCTTTTGAGGATCAGTACTGGGCTCAATAATGCAGCACTGAGGTCTCTCCTGATAACAGGTGAGTAAATTGGAATTCGTAGTTCGGCTGATTTTAGAGGAATATTTGTATGTTACAAAAATCGACACTTAGAAACTTTTTCAGCAAAAAGCAGGCAATGATATCCTGTGGAAGGAAATTCAAGTTACTGGTAAGTACGGTTAAAATTACTTTTCAGGATCAGTACTGGGCTCAAAGATGCAGCACTGAGGTCTCTCCTGATAACAGGTGAGTAAATCGGAATTCGTAGTTCTGCTGATTTTAGAGGAATATTTGTATGTTTCAAAATCGACACAAACTTTTTCAGCAAAAAGCAGGCAATGATATCCTACGGAAGGAAATTCAAGTTACTGGAAAGTACGGTTAAAATTACTTTTCAGGATCAGTACTGGGCTCAAAGATGCAGCACTGAGGTCTCTCCTGATAACAGATGAGTAAATCGGAATTCGTAGTTCGGCTGATTTTAGAGGAATATTATAAAGTTCCAAAACTCCACACTTAGAAGAATTTCCAAGTGAAACCAGTCAATGTTAGCCTATGGAAGGAAATTCAAGTTACTGGTAAGTACGGTTAAAATTACTTTTCAGGATCAGTACTGGGCTCAAAGATGCAGCACTGAGGTCTCTCCTGATAACAGATGAGTAAATCGGAATTCGTAGTTCGGCTGATTTTAGAGGAATATTATAAAGTTCCAAAACTCCACACTTAGAAGAATTTCCAAGTGAAACCAGTCAATGTTAGCCTATGGAAGGAAATTCAAGTTACTGGTAAGTACGGTTAAAATTACTTTTCAGGATCAGTACTGGGCTCAAAGATGCAGCACTGAGGTCTCTCCTGATAACAGGTGAGTAAATCGGAATTCGTAGTTCGGCTGATTTTAGAGGAATATTATAAAGTTCCAAAACTCCACACTTAGAAGAATTTCCAAGTGAAACCAGTCAATGTTAGCCTATGGAAGGAAATTCAAGTTACTGGTAAGTACGGTTAAAATTACTTTTCAGGATCAGTACTGGGCTCAAAGATGCAGCACTGAGGTCTCTCCTGATAACAGGTGAGTAAATTGGAATTCGTAGTTCGGCTGATTTTAGAGGAATATTTGCACAATGGTGAAGGAAGGGGTGGGGCCTGAAGTGACATGTCTGCAAACACGCCCTGTGGCGCGTTTTAAGTTGGATAATTAATTCCTCCTCAATCCTGAGGGTCCCTAGGGGCCAACTAGCCCACCAGGAACCTCCAGTATGCGCCAGGGGCTGCGTTGCAGAGAGGTGTACAGAGGCCACGCCCCTTTTACAACACTCTGCAACGCAGCTCCGTGGCGCTTACTGGAGGTACCTGGTGGGCTAGTTGGCCCCCAGGGACCCTCAGGATTGAAGAGGACTTAATTTCCCATCTAAAAATGCGCCACGGGGCCTGTTTGCACACATGTCACCTGAAGCCCCGCCCCTCCCTTCACCACTGTGCAAACGCGCCCTGGCGCATTTTGAGTTGGGGATTAAGTCCCTTGAATCCTGAGGGTCCCTGGAGTCCAACTAGCCCACCATGTACCTCCAAAGCGCCACAGAGCTGCGTTGCAGAGAGGTGTAAAAATGGGCGTGGCCTCTGTACACCTCTCTGCAACGCAGCCCCTGGCGCATACTGGAGGTTCCTGGTGGGCTAGTTGGCCCCAGGGACCCCCAGTATTCAAGGGGAATTCGTTCCCCATCTGCAAACGCGCCAGGGGACGCGTTTGCAGACTGCTGCAGGAGTGGGGCGGGGCCTCCGGCACGATGCCGGTCTTTTTTTTTTTGTATGGGAGGGGGCTGCGTGGCCCCCTTCCCTTGGCCTCTTTGGCCCCGGGGACCCCATCCCCCGGGCATGAGGATTTTCATTATTTTTTAATTAAAATAAAACGGGAAGGGGGCCGCGTGGCCCCCTTCCCTGGGCCTATATTGGCCCCGGGACCCCATCCCCCGGGCATGCCCTCTTTTTTCAATTTTAAATATTTGGAGGGGGCTGCGTGGCCCCCTCCTCAGGCCATTTAAGGCCCCGGGGACCCCATCCCCCGGGCCGGCCTTTCCGTTTTTTTTTTTCCTTTTTTTGGGGGGAGGGGGCCGCATGGCCCCCTCCCGGGCCACTACTTGCCCTGGGGACCCCATCCCCCGGGCTGGCCCTCTCCGTTGGGGACTGTGTGGGGGTCCCCAATCCCCCACAGTCCCGCCGGCTCCCCGCGTCCCTTGGGAGCTGGCATTGCTTTTCCACATGGGGAGCTGCTAAGATGCAGCTCCCCGTGTGGGAAAGCAATCTGCTTTGAATTTTGGAAGAGAGAGCAGGTTTCCCTGCTCTCTCTTCCAAAATCCAAAGCAGTTTGCTATGGCCGCGAGGCTCCCGCCCTGCCATAGCAAACTACAGAGTCCTGGGGGTAGGCACCCCGGGACACTGCAGGAGATGGCCCTGGGGGGTGGCGGTCCCCAGGGCCATCAAGGGCTCCAGGAGGGGGGCCGCGCGGCCCCCCTCCCTTGAATTGCACAGCCCCCACATTTATTTTCTAAGTGCCCCGGGAGGTGGTGGTCCCGGGGCATGTGGGGCTGGAGCCCCCACACATTATTAAATTTTAAAAAAGAAGCCCCGGGGGTGGCGGTTCCCGGGGCTGCGGGAGGGCTCTCCATTTTTTTTATAAAGCCCCGGGGGGTGGCGGTCCCCGGGGCTTGGGGGGCCTTAGAGGCCCCCCGTATAAAACATAAGCCCACCCCCGCATGCCCCCGGGACTTGGGCCACCCGGGGCAAATACATTCGAAGCGCGGGAGACCGCGCGTTGTTTTATCGGCGGGATCCGCGCACCCTAAGCACATCCCGCCGATTTTTAAAAAAATGCTTTTTCTGCCCAGGGGTCCTTGTGGGACCCCTGAGCAGACCTAGGGAGTCAGGGTGTTTCTACCCTGCCCCCTTTTGCACTTTGCGCACTTGTTTCTGTCCCTCGGTTCTACCGAGGATAAAATGGCTGCCAACACTTCCTGATTTGGAGTGTTGACAGCCAATTAGCATGCAGCTCGTGATCGGGAGGGTGCGCGAATCCGACGCGGCCATAGATATATATGTGATTTTCCTTTTGATTTTCACAGGAACTACTGAACGGATTTACACCATTTAACAAAAAGGGTTCTTTCTGAACCAAGAACTACCTCTTTGCCAAATTTGGTGTAATTCCGTTCAGCAGTTCGGGCTGTAGCCGTGGCTAAAGTTTCCTATGGGAAAATGAATGGGGAAAACACGCTTTGGGACCCCTCTTTTTCTCGGCCCCTGCTTGACGAATCACCCCGAAACTTTCAGGGTAGGAGCGGACCGGAGCGGGCCATAAAGTTTGAAAATTTCGCGAAGATTCGTCAACCGACGCAAGAGTTATTTCAAATAGAATGTCGCGGATTTCCTATGGAAAATAGGTCCTAACTATAACTATCTACTGGCGACCGCCAGTAGATAATATATATATATATATATATATATATATATATATATATATATATATATATATATATATATTGTTAATCAAGTTGCCCTGAAGCTTGGGTGCACACTCGACAGTGCTCAGCCATCTGGCTTTCTTATTGCAGTATGCCTTCCTATTTCGCATTCATTTGATAGTGCCAACGCGTTTCAAGGTCTCTCCACCTCTTCATCTGGGCTACAACAAACGACATCCGAAAACTCGCATACTTGTATTTTCACTTAATTTATTGTATTTCCGCCCCCAGTGGGCGTGTGCTTCGTGCACACCTTCTTCATTGCATTATGGGACAAGAGGTCCCTGATGCGAGCGTGCGTAAATACTGACAGTCAGTTCAAATGTTCATTTGTCATTAAAGCATTTATTTTCTTTCCTGTAGTAGGTTTTGAAATGATCAGGCAACTAAATTATATGCAGAGCGCTGTGCCAGTGATTTACGACAGTTCAAAATCACAGCCCACCTGGCTGGTGAAACCTTCCTCATCCAGCTGGCGATGGTGCACCTCCCCACGGCCAGGCTGCCGTGTTTCAATATTGTTAATCAAGTTGCCCTGAAGCTTGGGTCCGCACTCGACAGTGCTCAGCCATCTGGCTTTCTTATTGCAGTATGCCTTCCTATTTCGCATTCATTTGATAGTGCCAACGCGTTTCAAGGTCTCTCCACCTCTTCATCTGGGCTACAACAAACGAATCTGAAAACTCGCATACTTGTATTTTCACTTAATTTATTGTATTTCCGCCCCCAGTGGCCGTGTGCTTCGTGCACACCTTCTTCATTGCATTATGGGACAAGAGGTCCCTGATGCGAGCGTGCGTAAATTCTGACAGTCAGTTCAAATGTTCATTTGTCATTAAAGCATTTATTTTCTTTCCTGTAGTAGGTTTTGAAATGATCAGGCAACTAAATTATATGCAGAGCGCTGTGCCAGTGATTTACTACAGTTCAAAATCACAGCACTGTCCAGTGCGCACCCAAGCTTCAGGGCAACTTGATTAACAATATATATATATATATATATATATTTCAAAAACAAAGGACGCTGCACTCTTGAATCCAAAGTCAAAGATTTATTTATTTTCTCAGAGCATGTAATGCTTCACCAGCGCGTTTCAGCCTCACACGCCATTATCACGGTAGGTGAGTCTTTCTTTCATTTTACTATTTATATTTTCACATTAGCCTCCAATGCGGCATTGTGGGAGTAGTAGTTCAAAATCCTTAATCAACACTTAGATTTCTTATTTGATTTACAAAATGACTGTTCTTTTTACTTTTCACATATTTTTTGTAATTGTGTTGTTGTTTGGCCAGCATTGTGATGACGTTATTTGTATAGTACTTAAATATTTAACATTTTGGATCACATTACAACCAAGTCTACAGCAAAAAACAGGCTAACGCCAAATTTTAAGTGTTATATGTATCGGCTATGAGGGTGTTTTGATTAGTAATATGTTATTTTCAATGTTATTTTGGTAAATATACATTCAATTCCCCTTCTGACGGCTTGGTAGAAATGTTCCAGCCATTTTATTTAATCTTGAATTTTATATAAAATTATAAATATTATTAATTTGGGGTTAAGTACCCCTGTTTCCGTGGTTTTCGTGTCCTCCGCTTTGGTTATTGTGATTACATCCGGTATGTTAACACAATTCTTTCAATTCACATTTGTGATGTGTACAGTCATGTGCCATCATTTCTGTAGAGGATTGTCGTAGATTCTTTGGGATGTATGCAATAACAAATAACGAACGTGGTGGTGACAGAATAAAGAAACTACGACAATTGGAATCATGCTATATTATAAGACTAAAAACCAAGGCACTATCCGGAATAAACAATGACGAAGAATTATATGTACGTCTATGATAAAATGAAGACCACCAAAAAGATACTGTAGTATGGAGAACCTCTAAAGAAATTATGGCACATGACTGGACACATCACAAATAAGTTATAGTTAGCTCAGGTAAATATGAGCCTAATTATAACGTCCCTGTAACCATTGTTTTTTCAGTGTATATATATATATTATCTACAGAAACACACAGTCACTGGATGATGTCATCAGTGATGTCATTTGAGATGTCATCAGTGACGTCATCAGTGATGTCACTGACCATGTCATGAGTGATGTAATATGTGACGTCATCAGCAGTGCATTGCGGGGCGCGAGTTATAGTTAGCTGAACTAACTATAACGGGGAATTTCACGGGTTTTGTACGAGTGCAATGTCCAACTAACTATAACTGTCCCTAAAACCTATGGTTTTTTCAGTGAATTTGTAAGGTTTTTAAATGCTAATTTCTAACTATAACGTGCCTGAAACCTATGGTTTTTTCAGTGAATTTCAAAGGTTTTTTAAATGCTAATTCCTAACTATAACATGTCTGAAACCTATGGTTTTTTCAGTGAATATATATATATATATAGTCCTGTGGAAGGCTATGGCCGTAACGCGTAGGATTTTTTCACATGTTGTGATGCACTTGGTGTAATTTTTTAAATAAAGGAACCGGATTAAGCAATAGCTGTGATGTGCTGCATTCTCTATATGGCCAAATCGATAAACTATGAAGGAAGAAGTTGACCTGGCTCGAAGAAAACAAACAGACTTACCATGATATATATATATTACCTACTGGCGGTCGCCAGTAGGTAGTTATAGTTAGGACCTATTTTCCATAGGAAAAGTATTTTTTGTTTTCCCAATAACTTTAGCGTCGTTTGACGAATCTTCGCGAAATTTTCAAAACTAGTGGGGCGCTCCAGTCAGCTCCTGTCTTGAAAGTTTCGGGTGATTCGTCAAGCGGGGGCTGAGAAAAAGGGGGGTCCCAAAACGTGTTTTCTCCATGTTAATTTCCATAGGAAACTTTAGACACAGCTACAGCCCGAACTGCTGAACGGAATTACACCAAATTTGGCAAAAAGGTAGCCCTTGGTTCAGAAAGAGTCCTTTTTGTTAAATGGTGTAAATCCGTTCAGTAGTTCCTGAGAAATTAAAAAAATAGGGGTCGGAAAATCAATTTCCCATAGGAAAGTTTAGACACGGCTACAGCTCGAACTGCTGAACGGAATTACACCAAATTTGGCAAAAAGGTAGTGCTTAGTTCAGAAAGCGTCCTTTTTTTAAAATGGTGTAAATCCGTTCAGTAGTTGGTGAGAAATTCAAAAAATAAAAGTTTCGATATCTATGGCCGCGGTGGATTCGCGAACCCTCCTGACCACGAGCTTCACTGTGATTGGCTGCCAACACTCCAAACCAGGAAGTTTTGGCAGCCATCTTGTGACTCGGTAGAACCGAGTCACAAGAAAACAGTAAAACAAAGGTGAAAAAAAAAAGAAAAGGGGGCAGGGTAGAAACACCCTGAACCCCTAGGCCTGCTCAGGGGGTCCCACAAGGACCCCCAGGGCCCAAAAAAGCATTTTTTTTTAAATCGGCCAAATTCGCGCTGGGTGCGCGAATCCGGACGAAAAAAAAAAAAGCGCGGGCTCGCGCTCGGACTCAAAAGCCCCGGGTGGGCCAGGTCCCGGGGCACTTATAAATAATGTTGCAGGGGCCCGTGGGGCCTCCGCAGCCCCGGGGACCACCACCTCCCGGGGCTTATTAAAATAAATGCAGGGGGCACGCAGCTCCCCTGTAGCCCCGGGGACCGCCACCTCCCCGGGGCTACCTAAAGAAATGCGTGGGGGTCCCAACCCCCCACGCTGCTCCGGGGACCGCCACCGCCCCGGAGCATTTATGATAATTGGCGGGGCCCCGCAGCCGCCCCGAGCCCCGGGACAACCACCTCCCCGGGGCTATAAAAATAATTAGTGTGGGGGGGGGCTCAAGCCCCCCCACACTGCCCCAGGGACTACCACCTCCCCGGGGCACTTAATATTGAGATTTGGGGGTCCGTAGTGGACCCCCGGCCCCGGGGACCACCACCTCCCCGGGGCTTTGAAATGCAGGGAGGGGGGCCGCGCGGCCCCCCTCCTGGAGCCCTTGATGGCCCTGGGGACTGCCACCCACCAGGGCCGGCTCCTGCAGTGTCCCGGGGTGCCCACCCCCGGGACACTGCTGTTTGCTATGCAACAGAGTTGCGTTGCAGAGAGGTGTAAAAAGGGGCGTGGCCTCTGACCACCTCTCTGCAACGCAGCTCCCTGGCGCATACTGGAGGTACCTGGTGGGCTAGTTGGCCCCCAGGGACCCTCAGGATTCAAGGGGAATTAATCCCCCAATTTAAAACCCGCCAGGGGGCGCGTTTGCACAGTGGTGAAGGGAGGGGGCGGGACCTGATGTGACATGTGTGTACTTATGCAATCACTCCGCCAAAACCCAAGCACTTATAAATTCACCATGCACTCTCCTTGCAGCACTCTAATCATTCCAGTCACTACCCATGCACTCATGCAATGACCCATGCACTAACTCATGCACTGCTACAATACCCTGAGCAGTACCCATGCAGTCCAGCCATCGCCCTGTCACTACCCATGCACTCCTCCAATCACCCAGCGCGCACCATGTACTTATCGAATCACTCCGCCAAAACCCAGGCACTTATAAATTCACCATGCACTGCCCTTGCAGTACTCTAATCATCCAGTCACTACTCATGTACTCATGCAATGACCCAGCCACTAACTCATGGCAAATACAGAGGAGGTCATGCTAATTACAGGGGTTCCCCAACGCATAGTGTTCCCTAGTGTATGTAGGTGTTTTCACTGTATTCTAAGTGTCTTTTAGCATAGCACTGGCTCCGGTCCTGGTTATTCAGAGTCAGTTACCACCAGTACCCGTCAGTAAAAAGTTGGGGGCACAGGAGGACTTTCTGCTCCTCTGTTGGTTCTTTCTGCACATCTCTTGCTTCTTCCTGCACTTTTTTCGTCTTTCTGGACTTCTGTTGCCTCTTTCTGCATTTGTCTTGCTTCTTTCTGCGCTTTTCTTCCTCTTTCTTCACATGTCCTAACTTTGTAGGCATAGTTAGAAATTAGCATTTAAAAAACCATTGAAATTCACTGAAAAACCATAGGTTTCAGGGATGTTATAGTTAGTTGGACATTTTACTCGTATAAAACCATAGAAATTCCCCGTTATAGTTAGTTCAGCTAACTATAACTCAGCGCCCCGCAATGCACTGCTGATGACGTCACATATTACAACATTCATGACATGGTCAGTGACATCACTGATGACATCACTGATGACATCATCCATGTCAAAATCTGATGCACCTCCTCACACTCTAATATAACCTTTGATACACCCACTGTAAAATACAGACTACCGTTCTCGAAACCATCGACACACCAATACCAGTTACTACATACGCACTCACTGATTCCTAGGTCTACACACACATCCACTCATTCACCCATACAATCACTCATACATACAGTCACTCATCAATACAACACTATCATATGCACTCATACACCTATACAGACACTCACACACCGCCACTCATCCATGGAGTTACTCACACACCTAGTCAGTCATGCAAAGAATCAATCACACTCCCATTTCCTCACCTATACAGTTATACACACACCACCTCACTTATTCAAACATATACCAACACATACTTACTCTCTTATACAATCACTGATACAAGTACACACTCATCCATACAGCCACTCTCACAATCACTGACTCTCACGTATAGTCATTTATATACTCCAACTCTCACATACACTGCCTTTTACATATGTAGTTACTTGGACATGTACACTGAGACATCCAATCTCTCACCAACACACCCATACACACACTCACCCGCCCATACAGCTGTTTCCACATGCACTCTTGAACCCATACACCCAGTGAATCAACCACTCACACATCTATGCACAGAGTCACACACCTCCCACCCACACACACACACACTCAGTCTACCATACAAATACTCAGGCAACCAATCAATAACCCATATAGACACTCATGTAGCTACTGACCAACACATGCAGCAGCTTACACAACAACAGACATACTGATACACACATTCAGACAGTTTAGTCACTAAACCATGCATTCAGTAAGACACATTTAATCACTCACTTATACAGTCCGTCACGCACCTACTAAATCCTTCATCCAGACACTTATACACCCCCTCATTCTTCAATACACCTTGGCATATATATATATAAAACATATTTAAACTTTACAGAAACACACAGTCACTGGATGGTGTCATCAGAGATGTCATCAGTGATGTCACTGACCATGTCATGAATTATGTAATATGTGACGTCATCAGCAGTGCATTGCGGGGGCGTGAGTTATAGTTATCCCTACTAACTATAACGGTCAAATTTCTCTGGTTTTGTACGAGTGAAATGTCCAACTAACTATAATGTCCCTGAAACCTGTGGTTTTTTCAGTGAATTTCTAAGGTTTTTAAATGCTAATTTCTAACTATAACGTCCCTGAAACCTATGGTTTTTCAGTGAATATATATATATATATATATATATATATATATAATATATATATATATATATATATAAATATATATATATATCAAACAGATTTTCCCAAGGGAAGAATTCTACTCGCACTCACGGGTGGAAATCATTGTTGATTTATTCAGGCAGCAACGTTTCTATAAGAAAGCTCAACAAACCCTACGCGTTTTGGTCTGTCCTCAGACCTTGATCACGGGTACAAAGTGTTTCCGGCAATAGTTAGGAATTAGCATTTACAAAACCTTTGAAATTCACTGACAAAACCATAGGTTTCAGGGACGTTATAGTTAGAAATTAGCATTTAAAAAACCTTACAAATTCACTGAAAAAACCAAGGTTCCAGGGGCATTATAGTTATAGGGCGTTATAGGGCATTTCATGATCATGAAAACATTGCAAAACCGTGCTGACAGGAACCTCGTTTTGAAAGAGAGGGAAAGGTTTAACAGATGCTAACTATTTACAAGTGGAGATGCAGTAGTCTAAAATGAAAGACATGATTTCATTTGCTGCCTTTTTCATGATGATAGAGTGGAAAGTTCAAGAGGTTGCCATTATAGACTTGCTTTGTGTTAGAGTGGTCTACCATTCTTGTGCTTAGTTTTTACAAATCTTTACAGTGTCCAAATTATGCAGAAAGAGCTAAAACAACAATATAATCTACAAACTGAATTGAATGGTAGGTATATAACTTTGTAATTATTTTAAAAATGTGCATTAGAAATGAAGATGTATTTGGGAGTTTGATTAAAAGGAGGATCACAGTGATGAGAAAAAATATATGAGATGAACTGGTTCTATTAGAGGGCATGTGTTTAAGAGGTTAGTGATGAACGTTTAATGAAGTAAGAGAAAAATGAATTAGTGCCTGTGTATTACATTGTGTATTTTATTGAAATATAACAGTATTGTTTTGTGGAAAGTTGCAATGAGGAACTAAGAATGTTTTAAATGTCTAAACATCATATGCAGAATAGATACATCTGCCATTTACATTCTGGGAGTTGTAGTAAGTACTCTTAGTAACATTATTAAACAGGAATAGTGTAGTGAGAAATAAAAGATGAGAACATGTTGTCTGCATGTATATGAATTAGAAAGAAGTAATACTTGTTAGGTATATATTGGAAAGTTTTGTCAGCGTGGTTTTTAACTTATATGATCACTTTGCACATGCTTAAATGGTGAGATATCGTTTTGTGCTTGCACATAGCTATACACACGGTGGGACTTTTGAGTTTGCTTAAAGATGCAGAGAGGTATATATTTTGGGAAAGATGGCTTGAGGGTGTACATCTATTAAGAAATAGCATACATATTTACATGGTGATCTATCTTCAGTAAGGCTGATGAAAATGTAATGTATATGGTGAGGGTAGTGTTTTTCTTTAAACATGGTTTGTTTAAAATTGAGAAGGATCAATAGTGCAGAAAGCCTCGAGAGTTCTTGTGCTACCTTCATTTCAAATGTAACTTTTGCTTGAGATATGCTGAATATATGTTTTGGAAGCAGGAGACGTATTTGTGAAATGATGTAGGTATGAAATTTGCAAAACGCTTTGTTCTTTGAAAAATGTGAATATGTTGTTTTCTATTTTAGAAACTTACTGGTGCATGTGCACGCTCAGTAACAAAGCAATGTATGTTTCTAGAGGGCAATGTATGCAATTATATATCAAGTGTAATACCTAGATTTCACTCACACATAGCTCAGAAAAAAAGCATGTATACAGTAAAACAGGTAGTTTGATACTGACAGAAGGAGATAACCAATGATTCAGAGATATAGTGACAACTGTTATGTCTCTAACAGCAATGAAGGCACTTTCTCAGTCAGTCAGGCAGTAATCAGGCACTCATGGAATCACCCAACCACTACGCAGGCAGTCATCAAATCAGTGATTCTGTATTCATGGGGTTGTTCAATTATGCAGAAATTATACATGTAATCTTGCAATCAGGCAGGCAGAAATTATGTAGTCATTGAAGTATGCAGGCACTACATATACATTCATCTAACTACGTAGGTACTATCTATTGAGTTATGCAATTAACAAGGCTGTAACTATGCAATCATTATAACATTTGCGCAGAATCTATGCAGCAATCTAAACACCCACTTACAACCCATGCGGTCATTGAAATACTGAGGCACTCGCGTGCACTGATGACACACTCAGGTTCTACTCATGCACTCATGTAATTACATAGAGTACCATTGTATTAAACCTATCACCCATTCAGTACCTATGAAGTCATTTAATTACTGAGCCAATAGTTTTGCGCTAATACAATCACCCAAGTAGTATACTTACTTTCATCCAATCTCTCAAGCTTTAACAATGGAATCATGCAGTCACTCAGACACTAGTCATGCACTCATCTAATTAGTTAGGCACCACTGTTGCACTTATTAAATTCTCCGGGCACTACCCATGCAGTTAGGTAAGCATCCAGGCACTACCTGTTCAGTCAACCAAAAAGACATGGGCAGCATCCAATCGCTGAAACACTATTCAGCCACTCATTCAATAGGCTAGGTGCTGTGCATGGGCTTAAACAATCATGTATGCACTATCCATGCATTGCATAAATCACCTATGTACTATGTATGCACTCTTGCAATCATCCAGGTACTAGAGTTGCACTCATTTAATCATCCTACCAGTATCTTTGCATGTATTGAATTATTGAAGCATTAGTTACGCACTTGTCGAAACATTCAGATTCTATTCATGCAGCCAACACCCAGATACTAGTGGTATACTCATGCAAACATGCAGGCAGTAAGTATGCAGATATGGAACGACCCATGGAGTTATGACATAGTCAGGGAATCATCTAGGTACAGATTGTATCCTCACAGAATCATCTAGGCACTATCTATGCACTCATTCAATCATCCAGGGAATATTGATGTATTCAACCATGTATTTACAAGTTTTACTGAGGAATATGTAGTCTTTAGACAATATGGGTGATAGGTTTACTAAAATGGTACTCTATATAATTACATGACTGCATGAGTAGAGCCTGAGTGTTTCATTAGTGCACACGTATGCTTCAGTATTTCAATGCGTGCATTGGTTGTAAGTGGGTGTTTAGATGGCTGCATAGGTTCTGCACAAATGTTATAATTATTGCATAATTACAGCCTTTTAAATTTAGTGTTACATTTTTAAAAAGTGTAGAAGAAGGAGAGATGCAATACAACAGAAAGAACAAGTTGTGAGAGTAGTTGATAAGGCCTTTGCTTTGAAGAGGAAGCTTTTCATTTTGATTCTAAATAGAATGAAGACTCTTGACAAAATAGTGTTTTGCATGAGAAGACAAAACCAGAAGAAAAGATTAGTGAGTAGAAGTAACTGTTGTATAGTTTTTAGTGGACAATGGATACATACTTCTTGTACAGAGGCTTTCTTTAATGAAGAAAGCTATATCCAGTATAACAAATTAGTTCATGCTATTGATTAAAGAGGATGATGTTATCAAATGAAGAACGGTAGTCCTATAGTAAAAGAGGTTAATGTTATCTGGAAATGTAGAAGAAGGTATTGCAGAAGAGGTACAAGGAAGGCATATTCAGGGTACTCTATACAAATGGAACTGTAGTAGTGTTTCTAGTATTAGACAGGAATCCATTGATATATTAAGAAAATCCATATGTATCTTTCCAAGGCGAAGTTTAAAACACAAACTAAGTTATACCACTCCACAAAGCGAAGAAGAGGAGTTGCAGAACAAGACACATATATTACAGTTTATAGTTTTAAAAAAGAGATTACAAAATTTAATGGAGTGTTCTGTAAAAAGCAGAGTATGTTTGTATATGTTGTTGATGCACTTACTAGAAGATTTAAACACAAACTGTTGACATATTTAAAAAGTGAAAAAGTAAATTATGATAACTGGCAAAAGTTAGCTGTGTATTTATTTGTAGAGGGATGGTTTGACTTGTGTATACGGCAAGTGTTAGAAATGGGGATCTCTAGTTGGCCGCGGCTGGCGCCGAGGTCCAAATAGGGATCCTTCTCCCTAAGTCAGAGTAAGGGGGCTACACCCTTTGATAACCCCTGCTCCACCCTGTGGTAACGTAGCACGAGCAGACAGGCCTATCTCAGAGGCAGTGTGTGAAGCATTTATGACCATACACAATAACACAGGAGAGACGCTACAAACGGACACCACAAGTAGTTATAGAAAAATAGTTATCTTTATATAGACTGAACACGAGGCTAACAGCACTCAAGGAACCACAAGGCACACAATTACAGATTCCCTTTAAAAGCAATAAAGGCATTCGAAACGGGGGTGGAACTGACTTAATTCGGGGCAGGGGTCTACGCGACCCGGTGATGCACAATGTACCTGGGATGTAAAGGGGCATGGCACGCAGCCTCACAAGGAAGCCGCGGTGATGACAGGCGGACTCGCAGCGGCCACAGCTCCTGTCTTTAGCGGTCCGTGGGGTGCACGCCCGATAATCCTGGGACGGGGCTTAAAGGCGGGCACCCAGCGGTACCCGCAGGGGGTAACAAGATCCTGGAAGTGGTGACTAGTGCGGGCACTCAGTGGCACAGCTCCTCAGCTGCAGCGGCCCACAATAGCGATAGCGATGATTTCCATAGGATGGCAAAGGCGGGCACTCAGCGGCACAGCTCCTCAGCTGCAGCGGCCCACAATAGCGATAGCGATGATTTCCGAAGGATGGCAAATGCGGGCACTCAGCGGCACAGCTCCTCAGCTGCAGCGGCCCACAATAGCGATAGCGACGATTTCCGTAGGATGGCAAATGCGGGCACTCAGCGGCACAGCTCCCCAGCTGCAGCGGCTCACAATAGCGATAGCAACGATTTCCGTAGGATGGCAAATGCGGGCACTCAGCGGCACAGCTCCTCAGCTGCAGCGGCCCACAATAGCGATGATTTCCGGAGGATGGCAACTGCGGGCACTCAGCGGCACAGCTCCTCAGCTGCAGCGGCCCACAATAGCGATAGAGATTAGTTTCGTTGGATGGCAAATGCGGGCACTCAGCGGCACAGCTCCTCAGCTGCAGCGGCCCACAATAGCGATAGCGACTTTCAGCCCGCGTTTCCGCAGTAGAACCAGAGGCTCCGGAATTCTCAACAGAGGCCTCACCTGCGGGTAGAATCCCCTCAAATAGGAATCCAGACGGCTGATGGGTGAAGTCTAATGTCCCTGAGACTTCAGCAGGAGGCGAGCTCAAATCAGGCCCTTGGGTAGTTGCTTCAGCAAAATGGATGAAAGTTTCAAAGTCCTTTCCCTCTAGTTACACGGACAGAGGTACCTCTTGGCATCCAGAAGTAACACCCGTGTAGGGGTTTCGGCACAGATCTTTATACCCCACAAGTCTTTGTTCTCTCAAAAGTCACAAGTCACTGAACCCAGTCAGAACCAGTTCGGGGAGGTCCTGGGGGCACGTTGTTTATGAGGCGGCATCCTGCCTTTGAGGAAGAGGGGGTCTGCTATCAGACGCACAGTGGGGGCTGGAGCCATCATTCACCTTGCCAGGCCCAGCCCTGCTCAGACCAAAGGGTCACCCCTCCCCATACTCCAGCTGCAGATTCCTCTACTCGACCCAGGTCGGGTTCAGCCTACCCTGTCCCTCCAAAACCAGACGGCCAATACACATAACAGCAGAGCACACTGGAAGATCTAGGCAAGAAAATACCCACTTTCCCAAAGTGGTATTTTCGAACACAGAATATAGAAATAACCCTCACTAAAAGATGTACGTTAATATTCTGAGCTCAGGCATACCAAATTCGACTTTCCACTTTACAAGCTGCTTCCGTGGGTGGTGCAATCAGCCCTGCAGGCCCACCAGCAGCATTCGGTCTACCAGCCCTGGGCACGCACGGTGCATGATACTAGAGACTAACAGGTAAACCAAATGAGCCAATTAGGGGAACATCAATTCATACAGTCAATTTACCATAGGGAGCATTCGCGCTGTGGCACGGAATGGCCGTGGCACAGCGCCCAGAGCATCTAATACCAGCAAACACAGAGGAGACAAAAAGCGAGAAATGGGGGAAGACCCACGCCAATGGTACCAGGTCTAACAGCAAGTTATATGTAAGTAGTGTTACAATAAATTGTAAGATAATAAAATGAACAATAGATAGATATTAGATGTCCATTTTGTAAGATAATAAAATGCCTGCTAATGGAGAAAAACAATGAATGTCAAAAAAAAAAAATCAACATTTATTATTCTTTCCAGCATTGCGAAGGGTCCTTATGGACTGCTATCCAGCACTAACTACAACTCCACAATCCATGCAGTATGATGCCATCGGGGAAAAGTGTGTAGCCAAATCTTGAGGTCGATATTGGACTTTTGAATGGACTCTCTGCTTTGGTGTTGTTGTGATTCTATTGTAGTTGAGGGTCCTTCAGGTTTGCATTGCCTTCTTGCTGCTCACTTGACCTCCTCTTATGAAATGTGCACAAAAGATAAAAGGGGGGAACAAAATACCATGTATGATTTTTAGCAGCATTGTGAATACCTGTAACACACTGCTCACCAGCACTTATAACAACACTACAGTCCATGCAGTACGTGGCCATTCTTGACAACTCTGGAGCCATATCTGTTGCAGTAGTCTGCACCTCAGAGGGAGTTTCTGACTAGGAATTGTTTCTGCTGCCACTGAAGTAGATGATCCTCCAGCTTCACTCTGATTTAGATGGTATAACATGGACGTTGTCCCACAGGAATATTTTTTGTTCGGCCCTCTAGAATAGGTCTTGACAGACATTGTGCATTGCACTAGTTTTGCAGCAGATCTTGGTTCCCCATAAGTTTGGGCAACGATGGATAGTTTGATGTTTGTGTGGAAGTTATGTTGTGTTTGTGTGTTTAGATGTTGAAAGTTATTTTTTGAGACTGTTGTTGTTTTACAAATATGTTGTTAAAATAAAGTTAAACCAATATGTTACTAAACAGCTAGACTCAAACTTTGTGTAAAATATGCCTAGATATCTGTTTTACACTTTTGTGACTACTAATGTCACTGTGAACTCCAGTGTTGCTGTAAAGAAAGAAAATGCATTTTTGATGTAGTTATTTCGACAAATGAATACAAAGGGGAAAGTTATATTAGTATCTTACTAAATAGCTACACTAAAACTTTATGTCAAAATGTCTATATATGTGTTTTACACTTTGTCAAAACACCCGGTATTTGCAGTCTATCCTTGGCAATGGCACTCATAGAATCATACAGGCACTACCTGTACAATCATCAAGGATGTCCTTTCTGCATCACTCTGCAAACGTGCCTCCTGGCATAGTACTAGTTGGGGGATGAAGTCCCCTTGGATATTGAGGGTATTTGGGGGCCAAGTACCCCTCTTGTTATTTCCAGCAAGTTGTACACAGTCAGTTTGCTAAGAGGTATTCTGAGGCCATAACCCCCTTTCTGCAACACTCTACAAACACGTCTCCTGGCACACTTCTGGGTGGGGAATAAAGTTGTCTTGGATGCTAAAGGACCTTGGGGACCAACAAGCCCTCCTGGTACTTTCTAGAAGTCCTGCTCAGCGGGATTTCTGAGAGCTGGTCAGAGCTGGTCAGAGGGTCTGCCGCCTTTACACAGCATTCTGCAAAGACCATTGCTATATAAAAAACCATGGAAATTTACTGGAAAAAACATAGGTTACAGGTAAGTTATAGTGAGGAATTAGCATTTAAAAAACCCTTAGAAATTCACTGAAAAAACCAAAGGTTACAGGGCTGTTATAGTTAGGAAATAGAATGAAAAAAAACCTTAAATATTCACTGAAAAAAACAGAGGTTAAAGGGACGTTATAGTTAGGCTGACATTTCACTCGTACAAAACCAGAGAAATTCAGCAGTTATAGTTAGCTCAGCTAACTATAACTCGCGCCCCCGCAATACACTGCTTATGAACTCACATATTACATCACTCATGATATGGTCAGTGACATCACTGATGACATCACTGATGTCATCATCCTCAGAATCTCTGACGCAGCCACTCACACTCCCATGTAACCATTCATAGGTCTACAGACACATTCACTCACTCACCCATACAGCCACTCATACACCTACTCACTCACTAATACAGCCACTGAAATATCCACTCATAAACCCATACAGCCACTCATACACTGTCAGACACTCATAAAGCTACTCACATACCTACTCCCTCACCCATAGAGCCAATCACACTGCCACTTACTCACCTGTACAGTTATACACACACCAACTCACTTATTCATACAGATACTAACACCTACTCACTCACCTATACAGTCACTGACACAAGCACACATTCACCCATACAGCCACTCTCACAATCACTCACTCACACATACAATTATATACTCCAACACTCACCTATACTGCCATTCACATATGTAGTTACTCACCCATATACCACTGACACATCCATTCACTCACTCACATAGCCATACACACACTCACTCATTCATACAGCCCCTCACAGATGCACTTATAAACCCATACAACCACTGATTCACCCACTCACTCATCCATGCAGGGATTCACACACCCCTTCACCCACCCACACAGACACTTGTACATCCATACAGGTAGTCACACAACCAATCAATAACCCATACAGCCACTCAGGTATCTACTCACCAACCCAATTGAAGAGAAAATCCCTAGGCAACTATAGGTCCACAGCAACTTACAGACCTAGCAGAACACAAACATGATATCAGGGACTCAGTGTACACATAAAGTCATTAAAAGTTCATTTATTTAATACCAAATTCTTTAAAATCATTCTAATATGTATTTCAACAGTTTACAAGTGCAGACATATGACAAATCAGCCACCTGATTTAAATGTTTATTCCTGGGATGTACATTGTTTTTTTAAACAATATACCATTATCATCCTCCCCTTGATTTTTGTTAACATGCCAATGTTTGTCTACTGTATTTTGTACCCTGTAAGTTATGTCGAGTTGTTGTCATATGTCTGCACTTGGAAACTGTTGAAATACGTATTAGAATGATTTTAAAGAATTTGGTATTAAATAAATGAACTTTTAATGACTTTATGTGTACACTGAGTCCCTAATATCATGTTTGTGTTCTGCTAGATCTTTATGTTGCTGTAGATCTATAGTTGCCTAGGGTTTTCTCTTCAATTACGTTATTTCCCTGCCCTAGGAACCTACATTAGTAGCAGGGGGTCCTTGTTTTTGACTTCTACTCACCAACCCATGCAGCCACTTACACACCAACTGACAGACTGATACAGACATTCACACAAATTAATCACTCACCCATACATTCTCTGAGACACGTATAATCACTCACTTATACAGTCATGCACCCACTAAATCATCCATGCAGGCACTCATACACCCACTGATTCATTAATACACCTTTGTGTATATATATTTAACACTCATAATAAATGTTTTAGAAACACTCACAGTCATCGGATGATGTCACCAGTGATGTAATTTGAGATGTCATCAGTGATGTCATTAGTGATGTCACTGACCATGTCATGAGTGATGTAATATGTGAGGTCATAAGCAGTGCATATATATTCACTGAAAAAATATACTGAATACACTGAAAAATAATGTATATATATTTTTCTCTCTCTTTCCTTTATTGCCTCTTTTTCTATCCGTCTTTCTTCCCTTTTTCTTTCTTTCTTGTAATCCTCTTTCTTTTTTCTTCTTTCTTTCCTTTTCTCTTTTTTCTTTCTTTACTCTTTCTTGTTTTCCTCTTTTGTTCTCTCTTTGTTTCTTTTGTTCTTTATTTCCTTTTTTCTTTACTGCTTTCTTTCTTTCCTTCCTCTTTCTTTCTCTCT
The DNA here is from genome assembly GCA_963921515.1 of Calotriton arnoldi. NCBI lineage: Eukaryota > Metazoa > Chordata > Amphibia > Caudata > Salamandridae > Calotriton > Calotriton arnoldi. The sequence goes on along the minus strand of CAWUFW010007171.1, from coordinate 763,875 downwards.
TTCTTCATTCTTTTGTTCCTCTTTCTTTCCTTCTTTGCTTCTTTCTTTGCCTTTGATTCTTTCTTCCATTCTTTCCATCTTTTCTCTTTCTGCCCTTCGTTCCTTTTTTTGTTCCTTCTTTCTTTCCTTCTTTCTTTCTTCCCTTTTTCTTTTCTTCCTCTTTCTTTTTTTCCTGACATCTTTCCTTCTTTATTACTTTTCTTTGTTCTTTCTTTATTGCTTTCTTTCCTTCTTTCCTCTTTCTTTTTGCTTCTTTCTTTCTTCTTTCTTTTATTTTAACTTTCTTTCTTTCTTGCCTTCTTTCCCAAAGGCTGATTGGCTTTTTTAAGTCTGTTTTGACAAAGACATTTTAATTTTACTAAAATTATGTGTATAACACAGTTACCTATAGGGGTTTTAGGCCAGACTTTGTTCATTAGTCTGTGGTTCAGTCATTCACATTTTTCTCCACCCACTCCAGCATGCATCAAGGGGCAATATGTCAGCCGACTTCAGCCATTGGCTGACTTCAGTATGAGTTACAGCTTTTTTTTCACAAGAAATAGAGAGGCAACATAAACAATTATGGATGACCACATTCAACATTAACCCCTTAACTGCTGGGCCTTTCCCCCCCCAGTGCTGAGCCCTATTTTGGCTATTTGGGGTAGTTTGTGCTTAGGCCCCTGTAACTTTTCGACCACATAAGGTATCCACGCCAAATTTGCGTCCTTTTCTTCCAACATCATGGGGATTTTAAAGGTACCCAGGGTTTGTTGATTCCCCTGGGGGGGGGACCCAGAAATTAGCCAAGTTACAGCTAAAGTTTTTTTTCTTTTGGAAAAATGGGAAAAAGGGCTACAGATGAAAGCGCCTGGTTTTTTCCCTGCAAATGGTATCAACAAAGGGGTTGTGGTGCTGAAATTACCATCTTCCCAGCCTTCAGGGACAAGCAGACATTTGCCAGAAAACAAAAATTTTTACACAGTTTTGGCATTTTTCTGGGACATAGCCTATTTTTGCTATTTTTTGTGCTTTCAACCTCCTTCCAGTTAATGGCAAAAATGGGTATGAAAGTAATGACGGATCCTGGAAAGCTATACATTTCTGAAAAGTAGACACAATTTTGAATTCAGCAAGGGGTCATTTGTGTGGATCGTTCAGGGTTTTTGTATAGAAACTAACAGTTGAAAATAGAAGAAATTGAAAATAAGTAAAAAAAAAAGAATTGTGCCAACGTTTTCAACTGTAACTTCTACTAAGTATGACAGATGTTTGAAAGCAATATACCGTTACATCCGCTGGACCCTTCTGGTTGTGGGGATATATAGTACTTGTAGGTTCACCAAGAACCCGAGGAACCCAGAGCAATAACTGAGCAGCGTCTTGTAATGTTTTTTTATTGTGTACCGGGTATATAGCAATACATTTGGGAAAGTATAATCAGGGAAAAATCGGTATGAAAGTCACCTATGTATTTCTAAAATGGAAACAAAATATAAAGTTTAGAAACAGTAGCTATTTGCACATCTCCAAAATTGTGGGTACTCATACCAGCATTTGAATTATAGGTCATTTTTCAAAGTGACTTCTTTTTTACACATTGTCTTACATTTGGAAGGCAGAAATGCATTGAAAGTCAATAGGTAATAACAGTTGGTCTACAATTGTGTGTACCCCTAAGTCTCCCGATAAAAATGGTACCTAACTTGTGTGGGTAGGTGTAGTGCCCGCGACAGGAAACAGCCCAAAACGCAACGTGGACACACCACATTTTCACAGTGAAAACGGACCCTTTTTTGCAAAGTGCCTAGCTGTAGATTTTAAACCCTAACTCTGCCGGCACCTTGGGAAACCTAGCAAACCTATACATTTTTGAAAACTAGACACCCAGGGAAATCCAGGATGGGGTGACTTGTCTGGCTCTCACCAGGTTCTGTTACCCAGAATCCCTTGAAAACCTCAGAATTTGTCCCAAAAACTCATTTTCCTCACATTTCTGTGGTGGAAAGTTCTGGAATCTGCGTGGATCCACAAAATTCCACCCACCCCGCATTCCCCAAAGTCTTCCAAGAAAAATGGTACCTCACTTGTGTGGGTAGGCCTATTGCCCACGACAGGAAACGGCCCAAAACGCAACGTGGACACACCACATTTTCACAGTGAAAACGGACCCTATTTTTGCAAAGTGCCTAGCTGTAGATTTTGAACCCTAGCTCTGCCGGCACCTAGGGAAACCTAGCAAACCTATACATTTTTGAAAACAAGACACCCAGGGGAATCCAGGATGGGGTGACTGGTATGGCTCTCCCCAGGTTCTGTTACCCAGAATCCCTTGCAAACCTCAAACTTTGTCATGAAAACCAAATTTTCCTCACATTTCTGTGGTGGAAAATTCTGTAATCTGCGTGGATCCACAAAATTCTACCCACCCCGCATTCCCCAAAGTCTTACGAGAAAAATGGTACCTCACTTTTTGTGGGTAGGCCTAGCGCCCGCGTCAGGAAACGGCCCAAAACGCAGCGTGGACACACCACATTTTCACAGTGAAAACGGGCCCTTTTTATGCAAAGTGCCTAGCTGTAGCTTTTTAACCCTAGCTCTGCCGGCACCTGGGGAAACCTAGCAAACCTATACATTTCTGAAAACTAGACACTGAGGGGAATCCAGAATGAGGTGACTTGCCTGGCTGGCACCAGGTTCTGTTACCCAGAATCCCTTGCAAACCTCAAAATTTGCCAAAAAAACCACATTTTCCTCACATTTCTGCGGTGGAAAGGTGTGGAATCTGCGTGGATCCACAAAATTCCACCCACCCCACATTCCCCAAAGTCATCCAGGAAAAATGGTACCTCGCTTGTGTGGGTAGGCCTCGTGCCCGTGACAGGAAACGGCCCAAAACGCAACGTGGGCACACCACATTTCCACAGTGAAAACTGACCCTTTTTTTGCAAAGAGCCTAGCTGTAGATTTTGAACCCTAGCTCTGCCGGCACCTAGGGAAACCTAGCAAACCTATACATTTTTGAAAACTAGACACCCAGGGAAATCCAGGATGGGGTGACTTGCCTGGCTCTCACCAGGTTCTGTTACCCAGAATTCCTTGAAAACCTCAAACTTTTTTTTTTAAAAACACATTTTCCTCACATTTCTGTGGTGGAAAGTTCTGGAATCTGCGTGGATCCACAAAATTCCACCCACCCCACATTCCCCAAGGTCTTACGAGAAAAATGGTACCTCACTTGTGCGGGTAGGCCTAGTGCCCGCGACAGGAAACAAACCAAAACGCAACGTGGACACACCACATTTTCACAGTAAAAACTGACCCTTTTTTTGCAAAGTGTCTAGCTGTAGATTTTGAGCCTTAGCTCTGCCGGCACCTAGGGAAACTTAGCAAACCTATACATTTTTGAAAACTAGACACCCAGGGAAATCCAGGATGGGGTGACTTGTCTGGCTCTCACCAGGTTCTGTTACCCAGAATCCCTTGAAAACCTCAGAATTTGTCCAAAAAACTCATTTTCCTCACATTTCTGTGGTGGAAAGTTCTGGAATCTGCGTGGATCCACAAAATTCCACCCACCCCGCATTCCCCAAAGTCTTCCAAGAAAAATGGTACCTCACTTGTGTGGGTAGGCCTATTGCCCACGACAGGAAACGGCCCAAAACGCAACGTGGACACACCACATTTTCACAGTGAAAACGGACCCTATTTTTGCAAAGTGCCTAGCTGTAGATTTTGAACCCTAGCTCTGCCGGCACCTAAGGAAACCTAGCAAACCTATACATTTTTTAAAACAAGACACCCAGGGGAATCCAGGATGGGGTGACTTGTCTGGCTCTCCCCAGGTTCTGTTACCCAGAATCCCTTGCAAACCTCAAACTTTGTCATAAAAACCAAATTTTCCTCACATTTCTGTGGTGGAAAATTCTGGAATCTGCGTGGATCCACAAAATTCTTCCCACCCCGCATTCCCCAAAGTCTTACGAGAAAAATGGTACCTCACTTTTTGTGGGTAGGCCTAGCGCCCGCGACAGGAAACGGCCCAAAACGCAGCGTGGACACACCACATTTTCACAGTGAAAACGGGCCCTTTTTATGCAAAGTGCCTAGCTGTAGCTTTTTAACCCTAGCTCTGCCGGCACCTAGGGAAACCTAGCAAACCTATACATTTCTGAAAACTAGACACTGAGGGGAATCCAGAATGGGGTGACTTGCCTGGCTGGCACCAGGTTCTGTTACCCAGAATCCCTTGCAAACCTCAAAATGTGCCAAAAAAAACACATTTTCCTCACATTTCTGTGGTGGAAAGGTGTGGAATCTGCGTGGATCCACAAAATTCTACCCACCCCGCATTCCCTAAAGTCTTCCAAGAAAAATAGTACCTCACTTGTGTGGGTAGGCCTAGTGCCCCCAACAGGAAATGGCCCAAAACGCAACGTGGAAACACCACATTTTCACAGTGAAAACGGACCCTTTTTTTGCAAAGTGCCTAGCTGTAGATTTTGAACCCTAGCTCTGCCGGCACCTAGGAAAACCTAGCAAACCTATACATTTTTGAAAACTAGACACCCAGGGGATTCCAGGATGGGGTGACTTGTCTGGCTCTCACCAGGTTCTGTTACCCAGAATCCCATGCAAACCTCAAAATTTGTCAAAAAAACACATTTTCCTCACATTTCTGTGGTGGAAAGTTCTGGAATCTGCGTGGATCCACAAAATTCCACCCACCCCGCATTCCCCAAAGTCTTCCGAGAAAAATGGTACCTCACTTGTGCGGGTCCGCCTACTGTCCGCGACAGGAAACAGCCCAAAACGCAACGTGGACACATCACATTTTCACAGTGAAAACGGACCCTTTTTTTGCAAAGTGCCTAGCTGTAGATTTTGAACCCTAGCTCTGCCAGCACCTAGGGAAACCTAGCAAACCTATATATTTTTGAAAACTAGACACCCAGGGGAATTCAGGATGGGGTGACTTGTCTGGCTCTCACCAGGTTCCGTTACCCAGAATCCCTTGCAAACCTCAAATTTCATCAAAAAAACACATTTTCCTCACATTTCTGTGGTGGAAAGTTCTGGAATCTGCGTGGATCCACAAAATTCTACCCACCCCGCATTCCCTAAAGTCTTCCAAGAAAAATAGTACCTCACTTGTGTGGGTAGGCCTAGTGCCCCCAACAGGAAATGGCCCAAAACGCAACGTGGAGACACCACATTTTCACAGTGAAAACTGACCCTTTTTTTGCAAAGTGCCTAGCTGTAGATTTTGAACCCTAGCTCTGCCGGCACCTAGGGAAACCTAGCAAACCTATACATTTTTTAAAACTACACACCCAGGGGATTCCAGGATGGGGTGACTTGTCTGGCTCTCACCAGGTTCTGTTACCCAGAATCCCTGGAAAACCTCATAATTTGTCCCAAAAAAACACATTTTCCTCACATTTCTGTAGTGGAAAGTTCTGGAATCTGTGTGGATCCACAAAATTCCACCCACCCCGCTTTCCCCAAAGTCTTCTGAGAAAAATGGTACCTCACTTGTGTGGGTAGGCCTACTGCCCGCGACAGGAAACGGCCCAAAACGCAACTTGGACACATCACATTTTCACAGTGAAAACTGACCCTTTTTTTGCAAAGTGCCTAGCAGTAGATTTTGAACCCTAGCTCTGTCGGCAGCTAGGGAAACCTAGCAAACCTATACATTTTTGAAAACTAGATACCCAGGGGAATCCAGGATGGGGTGACTTGTCTGGCTCTCACCAGGTTCTGTTACCCAGAATCCCTTGCAAACCTCACAATTTGTCAAAACAAACACATTTTCCTCACATTTATGTGGTAGAAAGTTCTGGAATCTGCGTGGATCCACAAAATTGCACCCACCCCACATTTCCCAAGGTCTTCCTAGAAAAATGGTACCTCACTTGTGTGGGTGGGTCAAGTACCCGCAACAGGCAAGGGCCCAAAACGTGTTGAGGAGTCATCAAAATTATCTATCACAAAAACAACCTGGTTTTGCAGGGGGGGCACCTGGTTTTTTGGCCCCGGGCTCGCAGCCATCTAATGAAACCTGCCAAACCCACATATTTCTGAAAACTAGACACCCTGGGGAGTCCGATGAGGTATGGCTTGCATGGATCCCCCAATGTTTCCCTACCCAGAATCCCCTGTAAACCTCAAATTTAGCTGAAAAAATCACTTTTTTTCCACTCGAGTGAGGTATCATTTTTATCGGGAGACCTGGGGGAACGCTGGGTGGTAGGAAATTTGTGTCAGCCCAGTGATCCCACAACTTTACCACACAGAAATTTGAGGAAAAAGTGATTGTTTCTGCTAAACTTGAGGTTTGCAGGGGATTCTGGGTAGGAAAATGTTGGGGGGTCCACGCAAGTCACACCTCCCTAGACTCCCCCGGGTGTCTAGTATTCATAAATGTGTGGGTTTGGTAGGTTTCCCTAGATGGCTGCCGAGTACGGGGCCAAAAACCCAGGTGACCTCCCTTGCAAAACCAGGTCGTTTTGTGATGGGCCCTTTTGATGTCTCCTCAATACGTTTTGGGCCCTTGCCTGTCGTGGGTACTTGGGCCACCCACACGAGTGAGGTACCATTTTTATCGGAAGACCTGGGGAAACACTAGGTAGATGGAAGCCAAGCCTTCTGAAGGGGAGCCATGAAGCCACTTCACGGCACCAACCATTTTATGGTCCATTCGCACGCCATTCACGCACCACACACTAGACTTCCATACCGCCAGCCACGGGCCCAATCAACCAGATCACTTGCACTCACATAAACATACCGCCGCCATGCAAGGGCCCATCATATTCATACGCCACAAGACATAATGAGTTTGACTACATTTTACCACCTGTCAAGTCTCCGCCTCCTTCTTCCTGAACGTTACCGAACGCATGCCGAGTGAACCTTTACTAATGGCTCCCATGACAGCCACATGAGGCTCAGGAAGACATGTCTTTCATGCGCCATTAGCGCACTCACTGTGCTAAATCCAACTCCTTCCAGTTTGTGGATGCAAGTTGGGGGGTGCCCGAGTATGCCGCAAAGCCATTTCTCGAGCTGTGCAAGCATATCTACCTATGAAACTAAGGCAAACATGCTGGAAATTTTCAAAAGCTTTCTAAAGAGAACATCATAAACCATGAATGTGAAACACGGGTAGTCCGTGACAACGCACCATATTTCCAATCCACCATTATGTGCAGTGACTGTAATGCACTTATCATACAGCAAACTGAACATCTATTAAGTTCTAATGGAGGATGAACATGGCAAGAGGCATTGACCCATAAGTACTTTAATAAATTCAGTGCAAGAGTGGCAGCAATGGATTTGAATCCATGGGTGAAGATGAAGTCATGACGTGTATCTGTACTACCTTTACTATCTGCCTTCTACCTTTGCAATATTCCTCAGAAAGCGCACCTACCGTAAGCTGTTCTAACCCGTTCATGTGTCTGTCCTCATCAGAGTCCTGACTAATCCTGTCTAATTGTCAAGTGACCCTATACCAATGCCTTCTAGCTCTAGCTGCTTGAAGCTTGAGAAAAGTTTCTGTCACGTGCCATCAATGCTCTCACTGTGCTAAATCCAACTCCTTCCAGTTTGTGGATGCAAGTTGGGGGGTGTCCGAGTATCCCAGTAGGCCATATCTCGAACTAAGCGAGCATATCTACCTTTGAAACCAAGGCAAACATGCTGGAAATTTTCAAAAGCTTTCCAAAGAGAACATCATAAACTATGAAGAACGGTTGAATGTGAAACACGGGTACTCCGTGACAACGTGGCGTATGTTCTGTCCACCAGTATATGCAGCGTGGGGACTATAATGCACTTGTCAATTGGCGAACAGAACTACCACCACGTTCTGAAAGCAGATAAAAGTGTTGAGAAGTCCATGATTTCCTGAAGTAGAGGAACAAATATTCTGCAGCTGCTTGAGTAGTGAAGGAGTGGCCCACAGACAGTAGGTATCCATTCACACCAATTGAAAGGTTTACCTATTGGCAGCTCCACCTCAGTCAATTTCCCAGTATTTTGCTTTAGTATGATACAACATAAAGCAAGTAGGAAAACAGAAGGCAGGCTTACTTGGGCACTGGAGACAGTAAACATGAGTCTCCTGCCTCTTTCCCTGCATCGAGCACACTTCACGACGACATGGTCGCTCTTTTTTGGGTGTTGCAGGAATTTTATCAGCAAAGTGTTGCTCCTGCAGCCTTGCCACGTCCTCCAGAACACAAGAAGTGGAGGCTACTGCTTCTGTAGCAGTGAGACTTTCAATCACAGACAACTGAAAGTCAAGGAAAGACATGAGTCTTCCTGTGGTGGTCTGACAATAAACAACATACGCATTGTATGTTGCTATCTGGATCAGGTGAGTAAACAGTTTCTTATACCAAGTGCGAGTTTTGCGACTTGCATTGTATGGCTGAAGAACCTGGTCGTTCTTGTCCACTCCACCCATGTACTTGTTGTAATCAAGTATACAGGTGGGTTTGTGGACTTCGGCCATCTGACCCCAAACCGAGAAAGGGTAGTGCTCTCAGCATGAATTGTAGTGAGCACGTACACATCACGCCTATCTGAGAACTTGACTGCGAGCAGTTCGTCGGAACGCAACGCAGTGCTCTGGGATTTCTGGAGCTTCTTGCAAACAAGCTCCTGCGGGAATCCTTTGTGGTGACAACGAATTGTACCACAAGCCACGGTGCCCGCTTTGTAGAGCTCACTGAACAGCTCTACTCCTGTATAGAAATTGTCCACATAAAGGTTATAACCTTGTGAAAGAGTAGCTGGACAAGCTCCCATACGATCTTTCCTGTGACCCCTAGTGTGGGAGGGCAACCTACAGGGTTAAGAGTTGTGTCCTTCCCTGTATACACTCTCAAGCTGTACAGATAGCCAGTCGAGCTCTCACACAGCATGTACAGCTTGATGCCATAGCGAGTGCGTTTGCTCGGAATTTACTGCCTGAACAGCAGCCGCCCTTTATACAAGATCAAGGACTCATCAATGGCTATAATCCTTCGAGGAGTATAAACCTCTGGAAACCTGGCAGACAAATGTTCCACGACAGGCCGAATTTTGAGCAACCTGTCATGGTCTGGATGGTCCCGGGGCAATGCAGCAGAATTGTCACTGAAATGCAGCATGCGTTGCAATAGCAAAAACAATCTCTGCTCATGTATGGTGCGAAGATGGGGGTTAACCAAACCGTGCGAGTAGACCAGTAGGATAGCAAGGTTGGTTTATGCACTACCCCCATTTTAAGCGTGAGGCCCAAAAATATCTTCAACACCCCTAAAGAAGTGGGAGTCCACTTGTGTGCCCTAGAATGAGGCCCAAGAGAGCCTCCATGCTCCCTCAGAAATTGTTCGGCACGCAAATTTGTTTGCTGCGCAATTTCATCAAGGAAGTCAACATCCAAAAGAGATGGACGTAGTCAATTGGCAAAAAATTAGCCGTATCGACTTTACATCCAGCGTCACCAGTGAAAGGCGGAATTTGGGGCTAAACTAAATTGGGAGGCTGCCAAGATAGTGCTCCGTCTGTGCATGCGGCCGCACGTGCCTGCTCTCTGGGTTGCTCTAACCTGCTACTGGTGTCCCGCTGCACAGACTGTGCTGGCAAAAGGACAGCATGACTGACATCGTCTCCTTCAAAATCGCTGGAAGATGAGTCGTCGGATGGAGCTGCGCCGATTGAAAAATCACTCCCAGATTCTGCTCCCTTGTCCTCTCCATCAGATGCTGTCTCAGTATCTGCTGTCTCAGTCTCTGATCCTGCCTCAGAGCTGGATTCCAGAACCAGATTTAGGGCCTGGGCAGCATTCATCCAACGATACGCCATCTCTGCTAGTGCCTAAATCTATCCTTTTAAAACACTATCCTACGTAGAAGGCAGATAGGTTGTTGGTTTCAAAGTGCAGGTGGGTGTGTGCATGAGTGAAGTGTTTAACAGTCAGTAGTGACAAAGTCACCTTACCTTTCCTTTGCGACATCCGTACGCTCTCCAAAAACACTAAGAAAGAGAGAAAAAAGACACAGTATTACTTTACCTTGCCACATACTCATCATCGCAGCCTTTAGCGCTGGTGGAAGCCAGTGCGACAATCATTTTGGAGCCCTCCCATGACTTTCAATAAATATCTGTTATTCAGCGCCAAGATGCTTATGGGTGAACGTGTGCTTTACAATTGCACACTATGACCTCCTTTGATTCCCTCACTACCATCCAGCAAACGTACCCCTCATCTCTCCAAAGCCCCTCTCTCACATACATTTCATCTGTTTCAAAGTGTTTCTAATGCGTGGCTTTACTAATCCGCTTAGGTATCCACATAATACAGATCTGTTCTTTCCAGCATGCCCTCTGCATTACTTTATGGAGTCAAAACTGCCACTAGACAAAAGTCAGATATCTCTATGTAGCAGGAAAAAAATGTTGTACTCTGCAGCAGTACCACACTTTACTGCCTTTCATGTAACTTCAAAGAGACTCATTATAGTTCTTTCACAGTCTCATATTTTCAGCACTGAGAAATCTCTCTGTAAATATACAGATCCACGGCCAGGAAAGCCTTTCAGGAAGGCCTCGTTTGAAAGGGGAGACTCTCCCCTTTTGAACGAGGCCTCCCTGAAAGCTGGGGAGGCCGTTTTCGGCCTGATTTCCCCATCGGAGTCGAGCGCGGCCTTACCTGCGGCTGTCCTTGGCTCCGGTGGGGAAATCAGTGACGTCAGAGCGCCTCGCGGTGCGCTCACGTAACAGATGGGCGGGAGGGGGGGCGAGGGAGACGCGGAAAGCCTTCCGCGTCTCCCCCAGGGGAAAGAAAAAAAAAAAACAATCTCCGGTACTTTACACCGGAGGTTTAAAGGGGGCCCTCCCTGGTGACGCCCAATGGACGTGCGCCGCACCAGGGAGGTAGTGCTTGCGTCGGACATTGGCCGACGCAAGCACCAAAAGGGTTAAACAAATGCTTGTGGGTCTTGGTTATTGATAGTATTTTTCTTTATTGTGTATTTCCAAGATAGCGCAGCCAATGCGTTTCACCTCACAAAGGCTTCATCAGGGCTGCAAACATGAAGAACATTTATATGTCCCAGGTCAATAAACACATCTATGATCTATTGGCAGGAAACTATCATTTAATACAAAAACATTCAAGCTATACAGTTTTTTACCAGACCCATCAACCAACAGTGCTGTATCCTGTTACACAAGCAAAGGAGATTTAAATACAACATATACTCAATCTATACCATTGGAAGATCTAGAAAGCGAAATCATTCGTATACCAATTTCATAAATGTATTCTCTTCTGAGAAATGGAACACCTAGAAATTATATATGTATATGTTCAGGTATCAAGAAACACCAGAAGACATATTGGAGTGAGCATAAATAGACCGAGAAAGCATGAGGAATGGCTCAAGTTCATGCAAGTTGTGCGCACCCAGTTCCTACTTGGTGATTGAAAATGTATTAAAACATGAGTCGTGAAAAAAGGAAAAGAAAGTTAGTGGTGTGCCAAGACCCCAGGCAAAACCCCGTACCTTTGCACATACAGTCTAGAGTGAAGATGACAGCACAGGTTCTAAAAAGGTCTTTTACCAAGAGATCTGAACCATTGGGCAACACGCGGATCTTCTTGACGTAGAGTATGAGTTACAGCTTGCTGCTCTGTCACAAGGAGCACTTCAACACACAAAGTAGGTCCCTTTAGTGCCAGGAAGTAGTACCAAGGTAATGTGGGCCATTTAGAGACCAAGACAACATTTTTGCCTTTAGTCAATGTTTTTGTTTAGATTGATGAGGTCTCCACAGCTTCCTGAACAATAAAGTTTTGCAAAAACCATGACAAGACAAGAATTACAAAAAAGGCTGGCTGCAAACTTCAGACATATTGGCCTTGCCAATGCTTGTTTACATTTTGATTTCTATGCAAGTGTCAGGGTTGTTTCTAAGTATGATATATTTAAATGATTCTAGTACATTCCCGCACTGGCGCCGCAGCAATAGTAGACACCTGAAATGCTTCAGCAGGTGGTGTAAACCGACACCCACTCACATAACTGACTAACATATCCACCACTCAAATTACTTTCATATTTCATTATACTAATTCACCACTAATCCTTTATGAGTTCCGGAGTAGTGTGCTACTCTCTGAAAACATTATTACAAACAATGGGGTAACCCAGTATCCCTCAGAACCTGGGAGCTTATCAAAAATCAATTTTTTGATTCCGGCTCATTACACATTGATTGTGTTCCAGAAATAAGGATATCGTAGAAAGTGGCAGAACAGCCGTTACTCCTTACTGCACAGAATCTAGGGGTGAATGCCCACCCCATAATTGCAGCCACCTCAACATGACTTACACCATCACAGGCATCTCTACCTGATGGATGCTACAGGATACAATCCCTTCAACCACTAAGAGGTCGAAGATCACAACCTTTTTTGAATTGGCTGTCCTTTGCAATCTGGTCCTGAGGAAGACCCGGCGTGATGCATTTCAACTGCGCACATCACAGGGTCGAAACGTCGACAGTTATTCTTGCTCATGCCCCATATACCTACTCAGCCTTAAGAAAGAAATATAAGGATTGATTGAATATGTAAAATTTAACAGGGGCAGTGTGTTTATTTTAAGTACTGCACTCTGTACATTATCTCTACACCTTATGTAACGTTTCACATGGTCACCAATAACACCTTGTTAACTTATTTCACCTTAATTATATGTCACCCTTTTGTAAATTGTATATATTGACAGCCTATAAATTGAATAAGTAAATATTATGCATTGAAAGAATTCGTGCCTGTGTGTTCCGTTTACTCAAAAGTCTTGAAAGCATTTATTAGACTGTTATTGTATTGGACATTTTTTGGCCCTACAGAAGCCAAAGGAATTTGTTATGGTTCCCCGACAGAAACAATTGTAGTTATTTTTGACTCTCTGAAAAAAAGCACTTCGATGCCTCGTCTGGGGTAGTAAGCGCTATATAAAAGCAATTACAATGCAATACAATACCTCTTGCACATTATCCACGGAGACCATTTGTGATGTATCTGACAGAAACAAAAGGGAATGAAATATGCGCTGCGTGTCTTCCTCCCTCGTGCCTGCATGATCAATGTGCTTTTGGGAAACGCGGCGCAAGGATAGCACATTCGTTTTAGAAATCATATCAAACACTGATGCAGGAAGAAGCTGCCCTGAGAAAGCACAAAAACAGAGATTAATCGTGACAGAGAGGAGGAATAGACGAGGGACCCAGCCAGGGCTCGCATGAGTGATGGGAGAGTGGGTGAGTAAAGAGGGGGCGGTGTAAACGTGTTTCTTCTCCGCCCTGACAAATCAGCTGTCTGGGGGAAGGTGGGGAAAGGAGGGGTGAGGCTCAGAGCCAGTGAAGGGGGGCGCTGAGAGATCGCTGCTGTTTTCCCATCGTAAAAGTGTTGTGTGTGGAGACAAGCATCGGGCAGCAAGGACCGTTGCATTTTTTCTCATCGCTATTGTATTTTTTTCCTATCCCTTTCACCCCATTCGCCCCACCTACACTTATTTTTCCTTCTGCCCCGGTCCTCCCTTCTCCCTGTTTGCCACTCCTGGGACCGTGCCCCCAATTTCTGTTTTTCGATCGGTTTGACGCCTGTGCCACCACCGATGTACTGAGGGGCGACTTGTTTCGGACTTCACTTCATGCAAATTATACTTGTCTGCTGGAGCATTTGCATACCCGTCGCGGGAACATTTCTCTTGTAAGTATGCATGGGGTTGGGCTCCTCAATTTAAAAAAAAAAAAACCTTTGTGTTGTAAAATAACCCATTAAAGACAATCTGTTGAATAGCATTTCTATTTAAAAAGCAGTGCATTTAATAGCGGTGCCTGTGTCGCGCGAAAGTAGCGAAATGTCGGTGTTTATAATTATTTCCACATCCACAAACAGTAGATTACCTGTAGCCCGAGGTCTCTGGCTGTGGAGCTGCAAAAGCGCGCGCGCTCCTCCCATAGCTCGAGCGCTGTATAGAAGTAAGCAGGGGAAGAGACGGCAGGTGGCACCCCTTATCCGACTTCCAACACCAATTATGTCACCCGCTGTACGCACTTTTTTTTTCTTTCTTGGTGTTGGATGCCCCTCCGCCTCCTTCCAAATGTTGCACCGTTTGGCTTCAAACCCCGCTATTAGAGCCGGTAGTGTTTCAGTCCATTTCGCAGAATGAACAGTGAAAGCTCACACGGTTCGTCGGTCCGTAGCCGCCGATGACACCGGTGGCACAACTCACCCGAACTCATCTGAAAAAATAATTAGAGGGGATACATACCTTCAGTGATCAGAGACAAATATTGACAGCCCTCTGCTGTGCATATAAGGCAGCGATTCCGTCTCCCGTTTGCTCATCGCCTCACTCTAGCTCTAAGCTATGATCAAGGGGCGGCAACTCCGGTGTTTCGTGGACAGAGAAATACACATGTTGAACTCAAGATTTTATCCAAAACTCGGTTTTGGGGACGTTTGCCTTGTGCAGTGAGGGAGGTTTAATGGCTTTCATCATCTATTGCATGCACGTGCAAGATGTCCCTTCTGGCGCAGTAGTGCCGATGGGAGGGATCACTATGGCAATTGGCTTCCAAGCGCTTTCCATGGTATTTCTTAATGCGCGGAATTGTCGCCTTGGCAAATAACAGTGCAAAACGAGCAACCAAAGGATTGGAGTCCACCTCATTAAATGACAGAAGCAACCATATTGTTCTTTCTGTCTCATATTTTCATAAGATGCTTCCAGGTATAGTGTGCTTGTGTTCTAATGGTTTAAAGGGTTACAGCTGTAGTACAGCGTGCCAATATGTCAATATAAATCATGAGTAAAAAGTATACAGCAAAAACACAAGAACATCCTATTCAGTGCTTAACTATGTACTTTTTATTTTTCAAATCTGTTTATTGAATATGTTGAAGACAAGGGAAATCAAACAGGTAGGAGATATACATCCATTTCACAAAACAAAAAGTTAAGACCCAGGTCCATCACAAATAGCGAAATACATCAATAAAGTCTGGTAAGACACAGCCAATATATTTTAATACAAACCCAAAACTAAAAGAGGGGGAAAAACTGAAAAGAGAAGGGGAGTAATGTGTTGCGTCCCTAGCAGAGAATATCTTAATACACTGCTCCCATTAAGGAGGCCGCAGCGCAATGCACAGCAATACAAGAGATATATGTGGGTCCATCGCTAACGAAGGGGTTGGATGGTTAATGTCCGGCTATGTTTATGTGATAATGTACACATGAATTTTCCTCTAAATTTACTTATAATCAGGTCTGGAGCATAGTAGGGGTATATCTCGAACTTCTAACAAATAAGGGGATAAACAAACTCCCGGTTGGGGGGATCAGGGAAGAAATGATGCGTTGAACGTGCCTTGATGCTGAGGGGGAGTTGGGTCCGCTTAGGGGAGGGAGAGGGAAGGCTTCTTCTATTAGTCCGACATCACCGGAGTTACCGGCTGTCGACCCCTAAAATAGGGCTCAAGCGGGTCGTCAAATAGTTGTAAAACTCGTAGTCGAATGGGGAACCAAGCGAGAATGTTCAATCCCGGAGAAATAGTGTATTAGTGGTTGCCAGGTGCGAGTGAACTAGGCATCAGTGTGATTGATACGTGCAGAAAGTAATTCAAGGGCTAGAACATGCCATAGGCGAAGAAACCATTTGGCTACAGGGGGGGGGGTCAGGTTTTTTCCAAAATAGGGCTATAGACTGCCGTGCAGCTCCTAACATTTGTAATATCAAACGCCAGTCTGTGTATGTCATAACAGTCAATGTCGAGGGTCTAATGCCTAACAGAGTAACAATCGGAGAGGAAGGAATAGGGAATCCCACTGTATCCTTGATGTGGCTGAGAATCTCTTTCCAAAAGATCGTTAGACTAGGGCAAGAACACCAAATATGGATAAAGTCACCTGTGTCGCCCTGACATCTCCAGCATATCGGGGGAAAGTTTGGTACCATCTGTTGTATACGGGTTGGGGTAAAGTACCATTGCGTCATGAGCTTATATGCCGATTCACGTTGTGGGGTGCTATGGTATATTTTCGGGATGTCTTGCCATAGCCGATCCCAGCTCTCTGGGGAGATTTCTTCGCCTAGGTCCAAATTCCATTGTGTTTGATATGTGTGGGGCGAGGGTCGCTGCGAGTGCTGTAAAACGGTGTAGAGAAATTAGGCCCTTCGAGCCCTCAAATTTGCGGACTAAAGACTCAAAGGCAGTGAGTTGCCTAGTTGGGCCATGGACATAGGCATGGGAGAGTAGCCAGTGACGAATTTGATAATATTGCATCCGAGCCCCCTCAGTAAGGTGAAATGCTTTTTTGCATTGATCAAAGGTAAGAAATTTATCGCCCTGGAATAGGTCTTGAATTATACGACATTCGCCATCCTTCCATGCACTAAATGATCGAGGTTGCAGCGCAGGAGGGAATATGGGGTTGCGGGCTATGGGTGTGTTTGGAGAAGGGAATGAGGTCAGGCTCCGCGAGACCGCCAGTTTATCCCATATTTCTAGGACCGTTTTTGTGGGGGTGGCTATGTAAGCGCTACGGGGACAAGCCCCGCGAGGGAGCCAAGCTAGGTCCCACAATGGTCTGCAGGAAACCGCCCGGTCCATGTGGAACCAATGTTTTTCTCTCTCGCGAACTACCCATTCAGATATATAGCGAAGGTGACAGGTCCAATAGTACTCCTGGAGATTAGGACACGCAAGCCCGCCACGATCCCGAGGTAGCATCAAAATCTTATTGGAAAAGCGTGGACGGGACTTTCCCCAAATAAAATTGATAAAGTCCCGTTGAAGAGACAGGATGTCATTTTGTGGTATAGGGGTGGGAAGGGATTGAAATAAGTATAGTATCTTTGGGAGAAGCGACATTTTAACAGTGTTAATACGTCCTAACCATGCAAGAGGGAGGCCTCGCCACCTGCGAAACTGTTCCCGAATAGCGCCTCTATATTTAGGCCAGTTGGCTGAAGTCCAGGTTGTGAGCGAGGGAGTCAAATCTAATCCCAAATATCGTATCGACTTGTCAGACCATTTCAATGGGATCAGATTTTGTAAGTCCTGGACCTCTGTGACCGGAAGGGTGAGATTGAGGGCACAAGATTTAGCTAAATTGATCCGGAATCCCGATGCTCCCTCAAAAGACCGCAAAAGCGTGGCTAGCGCTGGGAGAGAAGAGGACGGGGTGGATAGAGAGAGAAGGAGGTCATCTGCGAAGAAAGAGATTTTATGGTCGTAACCCCCCAGAGGAATGTCCAGGATTGCAGGTTTGCGATGGATCGCAATAGCCAAAGGTTCTATCACTAAGGTGAACAGGAGAGGGGATATCGGTCAGCCTTGCATGGTGCCACGATAAATCGGGATGGGAGCAGTGAGACGTCCGTTAAGGCGAATGCGTGTAGTAGGTTGCGTATAAGAAGCCATCAACCTGGAAACCATAATGGGGCCCAACCCCACCCTCCGTAGGACCTCCCTGAGAAAGCGCCAGTCCACCCGATCAAAGGCTTTCTCATTGTCTAGGGACACCAGGCAGGCAGGTATGCCTCTATACTATGCTTTTTCAACAAGATGGGCTATACGACGGATGTTGTCCCCCCTTGGCGGTGGCGAATAAACCCAACCTGATCTGGATCTATAAGGCCCGGGAGATAAGGTTCCAGGCGGTTTGCTAGGATCTTAGTAAAGATCTTCGCATCTGTATTTAAAAGGGTGATGGGACGGTACGAAGTAGGCTGGAAAGGGTCTTTTCCCGGCTTTGGAAGGAGAACTATTTCTGCTTCAGAAGTGGTTGGAGTAAGGCCCGTGGTGTCTGTGAAGCTATTAAAAAGCTGCAACAGGTGGTCTCGAAGCTGCAGATAAAAAACACGATAGAAGGTCACCGGAAGGCCATCGAGACCCGGCGTCTTCCCCGTCGGGAGCTGTTTCAGGGCTGTCGCTATTTCTTCGTGTGAGATGGGTTCTTCCATCAGCTTCATATGATGGGTACTGATAGAGTCCCAAGGACAAGAATCGAGAAATTTCCTAATTGCCTCAAAAGAGCAGGGTACATTCGCATATAGTTCCCTGTAGAAATTTGAGAGGGTTACGCTCTTGTCAGGTTCAAATATGGCCCATGTACCATCTGGGTATCTAAGTTTGGCGATGTGTGCTCTCGTAGTCTGAGCCCAGAGGCGTCGCGCTAGGCATGCCCCCACCTTGTCCCCCGTGTAGAATCTCTGTTTAAGGGCGAGCAAAAGTCGTTCCGCCTTATTAGTGCGGTGTAAGCGTAATTGACCCCGCAGCTCGGCAAGTAGTCGTTTGTTGTGAAGGGATGGTTGTTGATGATCCTTTCGTTCTAAGGTTTTGATGTCATCTGAGAGGGAGGTCTCCAGTAAGTGGGCCTCACGGACTCTTGTTATCGATATGGATGTTATAACCCCGTGGAGGGTGGCCTTAAAGGCGTCCTATCTGACAGTTTCCGAGGTATCAGTGAGGTTATTTGTAGTGAAAAAGGCCTCAATCTCTTTTCGAATATCTGCCACATCAACAGGATCACGGAGGACCTGGGGAGGTAACCTCCATCTCGGTTGCGTGCCTGTTTGGGGGTTGGGAGGTCGTAGGGATATCGAGATGTGGGCATTGTCAGATAGAGAAATGTCGGACATCTCAGTGACAACTAGTGAGCGCAGTAAGGGCAAAGAAAGAAAATAGTAGTCAATGCGAGAGTATGATCGATGTGCACGAGAAAAGAATGAAAAGTCTTTGGAGTCAGGGTGCAAATATCTCCATGCATCAACTAATCCTAAGTCTGTGATGACATTCTTAAGGGCTGCGGAGATGGCTCCAGAGCTTTGATGTGCTTGTGCAGTGCGATCCCATTCCGGGTTCCATACCAGGTTAAAGTCCCCCCTAAGAATAGTCGCTGTTGTGGCTGGATGTAAGAGATCGCTTAAGTGTGAGTGTAGGAATGCATCTTGATTTTGATTAGGAGCTTAGATATTTACAAGAGTCAGGGGCAGCTTACCCCAGGGCATTTGTATTTCTAAAAACCTTCGTCTTTATCTTTCCTAGTCTTAGGAGACATCCCCGTTCGACCGGCCTTAAGCAATATGGCCACCCCTCCAGTTTTAGAAGAGGAGCAGGCCCAGTATTGAGTAGGATACTTGGGGTGGGACATAAGACGAGTGTCGGAGGAAAGCAAGTGAGTCTTTTGAAGAAAGATGACACCAGGGTCCTGCAGGAGACGGTATCACCGCCAAACTTGATGTCTCTTATTGGGAGAGTTGAGACCCTTGACGTTGAGCGAGAGGAATTTAAAAGGGTTGGTCATAGTAAGTCTGAAGAGGTGAATTCGATGCTGAGACCATTGAAGAAATACTGTGGGGGTCCCACCTCCCACCCCAAAACATCAGAACAGAGCATAATGACTAGAAGCCCATCCGAAACAGTTAAAAGAGCAAAATACCACCCAGCGACAGCTAAACTATGTACTTTTATAATCATTTGTTAGTCACTCGTTTTGCTCCCCTCGGTTTCAGCCTGGTATTCAGTACATTTAGATTGGACTGCGTTGGGAGTCTGTAGTGAGCACTCTTACACCAGGTTACACATTCTTTATTTCTTGGTATTTTGCTGACGCTTGTGGAAGGCCGGCTCTATTTAACATAACACTCCCTGCACCACTTAATATTTTCATGCTCACATGCCTCCATTACACCTCACAAGCTTAATGAAACATTGATTAAAACTTAAGACTTAGTCATACCAGCAGCCCTCCAGACGTTTTCCTCCCCAAATGTTTCTGAGGACTTCTAGGAGTTTCCTGCTGCCTGGGCCTGTTAGTGGCTCCCCCATTAAAAGTTTCTATTGGGCCAAGACAGCGAACAATAGGACCTGGGTGTGGATGGGAGAGGGCCTTCCTGACAGGATGGTTGGAGCAGAACTGTACTCTGCCCCTCTTACACTTCAAGGGGCTTTGCCTACATGCCTACAGCCAGCAGTGGCCCATGCAGGTAAGAGCAGTGGGGCGGTGGGGCCGGGTTGGGGGGGGGATTTAGACAGACGACGAGGAGGGTTACTTAATTTTTTATTTAATTTTCCCTTGTCATCTGTCGAAACACCCCCCCCACCCGGCCCCACCGCCCCACCGCTCTTATCTGCATGGGCCACGGCTGCCTACAGCACACACAAAGGTACATGACACCAGGCCTGCCCAGCCTTTTGTCACCCCAGACAGTTTGGAGTCCTGACCAGGGAAAGGGCAACAACGTTCTAGAACCAGTCCCGCACTCAAAGGCTGGCCCTTCTTCAGTACATTCCTGGACCTATAGAAGATTCAGAAAGGCTGCACTATTTCCAAAAGGACCGATTTGCTGCTTGAAGGAGTGTCTTGCTGCTTGAAGGACTGGATCTGCTTGTCTTCATCCCAGGTTACACAGAATGACTCCTAGGGTCAGTTGGCTACCTCCTGTGTGAGCTACAGGGACACAACAACCTTCCAGGGGCCCCCCTGCAACTGCTCAATGACCAGCTGCAACTGGACCTGTGTGGACCTGCCTGAGCCTTGCTGCTGGCCTTTGCTTGAGTGGGTTCTAATCCCCAAGAGGTGCCTCCCAGGACCTAGACCCTTGGCTGGTATCAGTGGAAGTTCTTCCAAGAAGAAAATGGTGAAAATCCTGAAGTTGGGCTCCTTGCGGCCACCTTAAACGTGAACTGAACTCTTCAGCGAAAGTAACATGGTTTCTCTATCCAGCCCGCACTCCATCGTGGTTGGGCTGAACTTGTGACTTTCCCCCAGTCTAGCAAGACCAGATGACTGTGAGTGGCGCCATGTGGTTTTAGGCTCTATTTTCACTAAAACCATAAACATTAAATATCTCTGGTTCTTCTGATCGGATTTTTATCATCTCATATCATTTAATCCACTAAAATGTACTCTACATTTCTTAATTTATTTTGGAATTTTTGTTGTGTTGTTATTTTGTTCCTGTTTGTTTGTTGCATAAATACTTTACTAATTTGCCTATAATTTAAGCCTGACTGCTTTTGTGGCAAGGTACCAGAGAGTTAAGCACAGGTTATCTCGATGACTTTTGTGCTTCATCATAACAAGGATTCTGGTGGTTGCTTGAGTGTGGCTTCCACTTCCCTCAACTAATAACCCAAATTCTTACAAAGTTCATATCCACACCAAATGCTTCCAAATGTAAATACACGCTGGATCTTTTAATCTTCCTGCACTCCAACCAGGGGCTGCTCCTCCGCTATGGTGGAGGAGCGTCGCCCCACTGCTGTTACCCAGCAGAGGCATCAGTGAAAAATAAAATGACAATAAAATAATTTAATTATCATTTTATTTTTCACTGAGCCAGCTGAGTCACAGGGTAGGGTTGCGCCGGGCCATCCTGGACTTCAGAGAGGAGGAGTGATGGGCACTCTTAAGTGCGCATGTCGATTTGGCTGGAAGTGTTAGGACGGCGAAACCGACATGCACACTTAGCATTTCTTCAACCTGAGCTATGTTGCAAAGCCAGGTGGAGAACAGACACAGGCTCCCAGGCCCTGTATGAGCGCCAAACCATGCTGCTCAGACCAATACCAGCGCTTCTCTCATGCTGGTTAATAGCATTCCCAGCATGCGAGCAGCGTTGGGATTGGCATCTGGGAGCCTGTGCATTGTGCACCAGTCGAGGATTGGGAGAGGGGCAAGGCGGCAGATGCAGTGTCAGGTAAGTGATGTTATATGTTTTCCCCCTGCGCTGCCGTCCTACCATGTCACATTGGGAGCATCCGCCACTGATTCCAACTTACATCAAATGGCTCACTCTCTAAACAGCCATTTCTCCAGATCTTACCTCTTTCTAAATTAGTCGCATCTCTCACCGTTTACTCTCTTAGGGGCCTTGGGACTGTTCAGCCGTGCTCCTCTCAGTTATTTTTCCTTCAGTATCAGCTCTGGATCTCTGTCTTTCTTTCTTTACACTGAATCCCAAAGAGACATCATCCTTTCATATGGCGTCTCTTATCATCTATTTATCAATGATATGCAAAAATAAATCTCATTATCAACTTTCTCCTTGAGTTCCAATTCAAGGTCTCCGACTATCTCACACCCGTTTGTGACGGGAAGGTTATCCATTCCATTATGCTAAAGCCTTCCAGACAAACATTATTTTCTTCTCTACTGAATTAGAATTTAGGAATATTCCAATTCCTATTCCATCTCCCCCTTGACACTTTCATCCTTGCACCTTCAAACTCAAACACTGATTTTGGATTCCTATATTACTTCACGCACACCAAATATCCACAATCTTTGCCCCTACATCCCCTTCCTTACAACTGAAATTCACTACCCTACACTCTTGTCCTGAGCAGGTTGGAAGACTACAACGACCTGGTAGATGCCATTCGTTAATTCTCATTCCTTCAATCGCGCAAAGAACTAAACTTTGCTATAAGAACCTCCAATAAGATTCTTAAAAACACTGCTACTTCTGGCTATTATTAGCATTATTAAATCAGCTGGTTGTAATCAAAAACAGGGAAACATACAAACTACTCATTTTGTTTTTCAATTCTGTAAATGATCTATTCCTCCCTGTAATTTATCCAGTGGCAGTTGGCACAGATCAGGGGTGGCAGGGCAGAGGGCCGGGGGCGAGGAGGAAGAAGGGAGTAAAGTAAAGAAAAAAAAATAAAACTTACCTAACCTCCTCGCCGCTCCTCGTCACCCCTCGTCGTCCTACCTCTGCTCTGCAGGAATCAGAAAGCACACCGAGGCTCCCCTGACCAATCACAACGCTGCAGTGCAGCGTTGTGATGGTCTGAGCACGTGGTTCGGCGCTCAGCCAGGGAATAGGGCCCTGGGCATGTTCTCCACGCAGGCTGTAATGCAGCCTGCATGGAGAACATGCAAAGTGCGCATGACTGCCGGCCAAACAGCCATTGCCACTTAGGAGGGTGGCACTACACCTCCCCTGCTCCGAGAGCAAAGCAGACCCGTCCCGCCCACCAAGCCGCAGCAGGAACAAATAAAATTATAATAACAACCAGTTATCATTTTATTTTTCCTTTATTTCCACTGCCGAAAGCAGTGGGACGATGCTCCTCCGCCTTAGTGGATGAGCCACCACTGAATTTATCTTGAATGCTGACAAGATAGGTGCCGTTTTACAACCTTCGCTACTAACCTAGATCTTCTTGTCTCCGCCTATAATCTATGGGGCATATGTACAAGGAAGTGGCGGAGAGAGGCGTTAGCCGTCATGGCTTAACGCCTCACTCCGCCACTTCAGAAACGCAAGGCTGCACCATATTTACAACAATATGGTGCAGCCTTGCGTTTCCCCCTGCGCTGGCGCTCCACTTAGCAGTGTAGCACCAACTCAGGCACCCTTGCACCATAGTGCAAGGGTGTCTGCGTGCAGGGGAAGATTGTTTATGTGCAGGAAGGTCCCCCTTCCTGCGCGTAAACAATCTTTCAATGGTATTTTGTCACTTCTATGTGTGCTGCTTAAAGCGTCACAACATGTCATTTTTTGGGAAAAATTGTGTATGTGCAGGAAGGGGGACCTTCCTGTACATAAACAATCCAAGGCTTTTTTCTTTTTCCATGTGTGCTACACAAGGCAGCACACGTTGGAAAAGCAAAAACAAGGAGAAATAAAGCAGTTCTCCTCGTTTCGCCAAGTTAGGACCAGGTTTTTCCTGGTCTTAATTTTGGCGCTGCCTCCTATGTACGTCACCCTTGTACATAGGGGGCAGCGTCAAATACAATGGGTGTTGCGGTGGAACGCCCACCGCAACACCCACTGCCCACCCCTTTCACACTAAGCATAGCGTGACAGAGGGCCTTATTTACAAGGCAGCGTTAAGCATGTTAAGTGGCTTAACGCTGCCCTGTAAATAAGGCAAAGCCCCTATCGCCACGGAAACGTCATAAAAAGTGATGTTCCTGTGGCGATAGGGGTTTATACATATGCCCTTATGTTCTCTGGCATGATTTTCACTCATTCAGGCTATTCACACCAATCTCTTGGATTTGACTCCGAGTTCAACTGCGCCCCATTTTCTCTCTTCCCTCTTTCAAATATGCCCTTAGAGACACCTAATTATAATTGAAATTAGACACAACTAATTCTTACCAAAACACTCTTGTACCACTTCAACCTCTCGTATCCTCTAATGTAAATATGTAGATATGTATATATCGTAAGGTGTCTATCCTGTATATTATTAACTGTTTAGCTAGCCGTATTTGCGTCTGTCAGTCTACAGCTATCATGCATCTAATATTCAGAAATCTTTATTACACAAACTAAATTTTACATTTTATACAGTAGTTATTTTCAAAATGCGTATATCTTTTTCAGTTTTATAAATAAATACATTAATAAAACAAAGAGCTTACTTTCCTAGCTCCGGTTGCCCAAGTGAGCTTATTCAAGCCTTAACTATTGTATGATTCATAACAGATACCAAAATTGTTAGAAAACGTGCGAGTTTTTTCAGTTGTTTGCAGAGGTGTTCTTTTAGAGTCAGCAGAGTTTTACCTGTCTGTCGCAGATCATAACTGAAGAGGTAAGATGGTATTGGCTAGAACGCAGGAGCCAGGAGCAAAACCAACCAATGAAAAACGTTGATTGTCACATGCTTTGAGCACAACTGCAAATACAGTAGAATACCAACAAATAACTTAACTTACAATAAATGACGTCATCGTGAGGATGGGACTAGATGAGGCTAAGTACGACAGTTGTGTGAATGTGTGCAATAAATTATGAAAATGGACGAAGACGTAGGAATTATTAACCCTACACCCCCTCCCATAAAATCAATCTCTTTAATTTGTAGCGGACTTGCCCCCTCACCCCCCTGCACCTTATTGTTTGCAATTGCATCACTCTTCTCTCTCTTCTTCCTAAATCAGTCCTTTTGTTCCAAATTTCATACATTCTTGAGTCTCTTTTGTGCTTTTAATGTTTGACTCCTGCCCCAGCACACAATCTCTACCCTCAACTTGTGAATGCAGATGAAATGGCAACCTTTAGCGATTCTGGGCCAATCAGCAAACAGTGAGGTGTGATCTATGTGTTCTTGGGTTTCCCTGGCCGTGTAAGAAGGCCTTAACAGTCACTTTTACTGACTGAGTTAATACTGATGTCACTTGTCAGGATCTCATCAAGCAGACACCAAGCTGTAATGCACAGCTGCACTGAATTTCATCTGGGACCAGGTGTGCTGAGACACTGGTTTCAACAAGTGGTTGCACGGTATCTGAATTTGCAAAATTGATTTTTATATTATTAGGATGAGCCTCAAAATCAATATTTGCAAGGTGAGAATAATGACCTGAGTAGTGAATATTAATTAGGCAGGACACTATTATTCTTAAAGGAGCAGATCCTTTAAAACAGTTTTCCATTTGGAAAAGCATTAGGGAGTCCTTGATACCTTTGAACACTACCTATCCCCCTCAAGGCTATTGATAGTGCACTGGTACTTACACCTTAATCTCTTTTGGAAAATCATCAAATAATAATGTAATGTTTAGCAGTCCTGTGTTTCGGCTCGTTAGCCGGAACTGCCACCACCTCTTCTGCAGGCCAGGCGTGGCCTGCGGGGTTAAAATAAAAGGGGGGAGCCCGCACGTGGGTTATCCCCTGATACGACTACCCAAAGTGTGTTTGTCCCCTGTATTGCGCTGCGGCGGCCTTACCTGGCTACTGTCGCGCCAGGCGCTACATTGGTGACGAGTGGGGGCCGTGACCCTCGCGTTCACCCAGCTGCTGCCGAGCCGCGGCCTGTCGCTCTCCCTAGACCGCGGGAGGTGCGGCATCTGCGCACGTGGGTGTGTGCTTCCCCGTTGTGGTGCCCCGCTGATCCGGCCACCCAGGGAACAACGCCCGGCGGATCCCTACAGCCGTCCTAGCCTTCGGTAGGCTGCCTGGGAAAGACTGGCTACCGCGCCTCCAGCGCAACGGGTGTGTCTGCTGCGGAGGCGGCGCCGACCCGATCATCACCTGCCACGCCTGGGGCGGTGTCGACGAGCCCCTGCCTGCGCGCACGCGAGAGGAGCGTGCTGAAGAACCACGGCGGGACGCGGTGCACGTGCCTGCTGCCACAGAGGTGAGGAGCGTGATCAGCCAGGGTGCCTGCCTCCTTTGAAGAGATCCACAAGGGAGTGAGCAGTGCTCCCCAGGACACGTGGGCAAATTGCACGGGGCTGCAAGCTGCAGAGACACTGCAAGGCCCAGAAAGAGGGAAGTTTTAACAAACAGGCAGAGGGAGGAGCAAGTGAAACTACAGCAGGGCACAGGTGCATCCCCTGAGGACAGTACAGAGCTGCAAATACAATTAAAGGAAGGGGAAAGAGCACACAGAAGACACATTGCCTCACATCAAAAGGTGGAAAGTGGACAATACAGCTCATACCACACCACTGACGCAGCACGCCAGAGAAAGGCTACGTGGGCACCCACGCAAGAGGGGATACAGCGGGGGACACCCTAAAGATACAAAGAAAGGCACCCATTAACAAACAGCATGGGGGATGAAAACTAAGCCCGACAAAGGCTCCCAGTGCAACACGCACTTACTGGGGTACTGGCACCCTTCAGTGAACTAGAGGACCCAGCCACAGCGTCCCCGAGGTGGAAGATCTGGATCGAATGCCTGAATAACTATTTTGTAGCCACAAGGGAGACCGACGGGGCGGTAAAGAGGTCGCTACTTCTCCACTACGCGGGAGATGAAATATTCAAGCTCTTCAAGCACTTACCGAATACAGGCATCGCAATGGACTACAATGCGGCAGTTGCGGCTTTAGATGCGCACTTCGACCCCCAACTGAACCCCGATTTTGAACGATTCAAACTGCGCCAGGCCCGCCAAAGGGAAGGGGAGTCGATTGACGCATTTTACGCCCGCCTACGCGAACTGGCCAGCACATGTATGGAGGATGATCAACCCAAGGAGATAAGAGCCCAGATGATCCTGGGGTGCAGAGACAAGACGCTCAGAGGACTCATCCTACGCCAGCCAAGAATCACGCTGGAAGATATCCTCATACTGGCGAAGACCCACGATCTATCAGCGGCCAGAGCCAACGAGATGGACCAGGCTCTCACCAAGCCACAAGGAAGGCCGGAGACCATCAAAATAGAGTGGGCCGACGCTCTCCGCACGAAAGCACAAAGCGACACACCGAAGAAGACAAGACCCAAGACGACCAAAACACGGTGTGGATACTGCGGGCATGAGCCACATGCAGCGAAAGACTGCCCCGCGCAAGGGAAAACCTGCGCAAACTGCGGGATTCCCAACCACTTCGCGGCAGTGTGCAGGAGACGGAATCGAGGCTGTGATACACGAGGACAAAGACCACCCACACGAGCAGTACGACATCTGTCCACAACGGACGTCGCACAGAGGGAGGAGGCACCAAGAACAAGCCAAAGGTACCAAGGGCCGGTAGATTCCTCCACGGACGAGGATGAAGAAGAAACATACCTGATCTCGTTTACACGGGAGCTCAAGCGTCGCAGGAGACCACAACCCACCTGTGTGGTTAACATCGCGGGATCAAGGTGAAAAGCAATCATCGACACCGGGGCGTCCGTCAACTTGATGGGTCTTCAGCAATACCGGCGCCTCCAACCTCAACCACTGATCACGGCATCCCGGACAAGGATCTTTGCCTATGGAAGCCAAACCCCTCTACCACTAAAAGGGAAGATATCTGTCCCAGTCAGGTCAAACGACCAGGAAGTTACAACCATAATCCATGTCATAGATCGCGATGCGGACACTCTAATCAGCAGCCACACAGCGGAAGACCTAGACCTAGTGTCATTCGCCCGGAGTGTCCAGGCACACCAGGTCGACGAGATTTTAGACCAGTTCCCAGAACTGTTCCAGAGACTTGGGTGCATCAAGTGCGACCCTATCAAACTGCATATCGACAAGTCCGTCACCCCGGTCGCACTTCAACACCGGCGAATCCCTTTTCACCTGCGGCCCTTAGTGGAAAAGGAACTAGAAGACCTGGAAAGACAAGGAGTGATTGAAAAGGTCTCGGGGCCGACACCCTGGGTCTCCCCGATGGTGATCGCGGAAAAGCCTAAACAGCCAGGTGCCATCCTCCTCTGCATCAACATGAGGTTACCTAACCGAGCCATCAAAAGGGAACGTCACATCACGCCGACCATGGATGACATAATCGCGGATGTCAACGGCTCGAGGTGGTTCTCAAAGATCGATCTGAATGCAGGGTACCACCAACTGCCTCTAGCGGAAGAAAGCTGATACATTACAACATTTAGTACTCACCTGGGGCTGCATCGTTACAGACGATTGAACTTCGGAATATCCTCAGCCGCTGAGGTATTCCAGAATACCATCCGTGAGATGTTGTCCGGGCTGCCAGGGGTGATAAACATCAGTGATGACATCCTGATCCACTCTGCCATGGCCGCTGACCATCATAAACACCTGCGGAATACTCTGCGTCGCCTCACTGAACATGGAGCGACACTCCACAGAGAGAAGTGTCTGTTCTTCCAACCCTCTCTGGAATTCTTTGGGTACGTGTTCAATCAGCAAGGTATCCAGGTGGACCCGAAGAAGTCGCAAGCCATCCTGAGCGCTCCAGCTCCAACTACCCCCACGGAAGTGCAAAGTTTCCTTGGCATGGCTACTTATTGCGGGAGGTTCATCCCCGATCTTGCAACCCGTGCAGAACAGCTGAGGACTCTGACAAAAACGGACGCCAAATGGCAATGGGGACCACGGGAAGAGGAGGCCTTCCAGAGCATCAAGGACGCGCTACTAGGAGAATCCACCCTCGCATACTTTGACCCGGCGAGGTGGACAGAGCTACTGGTGGATGCCAGTCCAGTGGGGCTGGGGGCAGTACTTGCCCAGGAACAGGAACCAGGTCAGTGGGCGGCCCTATCATTCACCAGCAAGTCCCTGACCCCCACGGAAATGAGGTATGCTCAGATCGAAGGAGAAGCACTTGCCATAAAGTGGACTTGCAACCATTTCCATCTGTACCTGACGGGCCAGCCCTTTACCGTGGTGACTGACCACCAGCCGTTGGTTCCCCTCTTCAAGGGGTCAGCCCCTCATCCACCTCCCCGGATTGAGCGGTGGGCTGTGCAACTCCAGCCCTATCAGATGGAAGTAGTATACAGGCCCGGGGCCAAGAACCCGGCGGACTTCCTGTCCCGACACCAGCACCCCAAGAAGAAGTGGATGACCTCGAAGGGTCAGAACAATATGTAAAGATGATCTCGGCAGGGCGTGCCCCCTGGCGATGACGCTCGAAGACATTAAGAAGGCCGCCGAGCAAGACCCCATATACCTCCGGACTCTCCGAGCAGTCCAAGAAGGGTCGTGGAAGAACTACCTTCAACAAGCCAACACGTGGGCGCCGGAAGACCGAGGAGAGCTGACAAAGATATGGAGGGTAAGAAACTAACTGAGCGCCATGGTGGATGAAATGCTCCTTCGAGGCCCGAGGCTGGTAATACCGCAGGCTCTGAGGCAACGAGCGACCCAACTGGCCCACGGAGGGCACCAAGGGGTGACCAAGATGAAAGCACGAATGAGAGAGAAGGTCTGGTTTCCAGAACTTGAGGCGATGTTTGAAGACTTAGTGCGCCGGTGCCCAGCCTGTCAAGTGACCAGCGCTCCTGAGAGGCGGACCCCCGTTATCACAGAAAAGGCCTGCACCATCCCCTGGTCAAAAGTGAGCATCGACTTTGGGAGTTTCCCCGGAGGGAAACACATGCTCGTCCTCGTGGATGGGTTTTCGAAATATCCTGTGGTAGAACCGGTCATGTCGACCTCCTCTGCTCATGTGGCCCCCATCCTGGAGAAAGTGTTTGCCACTTTTGGGTTCCCCACGGAAATTCGGAGTGACAATGGGCCACCATTCCATGGGGCCGAGTTTGCTACATTCCTCCGTCAACGAGGGATCCATCACCGCCGCGTCACGCCCCAATGGCCTCAAGCCAACGTGGATGTAGAACGTTTTATGAGAACCCTAAATAAAATGCTACACGTTGTCAGTGTGGAACAAGCCGATCCAGAACGGCGCCTCCACAAGTTCTTCAGGGAATACCGGAGCACCCCACACTACACACTGTACACTACGGAGCCCTTGGTCCCTCATGTTCAGAGGGCCACGGAGAGACTTGATCCCTACATGTCTAGGATGAACATCCCCAACCCCGGACGTCGAGGCAACCCAGGCGAGGCGGGAACAGCAGAGCCACCGGGCAAGCGCCCGACGTCACGCCACACCCCGGTCACTCCGACCAGGTACCACAGTCCTACTAAAAGACCGGCGACCAGGAGGCAAGTTCCGGACAATCCATGAACCAGGCACCTGGACAGTTGTTACCAGTAACGGAACCATGGTAACCGCCCGACGAGGGAGTGAGGAAATATCTCGTAATATATCTTGGTTCAAGGAGGTCCCAGCAGAGTCTCCCGAGCCTGACCCTCGACATCCGCCAAGCCCAGGCAGAGACACTTCAGAGCAAGGAGAAGACAATGATGGCATCCCTGAGTCTGCCTCTTCCGGACCCCTGTCTCCTAGCTCACCCCAGAACAGACAGCCGCCAAGTGAGCCGTCCATCCGAGGCCAGCAACATCGTTACAGCCTCCGGCCCAATCCTCGCCCTAACCGGCGTCTTCAGGATTTTGCGTGTTGATACACGAAAGACTGTTACCGCAGAGCTGACTATGTTGTGAAACGTTTTCTGAAGTTTTATCGTTAAGATCCAAGTTGGAGAGGGATGTAATGTTTAGCAGTCCTGTGTTTCGGCTCGTTAGCTGGAACTGCCACCACGTCATCCGTAGGCCAGGCGTGGCCTGTGGGGTTAAAATAAAAGGGGGGAGCCCTCACATGGGTCATCCCCTAATACGACTACCCAAAGTGTGTGTTTCCCCTGTATTGCGCTGCGGCGGCCTTACCTGGCTACTGTCGTGCCAGGCGCTACAGTATGGACCTTTGTTAGTTGACTTGAAGTGCTGTAAGGGAGCAAACATCAGAAATACATTTCTAGCTTGCAAAACAAATATGACTACACAATAAGGACCAGGATACAATAATTAAGATTCAATTAGTTTAGTTAGGATAGTTATCAGACCAGTATATGAAAAGAATAGAATACATTCATGAGATACAGAAAAATGACTTGCAGATTAAATATGTCTTAATGAGTTGAGTCATTATTATATGAGGTACAGAATAGTAACAGCCACAACAAGAATAAAACAAATTGTCACAAATAGCTGTTCCAAAAAGAAGCCTTTCCTTTCTATCCCAAGCATAGCTAGAGGAGAGATTTACTAAAAGGAGATTTCTATCCAGGGGGCACAAAAGGTGTCATCATAGAATCGAACTTCAGTAGAAATTTGATGAAATAGGAAAAGTGTTCAGCATAAAATACAGTACAATATAATAAAATTTGTAAAGCGCAAGGCGGCCTCCGAAGAGGTATCCTGGCGCTGGCACCTTTAAAGTAAAACAAGGAGTTGAACAAACCTAGAACGGGAGGCCTATATATCAAAGAGATGGGTCTTCAGGGGTTTACAGAAGACTGATTGGGTGGATGCAAAGTCAAAAGTCGAAGGCAAAGAGCTCCAGAGTTTGGCGGTTAAAAAGGAAAGGGAGCGACTGCCTCTTCTCGCTTTGGAACATGTAGAAGATTTTGTCCATTGAAGCGTAGTAATCTCTCCTGATGGTAGGGATGCAATCTTTTTATTAGATAGCAGGGGCCTTTTTGCTTGCACACTCTGTAGGCAAATGTTAGGGCTTTAAATTTGATGCAGCTGTCAATGGGCAGCCAATAAAGACTGTGCAAGGGAGCCGTGACAGATAAGCAAGCCAGGACCTTAAGAATCAGCCGAGCTGCGGCGTTCTGAATAATTTGCAGGCGGTGGAGCAAATACACTTGTAGACCTAGGTTGCGTAATCAAGTTTTGAGGTAACCCAGGCATGGATGGCAGATTTATGTTTTTTTTAGGAATAAAGTGGATTATCTTCCTAACCGATTTCAGCATGAGGAAGCAGCTGACTAACACAGCTGTAACCTGAGGTTCAAAAGATAAGTTGGAGACAAACTTGACCCCAAGATTTCTTACCCCGGATGAAAGAGTGAGAAGGGAGCCTGTCTCCCCGGGCCACCAGTTGTTGGTGTCTGGGTGACTCTCAGTGCCAAAAAAGAGTATCTCTGTTTTGTCAGAGTTCAGTTTGAGGCAGCTCACATTCATCCATTCGCTGACAGCCCTCAGACAGCCCTTTTACACAGTCAGTGCTCCTATTTCCTTCTCCTGGAATGACAACATTAACTGTGTGTCATTGGTAAATGAGATAACCTTTACACCCCATGCCTCCACCAAATTTGCCAAGGGGGCCCGATAGTTATTAAAAAGAGTTGGGCTCAGGTGGGAGCCCTGAGGCACCCCGCACTAAAGTGCTTTGGTGGAGGACGTAAAGAGGAGCAGAAGGACCATTTGTGATCTGTCCTCCAGATAGTACCTGAAGCAGGCCTAGGATAGGTCTTAGATGCACGTGTTCCATAATCTATTAAGGAGAATGGGGTGGGAGACCATGTCGAAGGCTGCTGACAAATCAGGAAGGACAACCATGGCTACCACTCACTGATTAAGATTGTCCTTGATGAATTCAGCAACTTCGGGGAGTGCGAATTCTGTGCTCTAACCAGCACGAAAGCCAGACTGAGTGTTGTGGAGCAGATTGTTATTTTCCAAAAGACACGAGTGTTGTAGGTTGACCCACTTCTGCAACATTTTGACAGTAGCAGGCAGTAAGGAGATAGGCCTTAAGTTGCTCTGCACCTTAGGGTCCGCATTAGCTTTCTTCAGTAAAGGTAGAAGCATGTGCTGCTCCCAACAAGGTGGCACTATAGCTGCCTCCAGTGATGCGTTCATCAGTCTATTAAAGATGAGATTAATCCTTGGTGCAGCCTATTTGAGGATGTCCAGGGGGCTTGAGTCATGTGGGGACTCAGATTTGCAGCTGGCCAGTAAAGTACAAGTTCTCAAGGGAGAGGGGATCTTGTCATAAATCACTTGGATTTTATTATGGAAGAAGTCCGAGAGTTCCTCACACATCATGGCATAAGGAATCGAGTTAGTTTTAGAGGCTTTAGCTGACAAGAAAGAGTTCCCCACCCTGAAGAGTTTGCGGGGTTTATTGGAGGCAGTGGCAATAGAGGATGAAATAAACTCTTTATGGGCCTTGCGTACTGCACTGAAAGTTGTTTAGTGCTTTCTTTGTAGATTGCTTTAGCATCTAGGTCGTATGTTTTCCTCCACTTGCATTAAAGGTGCTTGTAGTGTGACTATTCTTCTTTTAAAGTGGCTGTAAACCAAGAAACTGTGGTAGTTGGTGTCAATTGAGTTACTGCTCTTAAAGGAACAATGCAGTCAAGGGCTGAGGACAGCCAGTTATTCACTCTGGCCAGGTCAGGGCAAACTGCCCTGAGAGTTCAAGCAGAGTTCCCTGTAATGCCTCCAAGAACAATGGTTCAGAGCCTTGACTTCATGACCTGGAGACTCTGAAAAAATGCATGCTGTTTCTTAGGGCAGGAAGTGATCTGACTAAATTAGTTCAAGGATTGTTGGATCCAACTGGATAGTCAGGGGATGTGAGAAAACAAGGTCAAGTGTGTGTTCGGCCTTATGGGTGGGCCCCACTACACATTGGACTAAGTAAAATCCCTCTAAATCCCTCTTAATGTTTAGCCAAAGAGCAGTTAAGGTTGTCTATGTGTAGATAAAAGTCACCTAACAGCAGCAAGTTTGAGCAGAGAATAGAAAGTTGACCTATCACATCCATTAGTAGGTTCAGTGATTCAGACGAAAAGTGGGGGGCCTATAAACTAGTAACCCTCAATAGCACCCACATTTAAAGGTTTAGACATAGAACACTGTTAGAAGTCTCTTTACACAATCTCCACCCCACCCTGCTTATCCACTCTGTTTATATGCTGGATTTGAAAGCCACTCTGGATAGAAAGAGCAATATCTGGGGCAGAGGAGTCCGAGAGCCAAGTTTCTGTCAGGAAAAGAATTTCACATTTGTTTCCTGTGAGTAGTTTGCTCATTTCAAGGGAATGTTTAGGTTGGGACCGGCAGTTGAATAGGAAGGCCGAAAGCACCGTTCCTGCCTGATTTTTGCTGGGTCAGGAATTCTCAGCCAGAGGAGATTTAGAATTGGACACATCTGAGTCATTTAGAGAATCAAGGAGAAAGCCACAAGACATCAGATAGTCCTGGCATCTAGCGTACTGAAGTTAGATTTGTGGCTGCAACAGGTCAAAGTTAGATAATTTTTAATTGTGATTAAATCATGTTTAGAGTAAGCTAAGACTCGACTCACCTGCCGCTGGGCGTGACCTGGGGTGGATGGGTACAGACGGACTTGCCTTGGGTGCACCAGCCACCAGAGCATATCCTGTCAAAATGGTGCCTCTGTGGTGAAACCGGAGTGCAATGTAACATCCCCAATATTTCACAAGCCTAAGAAATTAAAATGAGTAAAAAGTTTTTAGCTGCTCCAAATCCCAGTACCCTTTCACAAATGCATACAATATTAAAAGGCAAAGTTTCTAAAAATACAGGATTTTACTTTCAGAATGAGTTGCTGCTTGTCCGCAGCATCTCCCTCTTTTATCTGATTGAGGAGCTCAAGATTCCAACCACTATAGTGCGACCTGTCAATCAACAGGTCTATGAGCACTGTTTATGATGTATCTACTATCTGCTATAGCAGATTCATGAATTGCAGTTATTCCACTAAATAGTGGCCGAAATAACACCCTATAAAATATTGCATCCTCTATATTGGCTACCACTATATTGTCTAAATATGTATATATATATTTGAATATATAGATTCCCTGATCTTGACTCCACATAAAATTATCTTGATCATATAGCGGATGTGACATTTTTGTAGGTAACTATTTTGACCACAATATAGTGGAATAACAGCGAATCCCACTCTTGTACACAATACACGTTGGTCTTATTTTTCTTGTGAATTAAGACAGGACTCTTCAGTTCTCAGGCGTTTTCTGTGAATGTGCTCTTATATAAACTCAACAGCCGGATTTGTAAACATGTGCTAGAGTTCTAAGGGCAACTCCTGATGCAATGCACATTCACTGTAGTGGCTGACTCCCATTTTGGCAAAATGGTGGTTAAAGCTGTTGGTAAGAGGGTACGAAGATAAGCATTTATATGTTACCCCAACACTTTCTGAATTTTGAAATAACCTTTTTTAACTTATTGTAAAATTTTGATAGGTAAGTAGTAATGTCCAGATCTGTGTAATGGATATATTAGTCCTCCTTTGTAGGCCCACTTTTACACACCTTTTCAAATACCCAAACATGGAACCTTAGTAGACAAACCACCTAGTGCATAGACATTATATAGTCTTAGTAGACATGGGCCTGATTTAAAGTTAACAAACTACAAAATGGGGTGAAGGGATAATGACCCTGGCGGCTTCATCTCCGGCATAAAAGCCCATGGTGCATTGTGAATTACTGATACCCTGTTAAAGGTCACATACCATTTCCGTAGAAATGCCCATTCAAAACTCATATGTCTTTTGTACTTTGGTATAGTTTCTCAAAATATGATTCTTTATTCATATTTCAGCGTCCAAACAGTTCAATATGTAAACAGTCAACAAGTGTTTCGAGGTTACTCTCTGTATCAAGGATATATGTCAAAACATTTTTAATATCACATATTAAAATCATGAGTTTGGTGTTCAAATTCCTAAAAAAACAAAGTGTGAAAACCATTCTATTTTGTTGTAATAGCAATGAGTCAGAAATACAATTGTTATCTGACTTTAATCGATATGGTCAAATACCCTTATTCATCTACATATTATTCAAAATTCTAATCCTATTCTGAGGCATATTCTAAATAATCCCAACCAGAGAACAACTTTCAAGTACACAGAATCCTTGATTATCACAACATACCCAGCCATCTTCATCTTAACATAAAATACTCATTTGTTTTCAATATACCAGACCACTTGTTCTTATTGTAGAACATATTCAATGTACTTTGTTCACAATTGATATCACATTCAGGATTGTCTTGTCGGAAAATGGTATGCAGCATTCAATAGATTAAGGACCTATTATGGGACAACTGAAGCCATTTGCTTTCCCGGTTCTTGGATTAACTGGAAGGAATTATCTTTTACCTCTAAGTGGTGAATACATCTTAACTTTAAGGTGGGATACTGCAAGCACCTATTTTCAATAATTTTTATTGTTTTTTTTATATGTGCCTGTATGTAAAGTAGAGTAACACTATACAGAATAGGTTGATGGTTTCCCCTTTGTCGATTTTTAGGTTGTATGCATGATATATTAAAATAGACCACTAGTGGAATTGATACAAGGGAGACGTGGGCTATCTCCTATACTGTCACCTATAGATTGATGAGATTATACTGAGAGACTTAGCGGTAAGTCGAAAGGAGACATTGGGGTCTCGTCTGTAAAATAAGTTGTAGCTGAATAAATTATGTTGAGTGTCTGCTAGTATAGGTTTGAATAGCAGGGGATGTATGCATGAATGGGTGGTTGTACGTTTAATTGATAGATATACCCTAAACCCCTGTAAACACTATTTTATTAGGTAAACCTTTTGTGATGGACTTCTCATTTTCACTTAAATATTTGTGTCAGTTATGTACCCTTAGTATGATAGATGGACTTCACACGATTATGTAGTTAAAGCTATGCCCTTTCGCCTGGGCTACTTCTTACGCGTTTTGATCTTGCATTCACATTGGACTGGGAGAACTAAATAGAAATGGATGCACAGAATATATGTAGCTACATTTCACCTTATTATGTTCTCTCTGTCTTTTCAATCAGATTCAGTATCCCAATGTTGTAAACAATTAGCCCCTTGCATTTCCACATTCACATACTGTAGATCGGAAAATAAATGAAATAGTATATAGGCTACCACTATCTAAAATACCATACATTATCAAATTGCACTCTTTTCTTAGCACTCGAATTCAGGATTTGGGGTGGGGGAGGAAGGGGCTACAGGAGTAAATCCAACACAACCATAATTTTTATTGGTCAAAAGACCATTACTAAGAAATGAAGTATTGAACCCAGGGGAGGCTACTGCCAAAATAAAGTGGTGAAACATGTGATGGCAAATAATAATAATAAAAACAACACTTCTCAAAATATGATTCTTTATTCATATTTCAGCATCCAAACAGTTCGATATGTAAACAGCCAACACATGTTTCGAGGTTACTCTCTGTATCAAGGATATATGTCAAAACATTTTTAATATCACATATTAAAATCATGAGTTTGGTGTTCAAATTCCTAAGAAAACAAAGTGTGAAAACCATTCTATTTTGTTGTGATAGTAATGAGTCAGAAATACAATTGTTATCTGACTTTAATCGATATGGTCAAATACCCTTATTCGTCTACATATTATTCAAAATTCTAACCCTATTCTGAGGCATATTCTAAATAATCCCAACCAGAGAACAACTTTCAAGTACACAGAATCCTTGATTATCACAACATACCCAGCCATCTTCATCTTAACATAAAATACTCATTTGTTTTCAATATACCAGACCACTTGTTCTTATTGTAGAACATATTCAATGTACTTTGTTCACAATTGATATCACATTCAGGATTGTCTTGTCGGAAAATGATATGCAGCATTCAATAGATTAAGGACCTATTATGGGACAACTGAAGCCATTTGCTTTCCCGGTTCTTGGATTAACTGGAAGGAATTATCTTTTACCTCTAAGTGGTGAATACATCTTAACTTTAAGGTGGGATACTGCAGGCACCTATTTTCAATAATTTTTATTGTTTTTTTTATATGTGCCTGTATGTAAAGTAGAGTAACACTATACAGAATAGGTTGATGGTTTCCCTTTGTCGATTTTTAGGTTGTATGCATGATATATTAAAGGAGACCACTAGTGGAATTGATACAAGGGAGACGTGGGCTATCTCCTATACTGTCACCTATAGATTGATGAGATTATACTGAGAGACTTAGCGGTAAGTCGAAAGGAGACATTGGGGTCTCGTCTGTAAAATAAGTTGTAGCTGAATAAATTATGTTGAGTGTCTGCTAGTATAGGTTTGAATAGCAGGGGATGTATGCATGAATGGGTGGTTGTACGTTTAATTGATAGATATACCCTAAACCCCTGTAAAAACTATTTTATTAGGTATAACATTTTGTGATGGACTTCTCATTTTCACTTAAATATTTGTGTCAGTTATGTACCCTTAGTATGATAGATGGACTTCACACGATTATGTAGTTAAAGCTATGCCCTTTTGCCTGAGCTACTTCTTACGCGTTTTGATCTTGCATTCACATTGGACTGGGAGAACTAAATAGAAATGGATGCACAGAATATATGTAGCTACATTTCACCTTATTATGTTCTCTCTGTCTTTTCAATCAGATTCAGTATCCCAATGTTGTAAACAATTAGCCCCTTGCATTTCCACATTCACATACTGTAGATCGGAAAATAAATGAAATAGTATATAGGCTACCACTATCTAAAATACCCTACATTATCAAATTGCACTCTTTTCTTAGCACTCGAATTCAGGAGTTGGGGTGGGGGTGGGG
Organism: Calotriton arnoldi; assembly: GCA_963921515.1. Lineage (NCBI taxonomy): Eukaryota > Metazoa > Chordata > Amphibia > Caudata > Salamandridae > Calotriton > Calotriton arnoldi. The sequence goes on along the minus strand of CAWUFW010007171.1, from coordinate 725,102 downwards.
GGAGGAAGGGTCTACAGGAGTAAATCCAACACAACCATAATTTTTATTGGTCAAAAGACCATTACTAAGAAATGAAGTATTGAATCCAGGGGCTGCTACTGCCAAAATAAAGTGGTGAAACATGTGATGGCAAATAATAATAATAAAAACAACACTTCTCAAAATATGATTCTTTATTCATATTTCAGCATCCAAACAGTTCGATATGTAAACAGCCAACACATGTTTCGAGGTTACTCTCTGTATCAAGGATATATGTCAAAACATTTTTAATATCACATATTAAAATCATGAGTTTGGTGTTCAAATTCCTAAGAAAACAAAGTGTGAAAACCTTTCTATTTTGTTGTGGTAGTAATGAGTCAGAAATACAATTGTTATCTGACTTTAATCGATATGGTCAAATACCCTTATTCGTCAAAATTCTAAACCTATCCTGAGGCATATTCTAAACAATGCCAACCAGAGAACAACTTTCAAGTACACAGAATCCTTGATTATCACAACATATCCAGCCATCAGCATCTTAACATAAAATACTCATTTGTTTTCAATATACCAGACCACTTGTTCTTATTGTAGAACATATTCAATGTACTTTGTTCACAATTGATATCACATTCAGGATTGTCTTGTCGGAAAATGGTATGCAACATTCAATAGATTAAGGACCTATTATGGGACAACTGAAGCCATTTGCTTTCCCGGTTCTTGGATTAACTGAAAGGAATTATCTTTTACCTCCAAGTGGTGAATACATCTTAACTATAAGGTGGGATACTGCAGGCACCTATTTTCAATAATTTTTATTGTTTTTTTATATGTGCCTGTATGTAAAGTAAAATAACACTATACAGAATAGGTTGATGGTTTCCCTTTGTCGATTTTTAGAGACCACTAGTGGAATTGATACAAGGGAGACGTGGGCTATCTCCTATACTGTCACCCATAGATTGATGAGATTATACTGAGAGACTTAGCGGTAAGTCGAAAGGAGACATTGGGGTCTCGTCTGTAAAATAAGTTGTAGCTGAATAAATTATGTTGAGTGTCTGCTAGTATAGGTTTGAATAGCAGGGGATGTATGCATGAATGGGTGTTGTATGTTTAATTGATAGATATACCTTAAACCCCTGTAAACACTATGGGGCAGATTTACAAGCCCCTTGTGCCACTTTTGCGCCGCCGTTGCGTCACTTATGTGACGCAGCGGCGACGTAAAACATATGCGCCACGTTGCGCAATATTTACAACGTGACGCATCTAGGAGATGCGTCACGTTGTAAACCCTGCGCCACATGAAACCCTGCGTCAGGTTTCATGTGGGCGTTCTGGCACAGGGTGGGCGTTCCCTCGCAGGTACGCCTCGTAAAAGTGACGCAGTGAAATCTGCAAGATTTCACTGAGTCACTTTTACGCCCATGCTGCGTCAGAACCCTGCGCCTGCTTGAAGCAGGCGTAAGTATTGACGCAGCATGTTAGGCATAGGGCACCCCAAGCCTTGCTGGAGCCGCGGCCGCGCTTGCGACGCGACTCCAGCAATGCGCCGCTCTTCCGTCGGGGGATGCGACACGCATCTGCCCATCCGTGCGCCACGGTGCGCCGCATTGTAAATGCGGCGCATCGGCGGTGGCGCAAGAGCAAACTTGCATGACACATCTTCCCTGGCGCATCCCTGCTGATTTGCAGGGATGCGCCAGGGAACGTAAATATGCCCCCAGGTGCAAAAACATTTTTTTAAATGAACAAAAAATAATTTTTTTACTGACCGCATGTGTTTTTTATGAGTATCATAATGTGGTTTTTATGTTTCTGTACATGTATATGTTATTATGTAATCATGTATTCATATGGATTGTAATATTGATGTTTGTGTATTCTACATAGGTGTGTACTGCAGAGCATCATATGTAAAAAGAGAGGAACAAGTTGGGTCTTAATAAGAGTGGTTTATATGGGTACAATACCACCGAAACGCGTCAACGCATTGAATTAACAAAATCTGGTGGATATATTGGCGTGCCTGAGAAAAACAGAAAAAGATTCTTTAAATGGATGCCAGTGCTGATCTTTTCTAACCGATTAGTCAAAGAACAATAAGTACAAGTGTATTGTCGTATGTCTTCTCTCTCTTTTTCTTTTCTTTTCTATCCTTTCTCCTTCCCCATAGAGATTAGCTATGTTATAATGATTGAAAAAGACCTATTGATGATTTATTGTTTATGGTTTTTAGTGGTGCCTTGTATCTATTAGTTTAACTGATTATAGCTTTGGCAATTTTTAGATTTTTTGAGAATGAATGGAATTTTAATGTAAAAGAATAGTGTTGCCATATTTATTTTAATAAAAAAATTGTTTTTAATAGTATACATTGTGTTGTGGTACTATAAGTGTGACCGGGGTTTATGTTAATATATTACATTGGGTTGAGACTGATTGTATAAGTATGAGAGTGCTGAATTGAGTTGACCCTAAGGGAGTTATTTTGTATATTATAGTTATTAAAGAGCCCTGTCCCTTTGGCGAGAGGGGCCTCTCTCTGAACATTTATATGCTTCAGTGTGATCGAATGATCGGAGAGTCTAACTCTATTTAAGCCATTGTGCTTCTTTTATTTGCTAGGTTATACATTTTGAGTCATTATGGATTCTTTCAAAACCTTTGGGTTCTCAGAGGACCAATACAACAAAATCATAAATATGAATGGTAAAAGTGGGAAACCATTAACAGTTACCTCTAACAATAGCGAGGAATGGGGAAGATCCAAAATCTAAAGAAAGAAGAAACTAATAAGAACTGAACTACATTCAATAGTTCACACACTTTCATAGAGTACATTTAAATTTTATTAGGTATAACCTTTGTGATGGACTTCTCATTTTCACTTTAATATTTGTGTCAGTTATGTACCCTTAGTATGATAGTTGGACTTCACACGATTATGTAGTTAAAGCTATGCCCTTTCGCCTGGGCTACTTCTTACGCGTTTTGATCTTGCATTCACATTGGACTGGGAGAACTAAATAGAAATGGATGCACAGAATATATGTAGCTACATTTCACCTTATTATGTTTCTCTCTGTCTTTTCAATCAGATTCGGTATCCCAATGTTGTAAATAATTAGCCCCTTGCATTTCCACATTCACATACTGTAGATCGGAAAATAAATGATATAGTATATAGGCTATCACTATCTAAAATGCCCTACATTATCAAATTGCACTCTTTTCTTAGCACTCAAATTCGGGAGTTGGGGTGGGGGGAGGAAGGGGCTACAAGAGTAAATCCAACACAACCATAATTTTTATTGGTCAAAAGACCATTACTAAGAAATGAAGTATTGAACCCAGGGGCGGCTACTGCCAAAATAAAGTGGTGAAGCATGTGATGGCAAATAATAATAATAAAAACAACACTTACCTGCTGCTGTGGCTGCCTCAGTGCTCCTCTCTTCCCAGAAGACACCCAAGGGCCAGCACAGGCTCCCAGACTCCCCACCCTATCCAGACGCTGCTCTCATGCAATGAGAGCAGTGCCGGGATTGGTCAGAGCGGCCTGGTTAGGCTCTCACTAAGGGACTGAGAGCCTGTGCCATTTCTCCACCCGGCTGTACAATACAGCTGGGTTGGAGAAATCTAAGTGTGCATGTCGGTTTGGCCATCCTAAGATGGCTGGACAAACCGACATACGCACTTACAGTGCTGCTGTCTGTCCATAGAGGACAGCCTAGCCCCGCCCCGCCCTAGACTCGGCAGCATTCGCTGTCAGTGAAAAATAAAACGATAATAAAATTGTTTTCTTAGCGTTTTTTTCCCTCTGCAGTGGTGCAACGCTCCTCCGCCATTAGGGAGGAGCCGCCGCTGACAGAACCAAAAGAAATATAGTATATATACTGAAGTTGAGGAATCATGCTGGCTCTTCGGCTAACGGATCTGCGAACACGCCCCCGCCTCAGCGCCTTGAGACCCTCACAGGTGAGTAGCGCGCTTAATAACCCCTGATTGATAGAATGAATCATCTATATTGCCACCAAAAATGATAATAATTTGCCAGTGGAGAAATTCTTTGTTTGGGTATCTACCATGACCATCAAAGATGTTACCAAATTGATTTAAAGTTTGTCAGATGGTTTCCTCAGTCATAAACATGGCCGATATCTAATCAGCAATATAACAAGTGCAGTAGTCTTCAATGCACTTGTAATAAGGCAGACAGGATATTTGTCATGTTTCAAATGGAGTAAACCATCCGCCAAACTCTAAATCAGGCCCATCGTTTTCATCACTCAGTAATGTTTACTTTTTCTATGCAAAACCATATAGTTTTATTATAAAATCAAAGTTTACAAACTTGACAGATATTTCTATTTTCTGGCATCTATTGTAGATCCAATGTATCTGCTAACTACCAAGGAGCATGAATTATGAAGTACTGGGTTGCATTGCTTTATGCGCCAGTCTCTGTGTTACCTGAGTGTGAAAAGACTGCACTACCTAGTATTATTCAATTTGTCTGTGAACACCTGCAGTTCGTTGTTGTTCTGAAGCAGGCAATGCTAGATTGTCCAGGGGTCTCAATTACGCCAATCTTAATTTTTCTCAAGGACTTGTACAGTTATGTCGTTTGTCATTGTAACAGGACAATGTACTATCCAGAAGCTTGTTCAACAATGATCTGTTATCCCTGCACTGAGAATCCTGAGATGGCAGGGTTGATTTATGTTGTCTCGTGTGATTAATGATCAGGATCTTCAAGTAAACAACTATTATGTACCACTAGCCCCAGAAGAAATAAATTGCATAGGAATGCACAAGGACAACTTGTTTAATACAGAAAGTAATCAACCGTAAGGAGTGAATGAGGAGAGTTGTGACCCCATAAAGGAAAGAAAGTAACCCTGTGCACTGAAAGACTGCAGGAAGTGGGCGCCCATTGGGAACTGTTTTCCACAATAAAAGTCTGGCCTTTGTATCTTCCAGAATTCAGCACTACACCCCTCTCGTCAACTTAGATCGGCTCACCACAATTTACTCATGGTGCCAAGAAGCAAAAGGTTAGGAGGGGTCAGATTTTCGGTATTAAACCCCCTCACCTAGAACACTCTCCCCCTGTACATTAGATCATCATCCAACTATGTAAGTGTCAGGAAACGTTTAAAAACTTGCTTGTTTCAACAAGCTTTAGTCTAACACGAATGCTAGTTGTTGTCTTTTGTGATCTAGCACCAAGAGACCTTATGGTGAACATGCGCTACAAGATTCCCATAACATAACAACAATATCTTAACAAAGACATGAGCATTGTCTACTGGTAAAATTGATACCTAGCAGAGGAGAAGACAATAGCAACCCAGATTGCATACCAGAACAAGGCTAGATGTGTACTAGGTTAGATAGGGATAAAAACGAAATAGCTGGTTAACGCTCCTTGGACTATATAGTTCTCAAGAAGATGAAGTGCACTGAGAATATGCATAAAAGCATGGAAGTGGAGACAGGAACAATACACGCAGACTGTGCTGCCTTATCATTTCTCAGACAACTCACTTAGATGCAAACTTGACAACCATGAATAAAACATCTTGATTGAAAATAAACGCGGGTCACTGGCATTAACAACAAAGAATATACTGTCCTCTCATTGTAAAGGATGCAGTTCGACTGACTATCATTATTACAGTCGAGAAAAAGATGATCTTCTATAGAGGAAGCTTTTTCTTTGGTCATGATCATGTAATCAGAATTAAAAGGGGCTTGTTCTTAAGAGTTAAAAAAGGCCAGCAAAAGTGGCCACCTCCAAGTGAAGTTCTGCAGGCTAAATGCAACAGAGTCACAAGGAAGCCGGTAACAGCAATTAAGGGAAACAACATGCCGGCCATCTCAGATGTAAAACAAATTACAGCAGGCCTACCTGTGACGTGATTCTAAAAGTGAGAGGTTCGGGTGCCTCTCCCTAACCATGCTTCTTGAAGGCAGACTTGGTTAAAAGCAGCTTAGCCACTTGGTAGGAGAACATTTTCCAGACTTTAATGGGTACCAGCAGTGCTAGAGCCAGTTTGACCTTATTCAACAACTACATGACCCCGCTGGCTGACCCCATCAGATCACACAGCATCAAGATATTTTCCTACACAGATGACACCCAACTGTTACTCTCCCTGGTGGACAAAGACCCCCACAACAAAAAAACGACTTCATCTCCTGCTGACCTTGGTCGCTACCTGAATGAGATCAAACTGCCTCAAATTCAATACAGACAAAGCTAAAGTGGTGATCTTCGGAACAAAACCTCTGCTTGGTACGATATTCGGTGGCTGGTAGACCTGGCACCCATGGGGTGGTTCCCCCTAACTTTTCACCTGCAGACCTCCTGTTTTTGCATAACTTCATTTTTGCTGGCCTTAGGACTCTGCACACTTTGCCTGTACTAAAGTGCGTGTGCTCTCTTTTTAAAACATGTTACACTGGCTTATACCCAATTGGCATATTTTATTTACTTGTAAGTCCCTAGGAAAATGGCACTACCTGTGACCCGGGCCTCTAAATTATACTAGTGGGCCTGCAGCACTGGTTGTGCAACCCACTGAAGTAACCCTTGAATCTTGTCTCAAGGCCTCCCATTGTAGCCTGTGTGTGTGCAGTTTAAACTGCCATTTCAACCTTGCAAAATAAACCTTTTGCCAGGCCCAAACCATCCTTTTTAATACATATGTCACCCAAGGGTAGACCCTGGACAGCCCGGAGGGCAGGGTGCAATGTATTTAGAAAATAGGACACATACTTTTGAGTTTCACATGTCCTGGTAGTGAAATACTCCTAAAGTCATTTTTCACTACTGCAAAACCTACCTCTCCCGTAGGATAACATTGGAGTTACTGCAACACCTTCGGAACCACCACTGTTCGATGCATCCTCAGTGCAGGTCCTCACATCCCTCACCAACGGCAGCCTCGACAATGATGCTGGGCTCCGCATTCCAGCCTCAGAACCAGCCTACTTCAACAGCTGAATACACTTTCACCTACCTCCCAGGCACCTCACTCAGCTGGACTCTCACTAGCACACATACACAGCATGCACAAAATAAAAGCCAAAGGTCACGCTTTCTCTTACATCTCCCCCAAAGCATTAAATGACCTCCTTCATCACATCAGAGCTTCTCGAGTTCCCCAAGCAGCTAAAGACCTGACTGTGCAAATAAACTCACCAGGGAGATAGCTGCTTACCCGCCTGCTAAGTACCTGGGAACCCTCACGGGTGATAAGCGAGCTAAACAAATAAACATAACATAACAGGAAGGTATTAGAGTCACAAGGAGACATTGGGACCAAGGGAAGGGGAGAGGGGACAAAAAAAGGAGCACTGACACAAAGTAAAATTATCGTCCTTCCACCTCCTCATTGACCAACAGGGAGAAGGTCTCACTACTGGACCAATTCACGGCCCATGAACCAAAGAAAATAAACGAGCATTCAGCATTGGTCTCAAATAGCCCAGGACTGCCGGCAGGACAAGAAATGTGAATCGGGTAGTAACCAGTAAGAAGTAGGCGATCATAAAGATGCAAAGAAATATAATAAATGAATGCTAAGATTAATTGATTTTTACAATAGGAGGTGGGGAGAACAATTTCTAGAGGGGGGGCTCCAAAACCTGGAGAGTTCATGATACAAGGGGACACTGCTATTTGGGAACTGTCCTCTTCACGCTATGACCTCTAACACCAACTGCCTCCTCAGAACTCTAGAGAGGACTGCTACTTTTGCAGCAGGGAAAGGCCAGTCTGACTAGGGATAACTATCATTTGAGGTTAAACAACAACTGGGTATTTTGGTCCAGAAGAACAGGCTTTTGCAAGGGACCTATACCACTGAATAAAACAGGCTGTCCTCTATGTTAGCATTGACACTACTATTGAATACAATGGCACAGGACCATCACTTCATGAAAATTTCTAGGCAACTCCTCTTCATGGCGGTAGTGGTGGGGGGCAACAAAATAGCCATGCAGATGACTCAAGTGGCAGTGCAACATGATATTATATTCTATAAAATAATGAGAGAAGTCACAGATGTTTATGCAAAATTCGGCACAGTGGAATCCAGAATTGCAGAATTAACGGTGCAGGTTAGATCTTCAAGATCAAACTTGACCTCTTTTCACATGAGATTGGATGGTGTTGAGAAGAGCATGGAGTAATTTGAATACTGTATGAATAGTGATCCAGTCTGGGGACCTGAAATACAGTACCTATAAAAGAAAATCATGAAACTGGAGGACCTATCGTGACTCGACAACATTCACTTTATGGTGTCACTGAAAAAATGGAAAACAGAGGCATAAAAGCCTTCTTAGTGGCTATGCTACTGAAACTGCTCAACATTACTTTACACCCATGCTAGAACATCAGCAGGTCAACAGACTTAACCCCCCCCAACCCCCGAAACTCATCCAAATATGACTTGTTATGCCCCAAATCAAAAATCTGCCTGTTTTTTATGAGGATGCATACGACTGACTCAATTTAGGCAATGTAATACTATATTAAGTGGCCATTTTGTAAGGTATTCTTTTGCTGATACACTGATCATGGAACTGCACTAAGAAAAATATATAATGAAATACCAGCATTTGTAAAGCGCACAGCTACCTCGGAGAGGTGTCCCGGCGCTGGGGGCCCTCGGGAAGATTAAGCAAGCTATTGCCCAGAGTCACATGGTGCTGGGCTAACCTGCCGCCGGCACCACGGATTGAACCTTGAACCCTGTAGTTCGGAGTCAGGCACCCTGGCCACTGCGCCACACCTCTTCCACTATGCCAACTACTCTTATTGTTATACTAGGTAAGGAGTAGTCTCATGGGGAAAAGGTGTAGTTTTAGTTGTGATGTACAGTCCTTTCAGTCAGAACTTAGATTTGTTATGTTTACTATTTCTTTTATGCTTTGTTTTTTTTTAAATTCTCAGAGCTGCCTTTAATTTAAAACTTGAGTACATCACTGCTATTAGGGAAACCTTCTTTAAATATATAAATTGAGGTAATTATTGTATTAAACATTGGGGTGTGTTTCAGTGATATTTGGTGGAATTCAGAATGTTATATTTGATGTAATATGGTGTTTAAGTACATGTGTAACTACACATATGTCTTTAGATTAAGTATACTGATGTAATAGGTATGTACATACTGATGTGTTTTTGTTACCTTATATCTGACTTGGACTTATACGGTGATACTTGAAAAATATAAATTAATTTGACCTAAAAAGTGTTGTAAATTGAAAATCTCTTACTGAGATACCTGATGGAAGTAAATGTAATTAATGGACAGAACATTCTTAAAAGGAAATACGAATTGAGGTAATAATTGTATCATACATTGTGGCGTGTTTAAGGGATATTTGATGAAATGCAGAATGCTGTATCTAATGTAATTAGGTTTTTAACCATGGCAGTGTGTGTAACTACAGATATGTCTTTTGGAGGAAATGAAACAAGTGTTGGCCGATTTGCTCTTGGGCAATCAATTTATTAAGAATATATTTTTCTTTTGTCCCTCGCAATTCTTTCTCTGTATGGGTTACAGGCTTAATTTGTGGAGTGTGAGAAGTTAAGTGTATTCATTTGATATTTCCTATAAACGCAGATGTGGGTCAACCCCTGTTACACTCTCCATTTCAGTCTGCTTTTTCTGTGCTGGCCCACACTTGAGGCACAGCGGCAGGATATCCCATCCTCTTGTAATCTCTTCTTGCAGGCTCTGATTCTCTGCTCTCAGTAAGCCAGGCCACAGGCAGACCCACAGCTCTGCAGAAAGATAGAAAGTCTTCAGGTGATGTTTCCTCACCTCTTGGAGACTGCCTATTATAGAATCCAGCACTGGATCTCAGCAGTCCTTCGAGTACTCTGAGGAACACTTCCTCTCTTGGTTAGTGAGGAATTTGGAGCTGGAACCAAGTGGGATGGTTAGAGCCACACTCATGCAAATTTCCCAGATGTGGGATGTTGATCCTGCTGTCAATATATGGAACTGGCTTTGACCAGTTTCTTTTCATAGCTCCCTTTTCCTTTTGCAGGGCAGACACATTCTTTGTCAAATGTCATGACTCTTGATGCTGTCTCCAAACGAAGCACCTAAACATTAGCACAATGAAGTGTGAACACTATGCACTTGGCTGTCATCAGACTTCTGGAGTAGCATTCAGGGGAGAGAGAAAGAGGGCAAGCCCTACCTAGAAGATTACATCTATTTAACAATGAAAACTGCTGACTCACCTTGCTTTCAACACTTGCAACCCAAATAATAATGCCCAGGAAGAGATAATTATCACACCCTTGATAACAGGTCACAGTTGAACAACTAAGGCAGCCCTGTCTTCAAACTGCAACACATCATTGTCTGAGGCCACACCCTCTAGATCGTAAATACAAGTAATACACGCTGAATGCCTTGGGAGGCTGTACATCCACCTCTCTCTTGTACTATGTTCACCAGGGGTATCCAAAATTGATACCACTGGTCTCTACAGCTACAAACATACAGACAATATAGAGCCCCAAAGCAGTCCCCAATCATGCACCATGCTTACAGGGAACTCAAGCATAACTTTACTAGTACGGAGCTGGTGGAGATTGGTGAACATCACTTGTGTCCCTTAACAGAAAAAAGTTCTGGTCAGTGCTAGCAATCAGCAAAATGGTCCACCACCACCACTGATCAATGTACACAAACCAGGACATGGACAGTAGCCCTGTATCGACTAGAGAACACCATTGGTGTGTGTCTCAACACCACAGTGCTAGGCTCTGAGAAATATAATCAAATTTGACAGCCTGAGCGCACACAGGTGCTGGTTAACAAAATGCAAGGATACCAGGATACGAGATAGCCTACAGCGGAGATTACTCAGGGCAGGGGTGCTAGCCTGTAATACTATGTAAGGAAGGCTCCCATCCCAGCAACAGCAAAACAGTAAAGTATTGAGCTTCAAAGCCAGAGAGAGGAGACGTTTTTATGATTGTTAAACTAAAGGTGGAAAACACGTGATGATGGAAGGATATAGGAATGCTTTTCATGTTTTCTCTTTTCATTTCACAAATTTATATGTAGCAGAATGACAGGGAAGGTATGAAGAATTTAAATTATTATTTCGATATCCAGTTCAAATCTCTTTATTGCATTTTAGAAAAAGACAAGTTAGCATACAGGGAGTGCAAGGCTCTGCTTAAAGACTCTACAGTCTGCCTGAGTCAACAAATCGCAACAGTCCCTCCCTGCCACCCACACATCCCACCCTGGGGTACTCACTTCAAAGTTCTTTATCGTACAGGGCTCCATTAGATTGGTGGCCTCGCTCTGGTCGGTAGTGTTGTCCTGTGGAGTGACCACTATCTCCATTAACCTCAATAAGCGAAGATGTTTAGGGCATGTTAGCTCTCTAAATTCCACAGACAACAGGGTGCCACAGCTCTCTATACAAATTGTCCCTGGCGGTGAGGGTGAGTCTCTCTCCATGCCCAGTATAAGCTATAAACAGTGAATCCAACCTATCTGTGTCTGGATTTTATCAATACCCCCATGTTTTAAGATATTCTGAAGGGCAACTCCCAACGCAAGTCCGATATGGTGCTCCTATGGGATTTGAGAGGAAACATAAGGGCATAGGGAGCCCTAGAAATATATATGCAGGGAAGCTGCGTGTTGAGGTGTGTATCTATGTCAGATAAGATTGTGTCCCAATATCGTATGAGTTGGGGGGCATTCCCAGAGCAGGTGAAGCAGAGTCCCGGGGGACCCACATCCCCTCCAGCAGTTGCACTTCTTGTATGGATGTCTCTATGAAGGCACATTGGTGTAAGTCACGGGCACAGTCCAGTATATCTGCTGAAGAGGCCTTCTCCGTTTGTGGGAGTCCCATGGATGCACACTGTCAAGCTGTATCCCCCCATCCGGGGCTGAAACCAGGATTGGAGGAAAAGGCCCCTAATGTACGCTCCTATGTTCCTTCCTTCTGCATTGGTCGGGCCCCTCTGATGCGTATGTTTTTAAGCCTTGACTGGTTCTCCAGGTCTTCAGCATGTGCCGAAGATCGATATGCGGGTCCGTAAGCGGGATAATTTCTTACTCCAACTGTTCTATCTCCTCATTGCGGCTAGTCTCATGGTCCATGAGGGTAGAGACCTGGTCCCCCACCTCCACTAGGTCCCGCTGAACCTCTTTCAGGTCGTGAGATAGTTCTTGTTTGACTGTCTGGAGTTTGTCTCTGAGGAAGGCAAACAAAGCCTCCAGAAATTAGTGTGTTACTGGGCCCTCGACATCCTCAATGTCTTGGATCGGTTCCACGACCAGGACCTCTGGTCGATCTCCCAGTTGGGTCCCACTGGGTTTGGTCAGCATGTCTTTGAGAGTGCGGTCCTTTTTTGCCCGTGCTTCCGCTATGTTAGCTCAATGCTCCTGGTGGACGATTGTGGGAGACATTTCTAAACCACAAATGTGCTACCGTTGTGCTCTGTAGGATGAAGGGGTGGAAAACCTGCCCTTCGTATGTGAGACAAGCTGGTACGGTCCAGTCCAGTGGTCCTGGGCTGCTACCTCCTTGGGGGATAGGCAGTCATGCTGGACCTCGTTGCACCTTGCACCTCACTATCCGAGTGCCCCACCTGGTACACCTGCATGCAGCACAAGGGTCCTGATGCAAAAGTTGTGTGTTTTGTGGCTTTGTGTCCCCGGGTGATCTGCATGTCCCAGCTGGCTGACCTGGCATACAGGTATCCCGGGGGGCCCTCACACCTGTCCAATCGTGTTTCATCAAGTGGTCACCGTGCTACTGCCCAAGTCATTTGGGAGTGTATGGGCCCCCTTGGGCACTTCCAGAATGCCTCATGGAGGAGAGGTCTCAGAGTCCCCATCCCCTCTGTACTCATCTCAGTGTCCCGCGCGAGCAATAGTTTGAATCCCTGGGTGGCTTCTACAGTCAAGAGCTTCGCCGCAGCACACTATCCCCCAGGGGCCTTACTTCCAGGGCCCCTTGGCGGGCAAAGCTCCACCAGTGATGTCGCCGCCTGTCACTCTGCCCCAGCGTAGTCCCCTAAGTGCCACCATCACCAGGACCCCAGGTCAAGGAGACCCCGGGAAGTCAAGTTGCTCCCCAACCCCCAGGGGGAAGTGAATCAGCCCGTTAAGACATCTCAGGGGCCCACACTTCCTCTTCACCCCGGTCCAGCCTCCTGTGTCGCCCAGGTCCCTATCCTGCAGGCAGTGGGGGCTCCACTGTTCACACCTCCCCCGCAGAACTCGGGTGACCCCAAGGGGCACATGCAGCGCAGAGGCAATGTAGTTAGAAAACCCACAAAATACTCATCCCGCAGCTGTGGGGCCCGCACTTAATAATAAATAATAATAGTTCATTTGTAGAGCGCCTGGCTACCCCAAAAGGTGTGTCCCCGTGCTAAAAGCACATCAGCAGGAGTTGGAAGATACCGGACTAGAGTTTGTATAGCCAAGTTTTCAGGCTTCTACAAAAGATTGGTTCAGATTTCTCTGCACGTAGCCAGAACGGGAGTGTGTTCCAGTTTTTGGCCGCTAGATAGCCAAATGAGCGAGCGCCCATCCATGCCTTTCTAATCCTAGGGATCTTGAGTAAATGCGCTCCAGTCGATCTTAGCTGTCGACTAGGATTGTACGGGGTGAGAAAGTCGTGCAGGTAGCTGGGGCCTTTTCCCTGCATGCTCCTATGGCAGAAGCACATGGCTTTGAAAAGAACTCTCTTCCCAATTGTCAGCCAATAAGTAAATCAAGGGCTTTCGTCATTGAAGCACAGCTGGGTAGATTAAGAACAAGGCATGCCGCTGCATTTTGAATTCGCTGGAGGCGTTTCAGACAGTCTTTTGGCGCACCCAGATATAAGACATTTCCGCAATCAAGTTGCGAGGTCACCAGAGTATGGACTATGGTTTTCCTTGCTGACACGGGAAGGATGTCTAAGGTTTTTTTTAACATCTTAAGGGTGCTAAAGCATCTCCCTGCCACCTTTCTAGTTTGGGACTCAAACAAGAGTTTCGGGTCGAGCCACACTCGCAGGTTCTTTACCTCAGTTTTGGGCGCAGGGACAGGCCCCAGTGTCTGGGGCCACCAGGCTGTACCCCAGATAGAGGGGGATTTCCCGACGATCATGACCTCTGTCTTACTACCATACAATTTAAGGCAGTTGTTAGACATCCATGAGGCCAGATCATTAAGGCAGGAAGAAAACTCTAACGCTGACTCACCAGAGTCTTGCGCCAAGGTCACCACAAGCTGTGTGTCGTCAGCATAGGACACCGTAGAGATCTTGTAATTGGCCATGATCTCAGCCAGCGGACCAATATAAAGATTAAAAAGGGTGGGACTCAGAATAGATCCCTGTGGGACCCCTTGAAGGAGTGGTAGGATTTTTGATCGATAAGGGTGCTGTGCAATTTGGAAACTACGATCTTCCAAGAAGGACGGCATCCACTGTATTGCTAACCCATCTAGTCCACACGCCTGTAGACGCTGAAGAAGTAGCTTATGTCGAAGGCGGCACTTAGGTCCAACAGGATAAAGGCCACCGTCTGATCGGCATCCACCCGTCTCCGTATAGTCTCTGTTGCAAAAAGGAGAGCGGATTCGGTTGAGAAAGATGCTCTGAAACCTGATTGTGTAAGATGTAGAAGGTTGTGTAAGTTGATATGTTCCACTAATTGTTTATTCACATCCTTTTCAGCGATTTTCGACATGTAGGGGAGCAGAGAGATGGGACAGAGATTCTCCAGAAGCTCGGGGTTGGCTGAGGGTTTTTTCTTTAGGGGTATAACAGTCGCGTGTTTCCATGACCTAGGAACCTCTCCACACTTGAAGGATACGTCTATTAGTTGCTGTATCTTAGGTATTATCAATTCAATGCCCTCCTTTATTCTGTTGGGTGCCGCTGGATCGGTAGGGGAACCTGATTTGATTGTAAAAGCCACTTCCTTAAGCTCTATCGCAGGGTGGGCATGAAACTCCCTCAGGGGTGGAAAACCCAGCTCTGTAGGTTTTTCTTTCAGTTCAGTCGGGCCGTTACGGGCTTCCTCCGGGAAGGAGTTATATATAGTAGATATTTTTTGAAGGAAGAAATCTGCAATCAGATTGCACCGCTCTTGAGAGCTGGTCAGTGTCGGGAGTGTTCTCTCAAGAGATGAGATCTCTTTCAGAGTGGCATACAGTTCCTTGGATGAATTTTCTGCCATGTCAATTTTCTCTTTGTAATACATAGAGTGCCTCTTTTTGAGAAGTGAGTGGTACTTGTTTTGCGCTGTTTTATAAGCTTCCTTCGATTCTTTAGAGAAGGCTATTCTCCATTTGCGTTCTAGGTGCTTACATCCTTGTTTAGCACTTCTCAGCTCTTTGTTGAACCAGGGCGCTGATTTAGACCCTCTCTTAGGTGTCTTTACTTGGTCTTGTGGGGCCGCAGCCTGCTCCACTTGCACAGGGCTGCAGCCACCGCAGTCCCGGGCACCGGGGCCCTTTGGCGGGATCCTCAGTGTCCCAATCAAAGACTCGTGGGGGGCTGGGACCAGCAGTTGCTTCGCTGGGCCCCTTGGCTAGGGGGGCCCCACTCGCCGTCCAAATTGCTGGGATCCCGACAGCAAGCACCAAAAGCAGGGCAGGTGGGGTGTCGGCCACTTGGTTGTCTCTGCCGTCTCAGCCGCGGGCCTTTATTGTCCAGGTCTTCACCCTGTGAACCTCTTCACATGGGCCACCGCAGGATGCCCTACTGGTGCACCTCTCCACCCTGAGTAGGGAATGGCGGGGGTCTTCGCACGCTATTCACTACAGGTCGCAGTCCGCTTCAGGAAATTACGTGCGCCCAACACTTGGATGCAGGGCTGATCGTCAAGGATGTGCGGCTTCCGGACAGCACTTGGTGGCCCTCGTTCCTCTAGAGGGCCCATCGGCAGCAGGTGGGTCCAGGAGGGTCTCTGCCTGCTATGCAATGCAGGCCACGGTCAGCTTCAGGCTACGGGACAGGGCCGCTGCTTTTGCTAATCCCCGTCACCTGGTTGGAGGGCTGGTCCTCAGGGCCGCACAGGGCTCGGACAGCATTCAGTGGCCCCCTTTCCCCCAGGGCCTGTCGTCATCAGGCAGGACAAGGTGCTGTGACTTCGCCACTTGCCCAGGAGTCATTACGTTGTGCCATGCAGGCGGACCAAGGCCGGTGCACTGCTCACCGCAGTCACCACCATTTTACTGCTCGCCATGGCGTCACCTTGCTTCGCTGTCTGGGCCCCAGGGGAGAGTCTTGCCACTGCTGTGCAGGTTCCTCTGTGTTCGGCTGGCCCCAGGGGTGATTGGCACACCGGGAAGTTCATGGTAGGTGGGCAGCCAGGCCTAGTTTGCGTTGTTTATTGAGGTACAGGGATTTAGAAGCTGAACTAACTAAGGCTTTACCCTTCCAGAACTTAAAACCAGAACTACAGATCATGAGTAGACAGTTATATCTGAGCATCCTATTGATAAATAAGGCACAACCTTTCACTTGAGATTATAAAACATTTGTAAAATAGTTAATCTCTGAGGTGATTACGTTGTTCAATTACATTTTTAATGATGGGAATTCTCCTTTTTCAAATTACCAAGTGTAGTGATAAAGTAAAAAAATATGAATATTTTACCTGCAGCAAATCCTGTCACCCTTTTAAAATGATTAATGCTGATTTATTAATTTGTGTGAAGTCACTGTCAAAAGCTAGTCTCGGCTACGCCCTCTCTTTTATATGCAGACCATAAGGTTTTGACAATGCAAGGGAAAAATCAACACACCTAGTTATGTTCATATACATTTTTATACATCTGGGCAGCATTATGTTAATACAGGTCTGTAAAAATATTGCACAAGTGTCACAAATGACTCAAACATTGTTAGAAATGAGGGTCTCTAGTTGGCAGAGGTAGGTACCTTTGTCCAAATAGTGACCCTTGCTTCTAGTCAGGGTAAGGGGTATACACACTTTAGATAACCCCTGCTCACCCCCTTGATAGGTTGGAACGAGCAGACATGCTTATCCCAAAGGCAATGTGTAAAGTATTTGTATTCAAAACACAGTAATAAAGTGATAACACCACAGATGGACACCACACCAGTTTAGAAAAATAAAGTATCTTTACCTAAACTCAACAAGATCAAAATGACAAACATACATGTAGAAAAATAGCACTTCAAAATAGTAATTTTAGGAATAAGGCTTGTAAGAAACAAATAGTTTCACTTGGGGCTATTGCGACGTCGTGACAGCAATAAATCCAAAGTACGGTGCCAACCGCGAGGTGTGCGGCGTCGGGCACGGTGTCACACGGACCCCCAACAAGCAGTACCTTTGGATAATGAAGTCTATGACGATGCACGGCGTCATGGAGGTGAAGCATGGGTGCCGAAGTCGAGGCCGGCTCCCTGGCTGCCACGGGGGAGGCGAGGCATCGTGTCCGCGAGGAGGCGACGTGTCGAATTCAGGACAGGGGAAGTCGGTTGCGTCGGTAGTGAGGCGTAGGTTCCGGTGACGGTGCAAAGTCAGCGAGTTCGTGGAGTCACCCTCGGCGGTTATCGGCGCTGTGACAACAGGATGCAGGCGCAGGCAGGGACAGAATCGGTGTGAGCACTGGCATCGGGAATGCAGATAACTGCAGGCATCGGCAGGCGTCGAAGGGCATCGGAGCTGCGGTACAGGCTGGGCGGTGCGTCGTACACTTCACGAGCTGTACCCCTGACCTCGGTGCAGGTCGTGGCGTCAAAGCGGCATCGCCAACAGTGTCAGAGGCGGGTTTTCTTGCTTCTTTCAAGTTGCTTCCAGCTCCGAACACCAGGAACAACCTTCAGAGGCCCGAAACTGGAATAGGCACCTTCTGGCAGGTGAGAACTCTCAGCAATAGAGTTCAGGGGAGCTGGGGGTGAAGTCTTGGTGTCCTTGAGACTTCAGAACAGGAGGCCAGCACACACAGGCCCTTGGAGATACTTCTTCAAGCAGGTTCACAGCAAAGTTCCAGTCTTTGTCCTTTCCTTGGCAGAAGCAGCAACTGCAGGCCAACCCCACACAGCACACAACAAAGGGGCAGTACTCCTCCTTACAGGTCTCCAGCTCTTCTCCTTGGCAAAGGTTCCTTTTGAGTCTAGAAGTGATCTAAAGTTCTGGGGTTTAAGGTCCACAACTTATACCCCATTTTGTCTTTGTTCGCTTTGTGCAAGAGACTCTGAGCCCAGCCCAAACCAGTTCTGTCCTCACTGGTGCAGTATGACCACAGGGGGTGGAGACAGCATTGTGCAAGGGAGACAGGCTCTATTGAGGTGCAAGGAAAATTCCTCCCACTACTCTAAATGCAGCCAAGCCACATTCAGCTCAGCTCTGAGTCATCCAGGAAGAGCCAGGCACACCTTAACCCCCCCCCCCCAGTGGCTGTCTACAGTGAATGCACATCCCCAGCCCCTGTCACTTGCCAGGTCGACATGGCAGGTTAAAACTGTGCATACAGACACAACAGTGGTAGGTCTGAGACACATTTACAGGGCTACTCATGTGGGGGGCACAACCAGTGCTGCACACTTAGTGCACTTTACTAGGGACTTACCAGTAAATCAAATATGCCAATCATGGATACCCAATTATAATCATAATTTATACAGATAGCATATGCACTTTAGCACTGATTAGCAGTGGGAAATGTGGTATTGTGTCCTTTCTTTATCTTCTTTATAGAGTTTAGAGTTCTCATGTCATTACCCTATTGTTTATGTCATTTGGAATGTGTATGTGTAATAGAGAATTCACTGATGCAGGAGCTTGTGTTTGAAAGTTGAGAAAGCGGTTGGAGTTTGGTTGGAGTGGACGCCTTGGCTCTTCCACCAGTGGGTCCTTTCATGGCACTTGGAATAAAGAAGAATATTTTTATATAAACCTCGATTCCCTCGCTTTATTACAGGAAAGTGCCCAGAGTCCTAAAGACAACAAAAACAGGTCAGAAAAAATAGGAGGAAGAAGCAAAAAGTTTGTGGATAACCCTGCAAAAAGTGCTATTTCAAACAAACATCACAATGTTCACAGGGCTACAAAGAAATCCTGTGGAAGGTGGTTAAATGGAGATTGGCGTTTTGTTGCTACTGAGGGCTGGGCAGGGTTTTTATTCCATTGGGCTTTTCCCCGGTGAGCTGGAGCCCTTAAAGGGTGTTTTGAAAGCCTAGAACTGCTCCTGCTGCCTTTTGTCACTTCCCCCAGTTCCCTGATGTTAACTGTAGCAGACAGTGGGAGGCTTCAGGAAAGAGAGAAAGAGAGGGAGGGCGAGGAAAGGCAGAGAGAAAGCGACCAAAGAGGGAGATGAGACAGAAGAGAGAAGGAGAGAGAGAGGTTGGATAGTTGGAAAGAGAGATTTCGCGAGGTGATGAAGGGAGCAGGTCTGATCATTTTTGCCAGGGCTGCTTTTGGGTCACCCAGTCCGGACTCGTTGATATTAGACCTCACAACAGAGTTTCACGAGGCATCCTCATTTTCTGGTTACCAGAACATTTCCACAATGATAGCTGTAGTATCAGTCTATAAGGTATTTTCAAGAGGAAGCAGATGCCTTAACAACATGTCATTTATTTGCTGTGGTTCTCTGCTTCGTACTAGGTTACACCCAACTGTTTCTTCCAGCATCTTTTTGTTTTCTCCTTTTACGCAGTAGCGGCCCGTGGTGGGAGTGCTGCCGGGCGGTGATGTGGGGCGGGGGAGGGGCCGGGGGGGGGGTAGTAAACTACGGAATACGGGCAAATAGAGGTAAGTAAACATATAAATAAATAAAACGAATTTCGTTGCGTGCGCTGCATCGCATATGGCGATGCAGCGCGCGCAACGAAATTCGTTTTATTTATTTATATGTTTACTTACCTCTATTTGCCCGTATTCCGTAGTTTACTACCCCCCACCCAGCCCCTCCCCCGCCCCACGTCACCGCCCGGCAGCACTCCCACCACGGGCCGCTACTGCTTTTACGGTCTCTTCTGGTTAGGACTTTCCCTAGTTATTTTTATAGATTTTGTTTATGTCGTTGATACCTTTTAGTATCCTTGTTACCGATATGATTCCTTAGTTGTAAACCTGTTTACTGCCATCCGTGGTTCACATGCGCTCTGATCTTAAGCCTGTAAAAGCCCCATCTGAAAAACGGTTATAATGAATAATAGGAAAAGGCACAGAGAGATAAAGAAAGAGATCCATATATATGTACAGATTCAAGGTTTTCTTGCTTGTAACAATGTGCACTTTATAACACATATCCCTTTGGCCCTAAAATCTCATTAGTTCCCCTGTCCCGGTCACTCCTTCATTACTTTTCTTCCCCTCCCTCCGCCCTGATACCAAGCAATGCTATGACTCAGTCTTTGCCTTCCGCCACTTTCTGCTATTGGCTTTGCCAATGACTGTCCAACTGTGCCTGCATTGTCAAAGCCTGTAAATCCTATACATATATATATATTCACTGAAAAAACCATAGGTTTCAGGCACGTTATAGTTAGTTGGACATTTCACTCGTACAAAACCATAGAAATTCCCCCGTTATAGTTAGTTCAGCTAACTATAACTCGCGTGCCCGCAATGCACTGCTGATGACGTCACATATTACATCACTCATGACATGGTCAGTGACATCACTCATGACATCACTGATGACATCTCAAATGACATCACTGATGACATCACTGATGACATCACTGATGACATCATCCTTGTGATAGAGTGGCAGACCTCCTCTCACCCTAATATAACCTTTGATACACACACTCAAAAATACAAACTAACATTTTCAAAACAATGGACATACCAATACCAGTTACAACACACCTATTCAGTAATTCCAAGATCTACACACACATCCACTCATTCACCAACAGTCCCTATACAGTCACTCATACATGTACTCACTCATCATATGTACTCATACACCTATACATCCTGTTACACACCGCCACTCATCCATAGAGTTACTCACACACATAGTCACACATGCAAACAAAGTATCAAACATCCATTTACTTGCATATACAGTTATACACACACTACCACACTTACTTCTACAGAAACTTACACATACTTACTCTCTTAAACAATCACTTATAGAAACACCTACTTATTTGTACAGGAACTCTTCCAATCTCTCACTCTCACATATACTCACTTATATACACCAATACTCACATATACTAGTTTAAAACATATGTAGTTACTCATAAAGACACTATTGAGACAGTCATTCACTCACTAACACACCCATACACATACTCATCCACCTATACAGTCCTGCACACATGCTGTCTTCAACACATACAAACAGTGAGTCACTCATTCATGCATCTATGCACTAAGTAATACCCCCACCGAACCATACAGACACTCAGACACTCATACTGATACTCAAAAAACCAACTAATAACCCATATAGACACTCATGTAGCTACTCACCAACCCATGCAGCCACTTATACACAAAGTGAGAGACTGATACAGATATTTTCATATTTAAACATTACTCACTAACCCATGTATTCACTAAGATACACTTAGTCAGTTATACAATCAATTTTACAAATAAAAATCATCCATTTAGACACTTATATACCCATTTATTCTTCCATCGACCTTGAGATATACATATATAAAACATATTTAATTTTCAGAAAAACACACATTCACTGGATGATGTCATCAGTGATGTCATTTGAGATGTCATCAGTGATGTCATGAGTGATGTCACTGACCATGTCATGAGTGATGTAATATGTGACGTCATCAGCAGTGCATTGCGGGCGCGCGAGTTATAGTTAGCTGAACTAACTATAACGGGGGAATTTCTATGGTTTTGTACGAGTGAAATGTCCAACTAACTATAACGCCCCTGAAACCTATGGTTTTTTCAGTGAATTTCTAAGGTTTTTTAAATGCTAATTTCTAACTATAACGTGCCTGAAACCTATGGTTTTTTCAGTGAATTTCTAAGGTTTTTTAAATGCTAATTTCTAACTATAACGTGCCTGAAACCTATGGTTTTTTCAGTGAATATATATATATTTATTATACTATGTATACATGTGAAAATGTCTCGGTCCCCTGTTTGCCTCGGTGGCACGGAAAAAATGGGTGGAACTGACGTCAGCACGCCGACGAGGTCCTCTTATGGCTCCGATGACGTCATACGGTGTCGCGAGCGGAGCCGTGCTCGTTGACGTGGGAGAGCTAGGAAAGAATTTCCGTGGAATGCTGGTGCAGGGGATATTCACCTAAGTGTTCAGGCTAGTCCTTTGGGAGCAACTGTTTATGTTGCCACTCCAGAAACCGAAACCAGTGATCCGAGGGCAGAGGCCCTGCAGATGGCACACGAGGTGGGGTGCCCAGTCGTGTGCACCGGCGGGGCAGCGAAGTGACAAGCACCACAACCCACAAAAAAGGTAACGAGGGCACTGAATAACACAGGATCTTCTCTTTGTATCTGGCAGGAACAACGAAGTTAAAATGCCCTAGTACCAAAATGTAGAATTAGTGCTACAACGGTCTTCAAGAGGACCTGCGATGCCGCTTCTGCCTCCCGTACCCTGGAGGCGGCACATGGGTCACGCGGTACGGTCATACTGCGGTGGGACGCACACTCGTTGACCTCTCATGGCACTGCTCCACACTTCAGGGAGGACGCTTTCCATTAGCTATGTTTTCTGATGACATGTCGCGCCGGCCCCGTCCAACAACAGAACTCCTTTAGATCCAAACAGACTCTTCCACTCTCTCACCGGAAGTGAAACCAGGCCACGCGGACACTTTCACAATACAACAGCCGGGAATGCACTTTTCGGTAAAAAACCACATTCCTTCCTCCTAATTAATCAAATAAACGTCTCACTGAAGAACAGGGGCCAGCTTCGATCGGTAAACAGCCGTTACAACGACTTTTACTTTGCGATACCATTACAACGCATGCATTACCACGCATGCGTTGTACATCACAAAGTCATTACTACGCATTTTTTAGAACGCATGGTCATTTACCACGCATGCCTTTACAACGAATTTTGTTGTAAAGGTATGTATGGTAAATGACCATGCGTTCTAAAAACATGTAGACGATCCATGTCGTTGTAAGGAAACAGAGGCTGTTCCGTTTCCTCACAACGACGTGCACCGCCCCTCAGAGATGATGTGAAGCAGGAACCACGAGGAGAGAGGAACCATGAGGAGTGAGAGGTAAGGGGGATTGGGCATGGGGTGGGGGTTTCTTTTCTAGGGTTTAGGGTAGTGCAGTGGTGTTTGGGTGGTGTAGGGGGTCGTGCTGGGGGTAGTGTTTTAGGGTTTAGGGTAGTGCAGTGGTGTTTGGGTAGTGTAGGGGGTCGTGCTGGGGGTAGTGTTTTAGGGTTTAGGGTAGTGCAGTAGTGTAGGGGGTCGTGCTGGGGGTAGTGTTTTAGGGTTTAGGGTAGTGCAGTGGTGTATGGGTAGTGTAGGGGGTCGTGCTGGGGTAGTGTTTTAGGGTTTAGGGTAGTGCAGTGGTGTTTGAGTAGTGTAGGGGGTCATGCTGGTGGTAGTGTTTTAGGGTTTAGGTAGTGCAGTGGTGTTTGGGTAGTGTAGGGGTCATGCTGGGGTAGTGTTTTAGGTTTAGGGTAGTGCAGTAGTGTAGGGGTCATGCTGGGGGTAGTGTTTTAGGGTTTAGGGTAGTGCAGTGGTGTTTGGGTAGTGTAGGGGGTCGTGCTGGGGGTAGATTTAGGGTTTAGGGTAGTGCAGTGGTGTTTGGGTAGTGTAGGGAGTTGTGCTGGGGGTAGTGTTTTAGGGTTTAGGGTAGTGCAGTGGTGTTTGTGTAGTGTAGGGGGTTGTGCTGGGGGTAGTGTTTTAGGGTTTATGTTAGTGCAGTGGTGTTTGGGTAGTGTAGGGGTAGTGCTGGGGTAGTGTTTTAGGGTTTAGGGCAGTGCAGTGGTGTTTGTGTAGTGAAGGGGTCATGCTGTGGGTAGTGTTTTAGGGTTTAGGGTAGTGCAGTCGTGTTTGTGTAGTGTAGGGGTCGTGTTTTAGGGTATAGGGTAGTGCAGTGGTGTTTGGGTAGTGTAGGGGGTCATGCTGGGGTTAGTGTTTTAGGGTTTAGGGTAGTGCAGTGGTGTTTGGGTAGTGTAGGGGGTCGTGCTGGGGGTAGTGTTTTAGGGTTTAGGGTAGTGCAGTGGTGTTTGTGTAGTGTGGGAGGTCATGCTGGGGGTATATTTAGGGTTTAGTGTAGTGCAGTGGTGTTTGGGTAGTGTAGGGAGTCGTGCTGGGGGTAGTGTTTTAGGGTTTAGGGTAGTGCAGTGGTGTTTGGGTAGTGTAGGGAGTCGTGCTGGTGGTAGTGTTTTAGGGTTTAGGGTAGTGCAGTTATGTTTGGGTAGTGTAGGGTCATGCTGGGGTAGTGTTTTAGGGTTTAGGGTAGTGCGCCCAACCAGCCACAATATCCGTGGACAAAGGGGATCCTGACTCTTTGGAACGCTCCGTCAATTGAATAATTTGGGTCAAGGGCCCTACCACGTCCAAGACCTATCAATTCCTTTCTTGGGATCCCTCATATACTTGGAGAAAAAGGTACATAGTTTCTCATCAATTTCAGGCGTGTGTGCCACTTTCCCCTTCAGTGAGGGCCTGGGGCATTCTCCCCTCATCCTATTCCTGACCTCCCTTTCAAGGGGTTGATGGATTTTCCCCACCACATACTCTGCCACTTTGGCGTCAGGTGTCCACTCTGCCGACCTAGGATGGTAAATTTGGGTAGGCTCGAACATGTCCGAGTGGACCCCGTCCCCAACCGGGGACTGAGAGGAGTGGGACTCTGGACGCCAGGGACGCCCCGAGTCCTTATCCTCATCGGAGGAGAAATCGTCCTCCGATACACCCTCTCCCTCTAAGGGAAACCCGCCGTCGGGGTCTACAATAGTGGTGACAGTGTCGCAATTTTCTCCGGGCCCCTCCTCCTCCCGGCAGGGTGCATGTTTTAGCGTTCGCGCACTCTTGAGGAAGGTCTCCGTAAGTTTATCAAATCCTTCCAAGTGCCCCGCGTTATGCTTAACGGCCCTTTTATTCCCCATCTGGGAGCTACTTGGACCCGCCACCACCAGATCTGGGTCACTGAACACCCCAGGGATGCTTTTCGCCAGCTTATCAACCTGATCCCTAAGAGGAGCCAGCGCCCTAGAAATAGCCAGAGAGAGGGCTTGGTCCACTGCTGGAGGGAGAAGTTGGGGGCCATTCCTCCTCCACTTCCTGGTAGGAGGAGTAAAAATGGTCTTCTGGAGAAGACATGATAGCAGAGGGTGTGAGCACAGAACAAATGCCCTTAAAATCCTTAAGACAGCCCCCTCGCCGGTGCTCCAACAGCTGGGCTTTCCCCGAAGCTGTTATAAGAATAGACTGAGGCGCAATACCAATTACCACCACCAGGTGGCGCTGGTCACTAACGTGGCCGTGTGGGGAAATCACCGCGTAGCGGTGTCAAAATTAGGCGAGGGTTGGTCGGGAATCAAGCGGACACTAAAGGAGTGACCGGATTCCCAAACGCGCGTAAAGACCAGCGGGAGCGCTCGACGGAGCTGCCTCGCTCGGACCAGACGCGCCTGACAGGATCTCACCGCGCGCAGAGCACACAGCGGGAGAAACTGCGAGGGGGAGAACGCGCTCGGGCAAGAGCCTGCTGCGCAGGGAATATGAAACAATACCAAGGCAATAATGCTAATAACGTGCACAAGAAACCGCTATACAAACAGCAACAACGTCAGATTAAGCCAAGAATGTAAGGAATGCACTTAACTGACGAGCAGTGAAGAAAGAGGAAGCGGAAGGGACGTCACGATATTATATACGATGGACTGTGATATGATTGGACTATAGTTGCCTTGGAGACTACCCCCTAATGGTTCATGGGTTGTGTAGTCTTTTGTTTAATGATTGTTGTGTTACGTTTTCTTTGAACTGCTATGCAAATAAAGTGAGGAAAGATATGCATAATCCTCGCCTCCGTCCTGCCATAGAATTCATTAAACTTTATTTGATCTGATTTAGAAACATAGATCATAAAAGTGTACATAAAAACAGTAAATCCTCTTTCCTAATACAATACAGTGAGAATTAATTAAAACCAGTAGGTAAAAACGGGTGTTACAAAGCCCGGTTCAGAGCAACTTCAGGTTAACAGAATCGTAAAGTTCAATGTTTCGCAAGATCAATCTCATGTACTTCGTGCAAAATACGCAATAAGGGGTCCAAGTAAGATGTAACGCTCCAATACCTGACCAGTTTGCACTATATAAAACTGCAGAAAAACTAAAAATAAAAAGTGTTTTGCACACTTCTGTCATTGGGCTATATGTGGGCTACATCTGGGTGATATTTGTGCTACATTTGGGCTCTTTTTTCTCTGGTGGCCATCTTGGGAGACTTATTTGTTATGAAGTTTCCTAATTTCGTCATTTACTGCAGTCTCCTCAGTAGGAAATGCTTTCAGTTTTTTACTTTGATTCCATCAAGAAGGCATTCAGATGTGTCACACATTTGCCATAAATTCAGAATGTTAGCACTCTAGTTGTTCATTAGATCACTGTAGTAAAGCTACTGCTCACCAGGGAGTTAACTGGAAGTCTACTGCTGGTATTGAAAGTGATTGTTTCAGTCTGCATGTCAGAATTTTCTAATGAAATAGAAGAGGATTTGAGATCTCACTTAAAACATGCCCTAAATTTTCTTTCTGCAGCACTAACCATAATTTCTATGGCAAAATGAACCCCCTCATTTTGTTCCTTTTTAAATTAAATGTTTTAAGTGTTACCAGTTTATTCCAATCAAGATGGCTTCAGGTGTGCCATACTTTTGTCATAAGTAAGACTGTTAGCGCTCTAGTTGTTCTTTAGAACACTCTGGGAAGCTGCAGTAGAACACAAAGGCATCAACTGACAGGCTGCTCCTGTTGAAATATAACAGGAAGATATTTGAGATCTCACTTAAAACATGTCCTAATTTTTCTTTCTACAGCACTAACCATAATTTCTATGACAAAATGAACCCCTCATTTTGTTCCTTTTTAAATTAAATGTTTTAAGTGTTACCAGTTTATTCCAATCAAGATGGCTTCAGGTGTGCCATACTTTTGTCATAAGTAAGGCTGTTAGCACTCTAGTTGTTCTTTAGAACACTCTGGGAAGCTGCAGTAGAACACAAAGGCATCAACTGACAGGCTGCTCCTGTTGAAATATAACAGGAAGATATTTGAGATCTCACTTAAAACATGTCCTAATTTTTCTTTCTACAGCACTAACCATAATTTCTATGGCAAAATGAACCCCCTCATTTTGTTCCTTTTTAAATTAAATGTTTTAAGTGTTACCAGTTTATTCCAATCAAGATGGCTTCAGGTGTGCCATACTTTTGTCATAAGTAAGACTGTTAGCTCTCTAGTTGTTCTTTAGAACACTCTGGGAAGCTGCAGTAGAACACAAAGGCATCAACTGACAGGCTGCTCCTGTTGAAATATAACAGGAAGATATTTGAGATCTCACTTAAAACATGTCCTAATTTTTCTTTCTACAGCACTAACCATAATTTCTATGGCAAAATGAACCCCCTCATTTTGTTCCTTTTTAAATTAAATGTTTTAAGAGTTACCAGTTTATTCCAATCAAGATGGCTTCAGGTGTGCCATAATTTTGTCATAAGTAAGACTGTTAGCGCTCTAGTTGTTCTTTAGAACACTCTGGGAAGCTGCAGTAGAACACAAAGGCATCAACTGACAGGCTGCTCCTGTTGAAATATAACAGGAAGATATTTGAGATCACACTTGAAACATGTCCTAATTTTTCTTTCTACAGCACTAACCATAATTTCTATGACAAAATGAACCCCATCATTTTGTTCCTTTTTAAATTAAATGTTTTAAGTGTTACCAGTTTATTCCAATCAAGATGGCTTCAGGTGTGCCATACTTTTGTCATAAGTAAGGCTGTTAGCACTCTAGTTGTTCTTTAGAACACTCTGGGAAGCTGCAGTAGAACACAAAGGAATCAACTGACAGTCTCTGCCCTTGTTGGATGTACATGTTTTACTGAGAATGTCAGACTTCATTCTCACATGACTGAGAAAGATAATGTGAATTTACAGAAAATATGCTCTCATTTTAGCTTCTGGAGCACCTTCCAAAACTGTATGGGACAAGCATGTGAAAATAGTTTTCTCTCAAACATGATTCATGATATCCCAGCAGAAGGTTTTTCACAGGGTAAAATCACCTTAGAACACACCACAATTCCTGAAATTAGTATGGTACCATCAACAAATGAATTCTAATGTAACTAAAGTCTGTTATCACCCTTTATAGTTCTCCTTTTGGTAACCCTCAAAATCTTCGATTCACTACAATGCATTTCAATGGGGTACTATCATTTATATTGGTCCCAAGATGGCTGCCAGCAATTCCAGGATGAAGTGCTGACAGACAATCAGATCTCACGATGACATGTGTGGTTAGGCTCCACCCAGATATATATGTGTTTTCTTTTTCAAATTTCTCAGTAACTACTGAGCGGATTTACACCATTTAACCAAAAGGCACGACTCTGAACCAAGGGCTACCTTTTTCCCAAATTTGGTGTAATTCCGTTCAGCAGTTCGGGCTGTAGCTGCGATGAAAGGTTCCTATGAAAAATTGCATGGGGAAAACACGTTTTGGGACCCCCCTTGTTTCTCAGCCCCCACTTGACGAATCACCCCGAGACTTTCAGGATAGGAGCGGACCGGAGTGGGCCACGAGTTTTGAAAATTTCACGAAGATTTGTCTACCGGCGCCAAAGTTATTTCAAATAGAATGTTGCGGATTTCCTATGGAAAATAGGTCCTAACTATAACTATCTACTGGCGACCGCCAGTATATAATATATATATATATATATCTCACTGAAAAAACCATAGGTTTTAGGGACAGTTATAGTTAGTTGGACATTGCACTCGTACAAAACCCGTGAAATTCCCCCGTTATATTTAGTTCAGGTAACTATAACTCGCGCCCCCGCAATGCTGATGACGTCACATATTACATCACTCATGACATGGTCAGTGACATCACTGATGACATCACTGATGACATCTCAAATGACATCACTGATGACATCATCCAGTGACTGTGTGTTTCTGTAAAGTTTAAATATGTTTAATATATATAGGGAAAGGCGTATTGAAGAATGAGTGGGTGTATAAGTGTCTGAATGGATGATTTAGTAGGTGCGTGACTAACTGTATAAGTGAGTAATTAAACGTATCTTACTGAATGCATGGGTTAGTGACTAAACTGGGTGAATGTCTGTATCCGTCTGTCTGTTGCTGTGTAAGTGGCTGCATGGGTTTGTGAATAGCTACATGAGTGTCTATATGAGATATTGATTGGTTGTCTGAGTATCTGTATGGGTGCCTGAGTGTTTGTGTGGGTGGGGTGTGTGCGACTCTGTGCATAGATGTGTGAGTGGGTGATTCACTGGGTGGATGGTTTCAAGAGTGCATCTGTGATAGACTGTATGGGTGGGTAAGTGTGTGTAAGAGTGTGTTAGTGAGTGAATGTATGTCCCAGTGGTACATGTGTGAGTAACTACATATGTGAAAGGCAGTATATATGTGTGTTGGAGTATATAAATAGCTATAAGCGAGAGTGTGTGATTGTGAGAGTGACTGTATGGATGAGTGTGTGCTTGTATCAGAGATTGTATAAGAGCGTAAGAATGTGCTAGTATTTGTATGAGTAAGTGAGCTGGTGTGTGTATAACTGTATAGGTGAGTAAATGGGTGTGTGCTTAATTTTTTGCATGACTGACTAGGTGTGTGAGTACCTCTATGGATTAGTGGCGGTGTGTGAGTGTTTATATAGGTGTATGAGTGCATATAATAGCCCTGTACTGAGTGACCTTAAGTATGAGTGACTGTACGGGTGAGTGAGTAGATGTGTGTGTGTAGACCTAAGAATCAGTGAGTGTGTATATAGTAATTGGTGTTGGAGTGTCTATGGTTTTGACAATGGCAGTCTGTAATTTACAATGGGTGTATCAAAAGTTATATTAGGGTGTGAGAAGATGCATCAAATTATCACATGGATGATGTCATCAGTGATGTCATCAGTGATGTCATTTGAGATGTCATCAGTGATGTCATCAGTGATGTCACTGACCATGTCATGAGCGATGTAATATGTGACGTCATCAGCAGTGCATTGCGGGCGCGAGTTATAGTTACCTGAACTAACTATAACGGGGAATTTCACGGGTTTTGTATGAGTGCAATGTCCAACTAACTATAACTGTCCCTAAAACCTATGGTTTTTTCAGTGAATTTGTAAGGTTTTTTAAATGCTAATTTCTAACTATAACGTGCCTGAAACCTATGGTTTTTTCAGTGAATTTCAAAGGTTTTTTAAATGCTAATTCCTAACTATAACATGTCTGAAACCTATGGTTTTTTTCAGTGAATTTCAAAGGTTTTGTAAATGACAATTTTTAAATGTATTAGTTATATTTATTTTTTTGATACTGATTTACTACATTTTTTTAAACTATTTATTTTTAGATATTTTATTTTTTAAAATACATTGTAATTACATTATACATTACATTACAAAATATACTTTCTCAGAATGAATTACTTTAGTTTAAATACTTTGCAAATAGGCAATAGACTTTTAAAGTACAGTAGTTACAGTTGTTGCAATGGGCAACACAATTTCAAACACAATGCAACATTGAGCTCAATGTGAATTTCAAGTTAAATGCAATTAGTTACTTTATGGATTACTTTTCTAACCACAGGACTGGATCCTAGATTCAGTCCTGGGACATCTCCTGTAAACAGTTGAGTAAAAGCGTTTTGGTTACAGTAGTGATTTTTAAGGAATATTATTGTATTTTAAAAGTTGACACTTGAAACTTTTTCACATAGAATCACCAATGTTATCCTATGGGAGGAAATTCACTTAGCAGGTAAGTAGTGTTATCGTTACTTTTTCTTACTCAGTGGTGGATCCTGGATCCAGCACTGGTGCATCTCATGTAAACAGTTGAAAGAATGCGTTTAAGTCATACAGGCGATTTTTAAGGAATATTTGTAGTTTGTGAAAATCGACACTTTGAAACTTTTCTGCTGAAAACCAGACAATGGATTCCTATGGAAGGAAATACAAGTTACTGGTAAATACGGTTAGAATTACTTTTCAGGGTCAGTGCTGGGCTAAAAGATGCAGCACTGGGTTCTCTCCTGATAACAGGTGAGTAAATCGGAATTCGTAGTTCGGCTGATTTTAGAGGAATATTATAAAGTTCCAAAACTCCACACTTAGAAGAATTTCCAAGTGAAACCAGTCAATGTTAGCCTGTGGAAGGAAATTCAAGTTACTGGTAAGTACGGTTAGAATTACTTTTGAGGATCAGTATTGGGCTCAAAGATGCAGCACTGAGGTCTCTCCTGATAACAGGTGAGTAAATTGGAATTCGTAGTTCGGCTGATTTTAGAGGAATATTTGTATGTTACAAAAATCGACACTTAGAAACTTTTTCAGCAAAAAGCATGCAATGATATCCTATGGAAGGAAATTCAAGTTACTGGTAAGTACGGTTAAAATTACTTTTCAGGATCAGTACTGGGCTCAAAGATGCAGCACTGTGGTCTCTCCTGATAACAGGTGAGTAAATCGGAATTCGTAGTTCGGCTGATTTTAGAGGAATATTATAAAGTTCCAAAACTCCACACTTAGAAGAATTTCCAAGTGAAACCAGTCAATGTTAGCCTATGGAAGGAAATTCAAGTTACTGGTAAGTACGGTTAGAATTACTTTTCAGGATCAGTACTGGGCTCAAAGATGCAGCACTGAGGTCTCTCCTGATAACAGGTGAGTAAATCGGAATTCGTAGTTCGGCTGATTTTAGAGGAATATTTGCACAATGGTGAAGGAAGGGGGTGGGGCCTGAGGTGACATGTCTGCAAACACGCCCTGAGGTGCGTTTTAAGTTGGAGAATTAATTCCTTCTCAATCCCGAGGGTCCCTAGGGGCCAAGTAGCCCACCAGATACCACCAGTATGCGCCAGAGAGCTGCGTTGCAGAGAGGTGTTCAGAGGCCACACCCCTTTTTGCACCTCTCTGCAATGCAGCTCTGTGGCGCTTTCTGGACGTACCTGGTGGGCTAGTTGGCCCCCAGGGACCCTCAGGATTGAAGGGGATTTAATTCCCCATCTTAAAATTCGCCACGGGGCCTGTTTGCACACATGTCACCTGAAGCCCCGCCCCCTCCCTTCACCACTGTGCAAACGCACCCGTGGCGCGTTTTAAGTTGGGGGATTAAGTCCCCTTGAATCCTGAGGGTCCCTGGAGTCCAACTAGCCCACCATGTACCTCCAAAAAGCGCCACCGAGCTGCGTTGCAGAGAGGTGTAAAAAAGGGCGTGGCCTCTGTACACCTCTCTGCAATGCAGCTCCCTGTCGCATACTGGAGGTTCCTGGTGGGCTAGTTGGCCCCCAGGGACCCCAGTATTCAAGGGGAATCGTCTCCTTCGGCAAACGCGCCAGGGCGCGTTTGCAGAGTGGTAAAGGAAGGGCGGGGCCTGCGGCACGATCGTTTTTTTTTTTTATTAGTTTTTTTCCCGAAGGGGGACTGTGTGGCCCCCCTTCATTTTTCCTTTTTTTGGGCCCTGGGGACCCCATTCCCCAGGCCCTTACCCCTTTTTTTCTCTTTTTTGAAAAGGAAACGGGAAGGGGGCCGCGTGGCCCCCCTCCCGTGGCTGATTCCGGCCCCGGGGACCCCATCCCCCGGGGCATGGCCACACTTTTTTTGATTTTTTTAAGGAGTGGGGCTGCGTGGCCCCCCTCCTGAGGCCTCCTTTTGCCCCGGGGACCCCTTTCCCCGGGACAGGCCTTTATTTTTTATTTTTTTTTAAATTATTAATATTTTTTGGGGGGAGGGGGGCCGTGTGGCACCCCTCCCTGTTCCACTACTTGCCCCGATGACCCCATTCCCCGGGGCTGGCCCTCTCCGTTGGGGACTGTGGGGGGGTCCCCAATCCCCCCACGGTCCCGCCGGCTCCCCGCATCCCTCGGGAGCCGGCATTGCTTTTCCACATGGGGAGCTGCTAAGATGCAGCTCCCCGTGTGGAAAAGCAATCTGCTTTGAATTTTGGAAGAGAGAGCAGGTTTCCTGCTCTCTCTTCCAAAATCCAAAGCAGTTTGCTATGACAGGACGGGAGCCGCGAGGCTCCCGCCCTGCCATAGCAAACTACAGTGTCCCGGGGGTAGGCACCCCAGGACACTGCAGGAGCTGGCCCTGGGGGTGGCGGTCCCCAGGGCCACCACAGGCTCCAGGAGGGGGCTGCGCGGCCCCCTCCCCACATCTGCAAAGCCCCGGGGAGGTGGTGGTCCCGGGGCTTGGGGGTCCAAAACGGACCCCCATTTTAAATTTGTTAGTGCCCGGGAGGTGGCGGTACCCTGGGCGTGTGGGGGACTGGAGCCCCCCCACACAGGTCATTGAAATAAAAAAAAAGAAGCCCCGGGGGGGTGCGGTCCCCGGGGCTGCGGGAGGCGGATAGCCCTCCCGCACCATTTTTTATTTAAAGCCCCGGGGGTGGCGGTCCCGGGCTTGGGGCCTTAGAGGCCCCCATAAAATCTAAACCCACTCCCGGATGCCCCCGGGACTTGGGCCACCCGGGGCAAATTAGCATCGAAGTGCGGAGACCGCGCTTCGATTTTTTCATCGAGCGGGATCCGCGCACCCTAAGCGCATCCCGCCGATTTAAAAAAAAAATGCTTTTTCTGCCCAGGGGTCCTTGTGGGACCCCCTGAGCAGACCTAGGGGTCAGGGTGTTTCTACCCTGCCCCCTTTGTGCGTTTTGCACACTTGTTTCTTGTGTTTTTTTTTAATCGGCGGGATCCGCGCACCCTAAGCGCATCCCGCCATTTAAAAAAAAAATGCTTTTCTGCCCAGGGGTCCTTGTGGGACCCCTGAGCAGACCTAGGGGGTCAGGGTGTTTCTACCCTGCCCCCTTTACACTTTGCGCACTTGTTTCTGTCCCTCGGTTCTACCGAGGGACAAAATGGCTGCCAACACTTCCTGATTTGGAGTGTTGACAGCCACTTGACAGCCAATTAGCATGCAGCTTGTGATCGGGAGGGTACGCGGACCCTACTCGGCCATAGATATATATGTGACTTTACTTTTGATTTTCTAAGGAACTACTGAACGGATTTACACCATTTAAGCAAAAGGCACGACACTGAACCAAGGGCTACCTCTTTGCCAAATTTGGTGTAATTCCGTTCAGCAGTTCGGGCTGTAGCTGCGACTAAAGGTTCCTATGGAAAAATGAATGGGAAAACACGTTTTGGGACCCCCCTTTTTTCTCGGCCCCCGCTTGACGAATCACCCCGAGACTTTCCGGATAGGAACGGACCGGAGCGCGCCAACAAGTTGGAAGCTTTCGCGAAGATTCGTCAACCGGCGCCAACGTTATTGCAAATAGAATGTTGCGGATTTCCTATGGAAAATAGGTCCTAACTATAACTATCTACTGGCGACCACCAGTAGATAATATATATATATATATATATTCAGTAGCGGCTCGGGGAGGTGGGGTGGGCGGGGGAGGAGCAGGGTGGGGGGTAGCAAACTACAGCATTCGGCCGAACAGAGGTAAGTAAACAAATAAATAAATAAAACGATTTTCGTGCGCGCGCTGCATTGCCAAATGCGATGCAGCGCGCGCAACGAAAATCGTTTTATTTATTTATTTGTTTACTTACCTCTGTTCGGCCGTATGCTGTAGCTTACTACCCCCACCCTGCTCCTCCCCCGCACCGCCCCACTCCCTCCACGAGCCGCTATATATATGCAAAAATTCCTTCCCACATCAAAGAAAAGATCTGCACTTGGGGCGCAAGTTGTCATCGGCTTTATTGATTTAAGCAACTTGTTTCTGGAACGCGTTTCAGCCGTCTCCTGCAGCCTTTGTCAACCTTTGAAAATGCCGGTTTGGTTCATTTAAGTTAAGTGTGCACGTGAGTCCAAATTAATTGCCATAGTGGAAATACTTTCACTCCCTGCACTTCACACTATTCATTCAAATAGTTCCGGACCAGTGTCCCTTTAAGTAATTCTTTGGCTGTTGCCTTTGAAGTGGAGAGTATTTCAAAACTCACTGTGCAAATTACGCATATTATTAAAAACTGGCATTCTTTTCAAGTCTATATATTTATATCTTTATTTGTATGATTAATTAAAACCATTACAAAATTCTCTAACTCTTCATATTAAAAAGCATTGTAAACAGACTAGCGTAAAAAATTCATACATGTTAAAACATACATATTTGAAATGTTGATATCAAGGCCTGCAGATCAAGGCATTCGTGTCCTAACATGCACCTGCTAAAAACGTAGATGGGCCCCCAATGGTGCATAAAGAAGGGGTGTAAAGTGCTGTTTTGATCACATCCTCACGTCTCATCTTGTTTCAATTTATTTGAGTTTATTCAGTGTTCTCTCAGACGTCTGCATGAATTTCATGAATCTCCCTGCCAAAATGAGATGTTCGGCTGAGTGACTGGCGATTACAGCAGGTCTGTAGGAGCGGATGCCCAGTGCCAAGGACTGTGGTTTAAGAGAGCCTGTCTTTCTTTTAGCAGGACAGGGCAATTGCTAGTGATGTGTACAAGTATTTCCTTACAAGGAAGGCAGAGCCTGCAAAGGTTGGTTAGTCTTTCTCTTTTTTTGTGCGGGTAGACAGTCCAAGGTCGGTGACCCCCCAAGCCTGTTTCGAAGGAGTTGTTGTTTGACCGGCATTGACATGCATATGTTTGTGATCGGATGCGTCCCTATTTTTGTGTAACTTCCTAGAAGAGACCAGGCATGTGAGTATAAAGCCATTTTCTGTTTGTCATCTAGCCAAGATAGCATTTTGGTAATTAACGTTTTTAAATTTGGAAGATAGGTAGGGGCTGCCCATAGATCAACCGCCTGTAGGTTTTCGGACCAATTGATCCAGGTAGTCCGGGGCAGCGGAGTGGCTAGCCATTTTGGAACTTTCCATCCAGAGTTGGTTTTCTAAGGTGTCAATGCCTGCTGTGCAGAGCTTGAAACTGATTTTCACGAAGGTGGCTGGTCTTTCTAGTACTTGACAATACAAGCTAAATTCAAGCCGAGTTTGCGCAGGAGAGGCTTTTTTTTAGTAGACTGAAGGTTTTTTATAGGTGCCCACTACTAGCTTGTCCAGCAGGAGGAGATTGTCAAAGCCTGTAGTAGCATCTGACTATTGTAGAATGTTGTTTGTTATACTTTCAAGTTGAACGTCATTTGGGATCAAGCTGCAACCTAGCAGCCATCTTGGAAGTTAGAAAGTAACATTCCAAGATAGCCAGCAGCAGCTATTGCATTTGCCAATGCGTGTGGCGCAATTTGTGCATGCTTTGGTGAGGCTAGTAACTGTGCATGGGCATCATCAATGTATAGAAAATAATGCTCCCAGTTGGCAGAATGATGCTTGTAATACTTAAGAGATGGCTGCCATATGCAACCACTCTTGTAGTGCTGATACAGGCAGTAGTGTGCCTACTCACCAAACCACAAATGTTTAGTTTTAACATAAATTTCTGTCAGTTGGTTCAGTAAGATATGAATTTATTGCACTTAATAATAAATCCAATTTACATATTCATTTTTACCAGATTTAAT
Source organism: Calotriton arnoldi (assembly GCA_963921515.1). Taxonomy (NCBI): domain Eukaryota; kingdom Metazoa; phylum Chordata; class Amphibia; order Caudata; family Salamandridae; genus Calotriton; species Calotriton arnoldi. The sequence continues at coordinate 688,361 of CAWUFW010007171.1, read as the reverse complement.
GGGGCATCGCATAACACATCTCATAATGTGCAATCAACCACAACAATATAATTATACAGCGAACCTGCAATTTAGACCAAATTAATTAAACTTAATTATCGTTTAAATCAGTGAACATTAATCCATCATAATAACAATTAAATGTGTTTGGTATATCACAGTTGTTTTCTCCATTAAAGTCAGCACTTGTCAGGCATGGCAACCAATACCACTTCCATGCAGCGACATGCGGCGACACAGACCACGTCTCTTATTGCTCTCTGTACCTTGCATCTCTCTATTCTTCTCTTATTACTCATCTTTCTACTTGTCTACATCTTCCTCTCTGTGCTTCTGTGACTCACATTTCTCCCTTCTGTCTCTGCTCATTGTTGAATTGATCCCATCTCTTGACTTTTTGAATAAAAACCTCCACGCACACCAGTGCTGTATACTCTCCCCAGAATTCATAAAAACCTACAAAACTCTCCAGGAAGACCCGTTGTCTCTGGATATGGAGCAGTACTTGAGCCGCTGGTTAAATATATTGTTTTTTTTATCAAGGATTTTGTACCTCTCGGGAAGAGCTATAAACTCAACAGTGGAGATACAATAAACCAGACTGAGGGTGCAATTTTTTTATGCTGAAAGGGAATTCCTAGTATGCTTCGAAACTGAGTCCTTGTGTATGACTATAACCCAAATGGACGGTATTAGTTTATTACAGAATTGCTTAACACACGAACAAGTACAGTAATGGTACATACTGACATCATAGAACTGCTGCATTTGGCTTTAACTAAAAACTATTTTGATTTTGATGGCGCCTTCTACCTACAGACCAAAGGCACTTTGATGGGGGCTTCTTTTGCCCCACATTTTGCCATACTTGTCAATTACTTTGAGTGCAGATTCATATATGATTCTACAAAAAATCCTTTGTTTCACCACATACGTCTATGGAAGAGGTTCATAGACAGTTTTTTTCTATATTTGGAGCAGGAACAAATAGCCCATTGAGCATTTCATTGATTGTATAAACTCTCTATGTCTGGATTTATGATTCTCCTTCAAATATAACAACAGTTCAATAGACTTTTTGGTTATCACCATCTCTGAAAAAATTAAAGTTGCCAGGGTGTGAAAAGTGTACTCACATGCCTGCTGTCCTCCAAGACACATGAAATTCAGCCCAAGGATTTGTTAAGAAACATTATTTTCATAGTATGCTATCCATTATATATGATATAGTCCTTTATTTTAATTTGCAATAGGTTGGCTACATTTTTGGAGTATTGGGCTACATCTCCTTGAGTGTGTATTATCTTGACCAAATGAATTTGTGTGCTTTGCAGTTGAAAAGATCTTTGAAGGAATTTGTGCGCCATGGATGTGTTCATGAGAGGGCTTTCCAAAGCCAAGGATGGTGTGGTGGCAGCAGCAGAAAAAACGAAACAAGGTGTAGCAGAGGCAGCAGGAAAGACAAAAGAAGGTGTCCTCTACATGGGTAAGTGGGATCTTTATTACACAGTCCTGCACACTGTGAGTATGATATTGCACACTGTGAGTATGGTATTGCACACTGTGAGTATGGTATTACACAGATGTATTTAATTATGCCTGGCCTGTGGTTCTCTCGAATAATGAATTAGATATGTCAGTTGGAAAATAATGGTATGGAACTAATTTTCATGCTTATAATTAGGCTGTCCGGTTTTAGGTTTAAACCTATAATAACTGATAAAACCCCACCGGATGGGAAATAGCCCTCACCAGTGTAAACATATAAACACTGAAAAAAACCCTGCACAGCCACAAACTAAATACCATTGAAAGAAAGGAAAAGGAGAGTGAAAGAGTCATTTGTATTTCTTCCTGAAGGGACCAATACAATTTAACTTTGTTATATAAGGTAGCAGTAAGAAAGAATGGGCTAACATTATTCTGCTTGAGTTTTGTTATTTAGGAATGTCACTAAAATATTGTTTCTTGTTCCTTTTTTCAGTTTTGTGGTCTTTGGTCTAAAGATACAGGGGTTAGAAGCATATTTTAGGTGTTGTTTATTTATTTTATAAACTGCAGAGAATCAGGAAATATCAAAATCACATTTGATTTTTTGGCTATGTTTGAGTCTTTCACTGATAGGAAAAATGTAGGTTTCATAAGAATCTTTCCCAATATGTAACATCACATTTACCCACAGAGAATGGGTAAAAACCCTTGATACATCAGCCCCCTTTTCTAGTGAGTCAGTATTGATAGTAAGTGAATTGCCAAACATCCCAGGCTTTAAAAATTCAATGCAAGGTATAGTGACAGGTATATGTGAAAAGAGTGCAGTCACAAAGCATCTGGGATGCTGGTGAAAACATGACATCAGACTTTTGGAAAACATGGAAAGCAGTGTCACTTGGAATGCTGCTGCAAAAAGTTCTTACCAAGTTCAACAAAGATTGGAGTGATTTTGTTTGTATTTGCAGTGATTCAGCTATGTATATGAAAAAGTTTGTTTTGACACTCAAAATCGATACCTGAGCTGAAGTGCTTACCTGTGAAAGATCCTTGCCACTTGTTAGATGGTATGCTGAAAGCATCTTTACAATCTTCACAGTTAATGAAGAATGCTATTGACTTTTTAGTCCATTCTGGTGCACTGTTTTGTTATGCACGGAAACTAAAATGCAAATTTTGTGCTTTGTGTGGCATCAAAGAAAGAGTCATCCCAATTGTGTCACTTAGCTGGTGGTTCTCGGTCCTAGAGGCCATGAATGCTATATTATCCATGTGGCAACCGTTTACAGAACTTTTGCTAAGTGATGATGCCAAAGGCAAGAAATGTGAGGATCTTTGGTCACATATTGACAGTGACTTGAAAAAAAGTACACTCTACTGCATTCTTAGATTTTTACAGGAAAGCATGACTGCTGTAGTAGACATGATAAAAATAAACTAGAGTCTGAAAACACCCTTGTCTACCAAGTGTTCGGCATAATTGGTGTGGATGTGAAACATCTTCTTGAGAATAGGCTGGGCGACACTTTTAGTGACTTTGGCACTGCAACATATTCCATGTTAGAGTGCTTGCCACTTGGTAAGCAAAGAAATGTTGAGGAACAATTCAGGAACTTTTATTTTACAATGTATGAGAAATAGCCCTTCACCAACCATGGCATTTGAAGTCAATGAAGCCTCACTGTGGTACTCTGCACAATTTATAGATCCCTTCCGTAAAGGGAAATTTTCAAAAGTGCTGCCTCATTTTTGACTGCTTCAATAACTCTGAGGGCATATGCACCCAGTTCAACGCATATGTTGCAGAACCTGTCGCAGAGAATCACAATCTTCAGGTGCACCAGTATTGGCATGGATAGCTATGTCAGTGTCCAGAGTTAGCAAATTGTATACAGGGTATTTTGGCGTTGCCTGTCTCAAGTGCCAATGTTAAGAGGGCCTTTTCACAGATAAAAGTTTACATGGGAAGGAAAGAGCGAGCGTGCATGACCAAAGACTCACTGAAGAAGTATTGCATGGTGTACCACGATAAGTTTGATTTGTAAATAGTTATTTGGACCTCATTTACACTGTATGTACACTGTCTATATACCATGCACTATCAGTGCAGAAAGCAAGCAATAATAAAAGCAAAAAGTTCCATAAACACGGAAAAACACTGTTTCTGTTGTTTTTAATGGCGCGAAAATGTGTAACCACTGATAACCACTGTTTTTTAAGGTATTGAAATCACTTGAAAACACTGAAAAAACCCCACCAGAATTTACCCAAAATAGAAACTGAAAACAGGAAAGCCTACTTATAATCCTATCATATAACCTGCAAAAGAGAAGAATTTGTCAGATAACTCATTTAATATGGGAGTGGTGGGAAAACGTTATCCATCTGGCTTTAGAACAGTGGTAAAAGCAGTAATTTTATCTGTGCTGCTATCAGTAGTTTTAACTCCCTTTGACAGTGGACATGATTTATTAGCGGGCTCCCCTAAGCCTCAGTAGTTCTTTTAGAGGCTTTTCTCCATGTGGCAGAATGTCTGGTCAATCAAAAATTGATTAATAAAACATCTATTCTGGGAGACCTTCACTGGCTTCCAGTCGAAGCTAGAGTACATTTCAGAATGCCCTTCAACACACAGAAAACTTTTCACCATGAGCTACCCAGTAACTGAAACATAAGCTCCATACCACAGACAGAGAAATAGACACTACCACAAATTCAGCCTCCACATAGAGTAAAAAGTAAAAATTCTCTGTCAGGCCATACACTCAGAATCTGGAATTGTCTCTTGAAGAAGTTCAACTCACCACAAACGTGCTTGCTTTCTGAAAAGGGGTAAAAACACACCTATTCAAAACTCATCTAAATTCCAAAGATTGATTATTCCCTTCCTCCCCATGATCTTTTGTTATTAGACGTTACTTTATAATGTTGCTATATGTAGAGAACTCCACTTCCCATTTGGTGAAGTTTATACTATATAAATACATGCAATAAAGAGTAGATAAAAACATATTCTAAAATCGTAATACATTTGTTTTACGAGCCCTTAAAGAATAAATGAAAAAATAATTTAACAACTAAAAAAAAAAAAAAAATTACTGATGATAGAGAGAATCTTTTTTATTTACACACACAAAAGAAAAGACGGCCTTTTTAGCATTGAGAGCAGGTTCTGTTTCCTAATAAGAGGCTATAAACACACTACAAACTAGAATTGACATAATTGTTTATGCAATTTAGTTAAAAAAGAAGTAGCACGTAATGGAAAGTAGGAGAATTTAAGATATAGGTGATAACTTTAACGCTCTATTGACTAGTAAATTTCACCAATGGAAAATATTCTACAATATTACCCTGAAAAATGACTATGGCCTTCTTTTTAGCTGCATTTAGTGTTGGCTGAAGGGAAGTACTAGTTCCTTCTGTAAGCCATTATTTTAAAGGAAGGTCCATTTTAAGTTTGAGAGAAGTAACTCAGAAATATCTTCGATGTGTGATTTTGAAGCGGCACCTTCTTCATAAACGTTCATAATACACCACATGGCCTATAATGTGTGGGCTTGCTTTTGGGCTTGGAAAGCACCTATATAATTCATTGAATTTACAGGCTAGTTATTTTTGGAACAACACATATAGGAAATGCATCATGTGAAATTTTTAATTATATTGATTGTAAGCGTGAAATATAGGCATATTTGCCAGCATTTGTTTTTTTATTACACTCCTTTTGCAAAAAACATTTTCACTATTAGTTTCAAAATGTTTTGTCTTTCTTAGAAATATTAATAACGCTTGTTGAGAGTATTACAATAATTGAACACCTATTTTTGGAGCTTTATGATGTCTTAATCATTTCTGGGTGAGCTGGAGTTACTTACCTTGTACCTCTAATAATGTCTTGGTTTTCAGGTTTTCCTTCGATAGAGCTAGAGTGGGCTACTTGTTGGGTATCTGATCAAGGGGTCTTAAATTATAATTTTACTGTACATTATGTGATGAAGAATGAAATGTGTTGTGAAGCCTTTTTGCTAATTTGGTGTTTGACTGCTTGGCACATAATTCACTTTCTTGTAGTTGTAGAAAATGAATGTCAGAATTTGAAGTCAACCCAATCCCACCTGAGCTTCTTTTCATACTGTACTCAGCTGGTCAGGATTCTATAACCAAGAACCCGCATTAAATCCTCTTGTCAATTGTAGAAAAGTCTCCATGAGTAGTAAAAATATACATTGTTGAACATTTCATCTGTGTTTCAAGTTGTGAAACTGTGTCAATTTGCTGTTGGTTTTGGCTGAAATAAATGCAGCTTGGAATGCCTAATGTGATGTTGATGTCCACAGAATTCCTGCAAGTAACAGGCCTTAAAACCCACCCTAATAGTAAGCAATTGCATGCTTTTTTTTTGTATTACAATTGCCCATTACCTAAACCGAGCACCCCATAATTTCATGAAAACTATTGGTCTAAATCCATAATGAATTTTGAATCCCTGAATGTCACTTTTGTTCTCAGAAAGTGATTTGCAGTACGAAATTTAGAATACTGAATTATCAATCACAAATGGTATATTTTCTGACTGTAAATTCCACTTAAAACTGTGAAAAATGTGAAAATATGGCACTTTTATCATGAGTGTAGCTTAATAGAAATCAAGACATTAGAGAGAGTCAGGACCATGGCCATGGAAGGTTTGGAACCCCAAAAAATCATAACATTGGGTATTCACATACATCGTACAAGGCCATTTCGAGCATTAAATACATACATCCACCCAAAAAATTCTTACACAGAGTGAAATAGCATGGAAAACTCCCACATTTCAGGGAAAAAGAGTTTCTGTCATTGAAACAAGTTTTCTCAGTGAAGAGAAAAGGAAGAAAACCTATAGGCAGATTTGCACTCAAATGGAATCATAAACAAGCACATTTTCACCATTTGAAAATATGCCTTTTTGAAGAATGTGTTAATACTGAAATGTACTTTTCATAAATTTCTTTGTTCAGGTCAAGGGATATTAATGAGTGACAAGAAAAGGGTTACTATTTACAAATTATCCATATGAGCCTACAACTCATAATGTTAGCCTTTTTCTGTCAAACGTGCTACTATGACAAAACATTTTATGCATTATTCAATAAATGTGGCTTATCTATGATCATTGCAAGAAAACGTAACGTGTACCTTGTGTGTGCTTCCTCCCCTGGCAAGACTGGCCATCTCTTTATGGACTCAGTAGACCCACCTGCCTCCCTTCTTCTTCACCAGGAAAATCAAAAAAGTGATGGGTGGAATGAATATATGACGTTACTTCGCAAGCCATTAGTACGCATGGCATTATTACGAAGTTTTTACTTTGTAATGACCATTACTTCGCAAGTTTATACCGCAAAATCATTTACATTGCGAATGCATTGAAATGTACTTAAAATGCGTTTTCACCGCATTTAATTAATATGCATACCATTTGAACTCCTTTACTGCACGTAGTAAGTACAAAAAATCTCTAATACGAACCTATCCCCTGGAACGGGATGACAGGGAATTATGGTTTTTGGGTGGGGAGTATTGCAAATGTAATTTAAAACCACTTTAAATTTAAAAAAAGTCACATAATCATTAATGTATTTTAATATTTTCAACATGCTTTTAATAAATTAAATATGTCTTTTGGGTGGGTGATTCCTTCCACTTTTTAACACATTCACATTTACAAATAGGAACACTACACTACACAAATCCTCAAACACTATACTACCCTACACTACTCAAACACCTCTACACTACCCTAAACCCTAAATCACTACCCCCTAAATGTCCTTCCCCCTTCCCCATTCCTGTCCCTATACTCTTACACTACACTGCATGACCCCCCCAACACTAGCCTAAACCCTAAAACTCTACCCTACACTACTCAAACACCTCTACACTACCCTAAACCCTAAATCACTACCCCTAAATGTCCTTCCCCCTTCCCCCAGTCCTGTCCCTACACTCTTACACTACACAGCATGACCCCGACACTACCCTAAACCCTAAAACTCTACCTACACTACTCAAACACCTCTGCAGAACCCTAAACCCTAAATCACTACCCCCTAAACGTCCTTCCCCTTCCCACAGTCCTGTCCCTACACTCTTACACTACACTGCATGACCCCCGACACTACCCTAAACCCTAAAACTCTACCCAACACTACTCAAACACCTCTACACTACCCTAAACCCTAAATCACTACCCCCTGCACATCCCTCCCCTGACCCCCTGTCCTGTCCCTACTCCCAAACACTACCCTTCACAACACCGACACTACTTTAAACCCAAAAAATAAATAAACACTACACAAACAAAACACTACAACCTAAAAGACTACCCCCTGCACAACCCTATAAAATACACAACCCACTTACCTCTCCTCGTGGTCCCTCTCTTCCCCTTCATCCGTGGTTCCTCTCTTCTCCTGCTTAATGCGTCGTCATAATTGCACGTCGTTGTTTGGAAATGGAAGCGCCTCCTTTTCCAAACAACGATGTAGATAGTCTGCAAAGTAAAGTACTTTACGAAGTAACGGTAAATGCTAAGTAAAGGCATGCTAAGTAAAAACATACGTACAAAAAGATCCTGCAAAGTTATAAATGCGTACTAATGGTAATGCGTACTAGTGCCCGCTAAGTAAAGGTAGATTACCGGGTGGAATGCTTGCAATAATCTCAGCCACTGGTAATTGCTTGGAGCTAGGACTCTTAGAACTGCTCTCTGGAAATCTTGGACTTGAAATGGAAGTGGCATTTGCATAGCGGCACGGGTACAGGAGACATAGGAATTGTCTAATCTGGACGTGGCTTACCATAAGAAGCAAACGCCAACAAAGAGTGACGTCTCTATGAAGCTCAAAGGAAATACTAGCAATTCCGCATGCTAGGGCCTGAAGATTCTTTATTAAGAGAATAATGTTACGTGTTTCAAAGGTTCAAAGGGGTGACAGGCAAATGTGTACGCAAACATCCAAATAACCGTATCATGAATCCCAACACAAACATAAAACTTGCACAAACGGGCTTTTTATGATTTTAAATGATTCACAAACAGTAGTTTCACATCGTAATAAGATTTACTCACACACTTTTTGTGTCCGTAAATCTCTGGAAGTCAAGGATTAGTTTCTGCAGGGTGGGAAGGGCCTGTTAAGTGGGAAAAGGCTAGCAAATGTTCTTGTTTTTGGGAATTCACAAACTATTCCATGACTAATTCCCAACGAGAAAATGCTCGAGGACGAAAAGGAAACATCCCAGAAAATTGTCGGAGTGTAGTGGAAGGGGTTCTTCCATGAGAGAAAAATAACACATTCATAAAAGATATGTTCCCACCAGTAAATGTACACTTGTACATTTACAATGTGGAAATGCCCTTACTTTGTTTTAATTGGGAATTCTCAACAGTTGCAGCACCCAGGCTTACTACTAGAATTCTTTGTGCATTCCAGACCAATCAGAAACGTACTTCAAATGTTAGAAAGAAAGTGATTACGCTAACTTGCACCCTTAAAATCTCTACTAAGTATAGCGCAAGCGATCGATCTTTTATTTACCTAAAGTGGTTGAGGGGAGGAAAACAGCTTAAATAGATATCAACAAAATTGTCATGCCTGTAAAGATCACTGACTCCGTAGTGTAGTTTGAATATTTATTATAAGGCCAAAAACAATTGGATGTAAATACATCTCAATAGCAAGGTATAGAGATACAGGAAAATTAATACAGAGCCAATCTTTCTAATATAAGTAATGCGGCCCAAAAGACAAATGATTATGAATTCCAAAATCACAATGCAACACAAAATAGATGCAAGATTCAGCTCTCGATTCATTGAAAATATATATATAATCTTTCCCTACACTATTCTATATGAGGGCCCTTCCTGTATCTCTTCGTCGTTCCCCAAGGGTGTCAGCACGTGTGACTTCCTAAGAAGTACTCACGTCAAATGGGTTGTTTAGCTTAAGGCTATGGAGCTCGCTCTAAGATACTCCGTCTTCTCCGAAAGCTAGCAGAAGTCTGGTTTCTCTGTCCCTGCGCATCATACAAAAAGATGGGATTCAATCAACATTGCGTCACCTTTTCTAAAAGTTTCCACTAAGCCTCTATACAGTAGCTGGTGCTCTTTCATGAAGCAAAATTAATTAGAGGTATCTTCTTCCAGTGGCCTTGGCTTCCAGACAGACCCGATACTCAGAGCATCCTCCCTTCTCGCTTCCAGTTATCTTCAAAGGCATTCCGGATCTCTCCTTAACTCTGAAAATAATGATGTGTACTTCTGCACCTGCAACGGGGTGAGAACACTCTAACCTCGAACATAACACTCATTTAATTCATTGTTTCTCGAGAGCAAGGAGAAACTTTTAGGCCTATTATTCAGACAATTTAGACAAACCACAATTGCGATATATAATATAATATTGTCCTACACGTTATGCATGAAGGAGTCATAATACATACAAAATTCTACTTAATACGTTCACTAGTTCAACATCAAATGATTCAATTAAATGATTCTTTATCATCAAAAACACAGCACACAATACGAATGTATGGAAGTGCGTTTAAATCATGAGTATAGTGCACTCATACAAATAGAGTGCTATCTGCGCTCTATCAGTTCCCCCCTCTTATGACTAGTGTCATAACACCAATTTTCTTTTCTTTTGTAGTTTCTCCTAGTAGAAGAGACCGACCTAAATAGGAGCTGTAGCTTGCCGTCCCTGTCTGAATTGTTCTAACCCTTTAAGGTGCTGGTAATGACTGTCCTGCAGTCGCTCAAGTTGTAATTCTCTCTTTTTCAACACAGTCTCATGATGTCTTGCCCTTTGCCATTTGTAAGCCTTGATGGCTCCTAATAGGACGATTATACAAATGACAGCTATTATAATAGGCTTCAAAATATAACCCATTATTCCTTGTCCCAGACTTCCAAACCAACTGCCTACCTTGCCAAAGCCTTTCCCCACTTGCTCCCAGAGTCCCTCGGCAGCCATCTCACGTAATTCTTGGTGTATATCTGAAATATTATTGATGTATTTCCTTATATCCCAACTGTTGTCAGGAATATAAGTGCAGCACTGTTGAACTTTCAATAAATTGCAGACTCCTCCAGCTTTTGCTAGCAGCACATCTAGGGCAAGACGGTTTTGCAAAACCATAGCCCTTACCGAAACCATCTCTCCATCTACAAGTAGTAGAATCTGAGCTGTATTTATGGAGAGCTTATCCACTAATGTTGCCAGCTTTCTGATTTTCAAATCATTCAGAATCACAACCATACTCGGTATCATAGCTCCAAATATGTCGCCAATCACTTCTCCTGCACTCGCACCACGTTTCCCTCTTTGAGGTCTCCTTTTCTCCAGAGGCCATAAATCAATCACATGGAAAATCTTAGGAAATATGACAGCCAAATAGCAGGTGCCATACCAGTTCTTGTGCAACTTCACATAGGCATTCTTTCCACACACAAAATACACATTAGGCACAACTGTTAATTTATCCAGTAATGCCTTTCTGATTGATTCTTCAATCAAAAAAATATGCTCACAATCACTCTCACCCACAAATATCTTATCATAATATGTGGTCGGGTGTCTAATGCACAATTTTCCTTTCTGCTGGAAATCTAATGCTATGGGTCCAAAACTCCCCTTTGCTTTATGATCTAATTCTTCTTTGGTCCATGGGGTAACCTTATGCTTTGGATATGGTCTGAATAGAGCCAGTCTATGTCGATCTTCTATCTGAGCTATGAACTTCTTTTCGATGTCAGTCAACATACAGGTTAAATTGTGTCTATGGGCATAGGACGTATCTAATGTGATGGTAGGCACGAAATACTTTGACATCCTCTCTACTTCCTTATAATAATCATATTTATTCATATATTTCAGAACAGGAACTTCTGAGAGTACCACATCATAATTATAGAAATAGTACTCGAAGTGTGCCTTGCCATAAAACATGCTCAATAATACACTACATGTAATGCCATAAGTCACAGGCAAATGGTGATATCGAATGCCTTCCTCCACTGAGGCAGGTAACTGCATGCACACATAGCAATCCTTCGCTTCCATGGTATCCACATACTCATACAATAATCGAGCATACGCATTCAAAGTGAAATCACCCTTTGACAGATCAACATGCAATCTACGACTGGTTTCCTTAATCATTTCTAGGTCATGAGCGTCTGCGTTCTCATCTATCTCAGAGCCTGGTGTAGTGAGTGTTGTCTGTACACTGTTCTGTTCATCATTTTGATATCCAACCAGAGATACAACAATCACCACAGTTATAACAATAAGCACCACTACAATGAGGGTGCCAATGATCCACTTCTGTTTGCGTGTTGCTTTTTCGGACACCATGGCTTTTCTTGATTCGTTCCAAACACACAAGGGAAACACAGTCTTTTTCTGTTTCTTTGTTTTAACAATGTCTTTCTTGGTTCTTTTCGTTCATGCAATTAATGTCAGAGTTCTTTGATTAGTACTAAACCTATTGAAGAGATGTAGACAACCCTACTCCTCACTCCATCATCTACAAGAGAGTCCCTAAATTTAAATCTTCTTAATCTGGGGTCTAGGTTATCTTCTTTCTAAGGCCTAAGGTCTTCTTTGGTTATAAATCAAGCTTCATCGTTAATGATATTTGATCCAAGTATTTCAAGGACAAACTGCAAAATCTCTGCACGGATTTCTCCCAACTCTTGCGCGCTGTGCTGTCGGCCAAATGAAGGGAAAATAACCTGATTGAGGATGAGGAAACGCAATCCACTTAGCTTTGGACGATTTGGGACTAGTAGAGTTAACTTTCCAAGTGCTTCTATGCCTGGAACCAGCAACTAGATTTGAATCGAAAGGGTGTCCCCTTCGTAGCTCACCGTACCAGCTCCCAACCTCCGGGACTTCACTGGGCCCTGCATCTGCAACCAGGTATGTCCACTCAGGAGATGCGTATCTTCTAGATGCTGTTCTTTCTCTTCGGGAATGTCTCAGACCATCCGGTCTTTCTTCCACGTCACTCTGATCTGATTCAGATGTTTCAGGAATTGGAGTGAGATCTTTCTCAGATGCAAGCCGTATATTCAGCCTTTCTTTTCTTGCTGGCCACTTTTCTGCTCTAGCATCTGTTCTCCTTTCTTCCTCTTGATCGGACCTTTCTGCAACAGACAGTTCACGTTGATCTGAGGCACCACTCACTTCTGCAATATCCTCTATTTCAGGATTTGGACTCAGTTCAGGAGCATTCAGCTCTTCTCTTTCTTGCTCACTTGGCTGTTCCGTTTCCTCCGAAACTCTTACAGCTGAGTCTGTGCCGTCGTCGTTGTCTGTATCAGGTCCACACACGCTCCTCGGACCCAGGGAACTCTCTTCTTCTGCAGGTGCTTGAACTCGGCGAGTGTGGGAAGCGTGGATCTAGTTCGGCAATCCTCCAAACTTCACAGTGGTACTTGTGACCAGTATCACTTGATAGGGTCCTCGCCAGCGAACATCAAGACAACACTTCCTCACGTGTTTGCGCACAAGCACCCAGTCACCAGGATTAAGATCATGCAGCAGGTCTCTCGAGGTGGATGCAGTCGCAGCCTCGACCTGGTGGGATACAGAAGTAACCACATCAGCCAGTCCTTTACAATAATCCAACACTAAATCATCAGTGATGTTTATCAATGTTGTAGCTGGCACCATAGGCAAACGCATAGCTCTTCCAGTGAGGATCTCATGTGGAGAAAGCCCTGTTCTCCTATCAGGGGTACTACGCAGACTCATGAGCACCAGAGGCAGCGCATCTGGCCATTTCAATGAAGTGGATGAACACACCTTTGCCACTCTTGACTTGATGGTGCCATTAACCTGCTCTACTAGACCTGAAGCCTCGGGCCTGTAGCTACAATGCAGTCTTTGATCAATATGTAACGCAGAGCACAACAACTTCATTATTTCACTGTGGAAATGAGTTCCTCTATCTGTTTCCACTGATGTTGCGAAACCGTACCGTGGGATCAGTTCTCTTAATAACAATTTAGCTACTGTGAGACTGTCACATCGTCTAGTTGGATATGCTTCCACCCACCGTGAAAAGATACACACCACCACCAAAACATATCTCAACCTATTGCACCTCGGCATCTCTATGAAATCCAACTGTATCCTATTGAAGGGACCCCCAGACTTTCCAATGTGACTCATTCCAACCACTGTTCTTTCCCCCACGTTCATCTGTTGACAAGTAACACACCTGTGATATACCGTTTCAGCCCACATACGGAAGCGTGGATTAAACCACGTCTGCCTGAACACTCGCACCATTGCATCTCTTTCCAAGTGAACTGCTCCATGAATTTGCCTTGCCATTGGGCTTAGTAGACAATTGGGTAATACTGCTCTCTCATCTGTGGACACCCAAATGCCATCATCTCTTTTTGTGCAACCTGCTCTGACCCATGAAGCAGCTTCTTCTTCTGGAACTTCATCCTGCAACCGCTTCACCTCATCCCAAGTATCAGCTATAGCTAACATCATGCTGAGCTCGGTCTCTTCTGTGCTCTCCCCTATATATTCTCCATTGAAAATACAAACATGTTCAGCGCAGAATCGTGCTACTTCATCTGCGTAATTGTTGCCCTTTGTGACAAAGTCGTCTCCCTTTCCATGAGCTGCACATTTGACAACTGCTATCTCTTTGGGCTTTTGCAGAGCTTCCAATAATTGGCGCACATACTCGCCATTACGTATAGGTGATCCTGAGGACGTGAGAAACACCCTCTGTGACCATAACTGCCCAAAGTCATGAACCACACCAAATCCGTATTGACTGTCTGTATACACAGTCACTCGAATATCAGCTGCAACGATACAGGCATGTGTCAAAGCGACAATTTCGGCCACATGAGCAGAGAATACTCTAGTTAAACTGGCGGCTTCTACTACTCCCATGATGGTGCACACAGCAAACGCTGCTCTCAAATACCCTTCATTGTCTCTTATGCATGAACCATCAACAAAAAGGATCAAATCAGATTGGGGCAAAGGTTCATCGACAATGTCAGGTCTGGGTTTGGTGGATAGGTGAGTAACATCTAGGCAGTCATGTTCTTCACAATCCTCATCTCCTTCCTCCTGCGGAATAGGTAACAATGTAGCAGGGTTCAGAGTGGTACAGCGTCTCAGGGTCACATTATCAACATCCAAGATGACCTGCTCATACTTAGTAAGTCTGTTGTTTGTTAAATACTGTGTTTTCGTTCGGGTCATTAACAATTCTACAGAATGGGGCACATAAACAATGAGCGGATAACCCATCACTATGCTTTCACATATTTCAATGCTGACACCAGTTGCAGCAATGGATTTCAGACATCCGGGCAACGCAGAAGCTACAGGATCTAATGTAGCTGAGAAGTACGCTACTGGTCTACGGGCACCCCCATGTGTCTGCACTAAAACTGCTAACGCACATCCTTCCTTTTCACAGCAAAAGAGCGAAAACGCTTTGTTATAATCCGGCATTCCGAGAGCTGGAGCACGACATATGCTTTCTTTCAGCTCACGGAAGGCTTTCAAGCATCGTCATCCCATGGTACCGGATCACTAACATCCTTTTGAGTCAGTTTCAACAGGGGCTTTGCTTGCAAAGAAAAATTTGGGATCCACTGTCGACAATAGCCGACCATTCCCAAAAACATGCGCACTTCTTTTTGTGTTTTCGGAGTTCCCATTTGCAGAATCGCCTCTATGCGATCCGGTGACACCCTTCGTTTTCCTTTCTCAATCCGGTGACCTAGGTACTGAACTTCAGACAAACAATACTGCAATTTGTTTGGAGACACTTTGTGTCCATTCTCTGCCAAATGATTCAGCAATGCCACAGTATCAATCCTGCAAGCATCCTCAGTCTCTGAGGCGACCAAAAGGTCGTCGATGTACTGCACTAAGACTGAGTTGTGGGCCATCACCAGTCCCTCAAGATTCTTTTTCAGACATTGACTAAAAATAGAGGGGCTTTCTGTATACCCCTGAGGGATTCTGTTCCATGTTAAGACACGATCGTCCATCCTAAATGCAAATAAAAACGGACTTTCTTCATGCAATGGTATAGAGAAGAACGCGTGACACAAATCTATCACGGTAAACCATTCTGCTTTGCATGGTATCTGGAATAGAATAACAGCTGGATTCGGTACCACAGGAGAACATGGAATCACAATTTCATTAACCCGACGCAGATCTTGCACTATTCTGTACTTGCCACTTGGCTTTTGCAGTCCTATGATAGGTGAATTACAGAGACTACCTCTTATCTCCTTCAGAATACCTTGTGCAATCATAGCTTCAATCACAGGTCTTATGCCGGCCACAGTTTCTGGAGTTAACTTATATTGTGGCGTTCGTGGGAATTCAGCATTAGGTTTGATCTGTATTTTAACGGGCTCCACTCCTCTCATCAAACCTACATCCTCCCCTGTAAAATCCCACACTTTCGGATCAACTGAGTCTCTCAAGTCCTGTGGCAGCTCTGCTATTGTGAGCACTACAAACAGTTCTGCACACAAACTCATGTTAGCCATTTTAAAATCAGCATCGTCATCATATGTTTGCAATTCTACCCCTCTCGGAGTGCACGATATAGTACAATTGAGCTTGCACAGTAGGTCTCGTCCCAAAAGACAGACCGGACTTGAATTGCACACTACAAATTGATGTTGGTCCCGAAATGGTCCTATTCTCTCGGGTAATTAGTTTGTCAATGGATTGGTCATTTTCTGATTACTAACTCCCACTACTTGAATCGATCGTCCTGAAAGAGTTAAATTCGGGACTACTTCAGTTCTCACTTTAGAGCGAGCAGCTCCGGTGTCTAGTAAGAAGGTAACAGGATATCCATTCACATCTGCATCTACAAACGGCCCACTCTGATCTACTTCTAGAATCGCATCTAAGGTACATTCCTCGTGCACCCCCCTCTGGCACTCCCGTGAATCTTGATGTTTATCAAATCGGTCTTGTATTTCGAAATTCGGCATTTGTTGGTATAATTAGTTCTGCATGGGTATTCTAGGAGGTTGAGGCACTTGCACTTGTGGCTCATATCCTCCTCCATACATAGACCTGGGTCTTGTCACAGTATTGACAGCCTCGGTCAACTGTCCCTCTCCTTCCATCTGTATCTGATTTGCTGGATTTGATCTACACTCGCGCTTCCAATGCCCGATTTTGTGACAATAATGGCAGGCAGTGACTCTTTTCTGCTGAGCCACCCAATCACTTGTACCTGAATCCATTCCTCTTCCTCTACCCTGACCAGGTTGGGTCACCACCTGTTGTCCCATTCCTCTTCCACCTCCTCTACCTCTTCCTTGACCTCCTCCAAACCCTTGCGTCATATCAGCGTTTCTCAACTGCACCAACATCAACTTGTCCTTCAATTTCTTCTGTGTTGACTCCACTTGATCACTGCAATATTTAGCATAACGCAGAATCTCGTCTACCGACTTATTCTGCCAACATATCAAATGCTGTTGTATCATTAAACTAATATCAGATTTCAGTCCCAACACAAACTTTGAGACGAACTGTCCCATATCTTTCTATTCAATTGTATCCAATCCATTATGCTGCTTAAAAGCCAACAACAGTCGCTCGTAGTAATCATGTACTGATTCTTTAGTATCTTGGGTAGTACGATCAATCTTCAACCAATCCTCCGTTTGAGGAGCTACCTTCGATTGCAACCATGTAATCACTTGCTCATACTTTCTCCTAACATCAGGTGAAGGACCATGAGTCACTCCATCTCTAGGTAGCTCTGCAGTGGGCCACTCAATGGCAATCTTACATGCCGCCCACAAATCTGCAGGTACTACGATATCAAACAAGGTGTTCAAATCAATCCACAGTACCTTCGAAATCTTCACAAACCTATCTATTTGCTTGTACCACTCAGCAGGTTTTTCCCTCAGCCGAGGGAAATCATTTGTAAATGCTGCCAAATCACCCCTGCTCCAGGGCACATGTACATACCCTCCGTTCTGTACCTCTCTAAGGGGGAAATTTCCGGCAGCTCCTGTCCCTCCACCCGGAGGCGGAGTATTCCCTATTCCAGTCTGGAAACTTTTCTTCTTGGCCCATTTCTCTCTCCATCTGTCTAAATCTTTCCATGTCCGCATCCCCATCACTAGTTCTCTAATGTGTGCTTTCAATCCGCTCGTTCGCTTCTCTTCCAAATCCTTATCTGTATAATTTAATCTGCAAGAACCCTGTGTTAACTTAGTTTTTAACAAATCAACCTCATATCTTTGTGCTAAAAGCAATAATGCATCATAAGCTCGTTTGGCCTTTCTTGTCATGTCCTTTGCTACGAACAGTAGTTCGCTTGAGTTATAAGTATCAATTTTAATCAGGGGTAGATTACCTTCAATCACCTCGTCTAGTTCTGCCTTTAATCTTACCACGTCTAACATGGGCACCTTTATTGCGCTTTTCAACACTTTCTGAATTTCCTCTTTTCGCGTCTCCTCTCTGTCACAACTTTGGGTTCTCCTAAGAACTGCACCCTCTTCTATCTTTTCATCCAGGCGCCTTTCTCTCTCACAACTTTGACTTCTCCAATGGTCACCTGCACAAATCACCTGTGGCCCAAACAATACTTTAGGAGTTTCTTGTCTCCTGCTTATCTCTTCCCTCGGCATCATTGACTCTCTCACTGGTTGAACCCACATTCGAAGGTCAGACCTAGAATTCGCTAGAGCACCTGTCCGTCCTCGTTCTGTCCCACTATCCATTCTAGATGGATCAGCTGTAGCTGGCAGTGGAGTACTAGCTTCTACTGGTAATCGACAGAATCCTGTCCCACTCATTGCGAGGCTCCCTCCAGAAATTGTCTCTTCCCCTTCACCCATGTGCTGATGACAATCGTCAGTTCTATCTCGAGGAGTATATATCGAAACCACTGGCCCTATTGTGACTGGTACAGACAACGCATCTGGCAACTGCATATTTCCTACAGGTGGTTCCGGATCAGTATTTGAATACCTTCTTCCTCCAGACCCTCCTGCAATGCGTACCATAGTAATTTGGCCTCTTACCCCTGCCGTTGGTTCCCCAGGATTCAGTTGTTCTACACCCAACTGCTCTTCTGTTGGGCGCACCCGATCTGTCTCTAATCTAGACGAACAGGGTGGAGGACGGTCCGCTAACAATCTATTGAGAAAGCTATCGTCTGTATCGCTGTCCTCCTCCGTCTTCTTTTTCCCTTCAGGCCCCTCTCCTACCGTAAGAAGGGGGTACAAGCGTTCTCCCTCTATAGTGTCTACTCTCCATCTCTTCAGCTGAGCATCCCATCTAGCATCATGATATGCCTTCATTGCTTTTCTCATTCTGCCATGTGAAGCCTCCCTCTTTTTTACTAGAGCTGCTCTCATCCATGCATCTAATGCCTCAAATTGTGTGGGTCTAGGGGGCGGTTTCAGTGCATTCATCACCCCCCTCAGCTGGGTAAGCACCTCCATACGAAAAGACCCATAACGAGGGAAAGCCAATTCACCCTCTTTCTCTGTAATTTTATGCCAATTCTGAAGCCACACGATAGTATGAAGTCCTACATTCGTTGCCATGTAATGTGCTGGTGTGTCCTCTGGTGGGGCTTCCTCCCCTACCCGAGTCATTACCCATGTGTCACCTCTACACAAATCTCGCAATACCCTAAAGCATCTCATTTTGAAATCGATCAATTACAAGCTCCAAAGTTACGCTCTTTTACTGCTAATGCACTTCCACCAATCCCAGCACGGCGTTACACCAACCAACCTATCACAGCGCGGCGCACCCTGACGTCACCTCTCACTCCTTGCAGCGGCTCACCCGCCTTTACAATTTCTCCGCAAACTCGCTCGCACACATTCGTACCACAAGTAACTGTATAACCTAAAGTTATTGAACCAAGTAATTGGTCCTACACAATTACAATAACTTACAGTCACATAAACAAGTAATTGTCTGACACTGAAGATCGATAGAACACTCGCACAAGAACATTCAGCCGTTGTGACCCCCGACCTGCGTTGGTCACTCAATCGCCATAGTTCAACCCCGGTACCTGAGGGAGGCTTTCTACCGCGACCTCTTCCTCTTTCACACAAAGGTCCCTAACACAAGTGGATCATTGATAGTGCTTCACAATTCCCACGTTTAATCAGACAATTACAATACAAAACTATCCCAGGATCTTGGACTTCTCTTGAGTCCGCTTACCAAAACGTAATCAAATACCACATTCACTCAACATACACCCCAACTCCGCAAGACATCACTCACTTACTCATTACCGCAATCTAACACAATGCCTTTCATACTGACGCCACCACTGTTTCCGCCGCACCGTCAACGTCCGCCAGTCTCCGGTCTCCTCCGCTCCACTTCAGGGCTCTCCGACCTTCCAACCTTCGATCCTACTCCTAAGTACTCCCCTCACCTTAGAGGAAAACCACTTTAAAGGTAAACCATCCTCTGCTACCATTTGATTACGCTAACTTGCACCCTTAAAATCTCTACTAAGTATAGCGTAAGCGATCGATCTTTTATTTACCTAAAATGGTTGAGGGGAGGAAAACAGCTTAAATAAATATCAACAAAATTGTCATGCCTGTAAAGATCACTGACTCCGTAGTGCAGTTTGAATATTTATTATAAGGCCAAAAACAATTGGATGTAAATACATCTCAATAGCAAGGTATAGAGATACAGGAAAATTAATACAGAGCCGATCTTTCTAATATAAGTAATGCGGCCCAAAAGACAAATGATTATGAATTCCAAAATCACAATGCAACACAAAATAGATGCAAGATTCAGCTCTCGATTCATTGAAAATATATATATAATCTTTCCCTACACTATTCTATATGAGGGCCCTTCCTGTCTCCTTTCTATCGTTCCCCAATGGTGTCAGCACGTGTGACTTCCTAAGAAGTACTCACGTCAAATGGGTTGTTTAGCTTAAGGCTATGGAGCTCGCTCTAAGATACTCCGTCTTCTCCGAAAGCTAGCAGAAGTCTGGTTTCTCTGTCCCTGCGCATCATACAAAAAGATGGGATTCAATCAACATTGCGTCACCTTTTCTAAAAGTTTCCACTAAGCCTCTATACAGTAGCTGGTGCTCTTTCATGAAGCAAAATTAATTAGAGGTATCTTCTTCCAGTGGCCTTGGCTTCCAGACAGACCCGATACTCAGAGAATCCTCCCTTCTCGCTTTCAGTTATCTTCAAAGGCATTCCGGATCTCTCCTTAACTCTGAAAATAATGATGTGTACTTCTGCACCTGCAATGGGGTGAGAACACTCTAACCTTGAACATAACACTCATTTAATTCATTATTTCTCGAGAGCAAGGAGAAACTTTTGGGCTATAATTCAGACAATTTAGACAAACCACAATTGCGATATATAATATAATATTGTCCTACACGTTATGCATGGAGTCATAATACATACAAAATTCTACTTAATACATTCACTAGTTCAACATTAAATGATTCAATTAAATGATTCTTTATCATCAAAATCACAGCACACAATACGAATGTATGGAAGTGCGTTTAAATCATGAGTATAGTGCACTCATACAAATAGAGTGCTATCTGCTATCTATCAAAAGTCAAAGTAAATTTCCAATTTTTTGTCACTCTTCCATTAGTGTCCTTTCCAGAGCCCAAAACAAGCATCTGCGACAGAATGAATATAACCCCCTTTTGCTTATTACCCAAAAAAACCACTGCCTGAAAAAACAATTTCCGAAAGAAATGTACTTTCTTCCTTGCTGTTTTAATTTAGTAACTAGGAAATGCGGTGAACACATATGTGTATGTTCCTCAATGCCTTTCTTATTATATTTGTCGTTGCCGTAATTTACAAATCTCTTTCTTGCAAAAGAAAAAGAAAAAGTGATTGTGCCTTCTGTTCGGCAAATCTATTTCATGTTCCATATCCTAAACCTGTCTTTGCAATATCTTGAACTCAAGGACCGAGAGAATTACTACGTAATTTGATAAAGGGTTGCAATTTACACGTTTTTTTTGAGTGGCATTATATGTTTTCATGTTATACGTGCCTCAAGTGAATGACCTGGAATCTGCCATATGCAATGAAACAAAAGTGTGAGTGCAGTGATGCATCTCTGCATTTCTTAATTTGATCAGCCATACAGTGTAAACTAGGAGGACAGTAGAAAAGAAAGATAAGCAATCAAATGATATTAAAATATTATATGTAGATTACCCTGTGTTATTCCATAACAATGCAATGCAAGCAATTAACCATTAATGAATAAAGGAACAGATGCTGCTGCACAATTCAGTAGACATGCGACCAGTGGCGGCTCGCATAGGGCGTGCTGCGGGCGGTGGGGCGGGGTGGGGGAGAGGCAGGGTGGGGGGGGTAGTAAACTCGGACATTTAACGGAACGGAGGATAGTAACTATCCTCCGTTCCGTCGTATGTCTGAGTTTACTACCCCCCGCCCCGCAGCACGCCCTATGCGGGCCGCCACTGTATGCAACCCTTGTTTGTCTGTAAGCAACTATAGGAATGTTCCTGGAATTACATTTTTAGTTGGTCAATAAATGGTTTAAAGAATCTTGCTTTAGAAAATGCAACAGATAAGCCAGTCATGAGAGTGACACACTTGCTTAGAAAGGAACACAGTTAACCTCTTGACTTCCTGCTTAAAGTTTACTCCTAAAGCCTCCCCTTATTTCTACCTGAGAAAATACTATTAGAAGTAACAGCACAGATAATTGTTGCCATTTATTTAATGGCGGAATGTCCTCAAGATTCAGAAGCAAATATCTCAAAAGCTGCTGTTGGACACTGATCTGACAACTCTAATCTGACAACTCTAATATATCCTTTAGTTTAAGGTTTATTCCCCTCAGATTCAGGAGATAGGAGTTACAGTTTTCTGTCACCGTTTATATCTGTATTTTGGGTCTTGCACTGACTGTGATCAATCTGCCAGTTTCCACTCCAGCTAATGTTCAACATATCTTTAGATTTATATTTACATGAGACAAAACATTAATATCCCAATTTATTAAATGTTGGAAGGTCCCATAAGTTCAGAAATGTAACATTGGCGTGTGTTGCCAAAAACGCTGAGGATTTGAGACGGAATTTGCATTGAATGCCGATTTCTTTACCATTTTTAAAAAAAAGAAAAAGGAGAGCAATGTACACAATGTAAAAATACAGATGCAGTAATTTTTTCAATGTAAACCCGACGGCAGAAACATGAAATGTTTCAACATTTTGCAATGAAAACTCTCTTTGATTCATCCTTTTCAAATTACTTATTTGCATTTCAAGCCTTATTTGTGATTACTTCAGGCTATAGCATCAGGGCACCTACTGAGTTAATAATTGCCATAACCCTGCTCCCTCACCATCCCATACCTCCCTCCCCCCACCTAAAAAGTCGGCAACCTACATGGATTATAAAACTGAATTGGTTTTCAGACTCATGTGCCCAATGGCAAGTTTTCACCAGGGTGTCTTTGCTGAACTACCAAAAACTCTACTCATTGGCAAATGACTGTGTATATTTTACAATGAACATATTTAATCAAGGTCGGTGAAACTTTAATTAGAACATTGGAATGTGGGGCACTCCATTGAGGACAATGGAGTGCTCCGAGCTTCTACGGGCCGGTAAAGGCCCGCAAAGCAACATTCCAATGTTGTTTTCACAAAGGCCTCTCGGAGCCCAAGGGGTTTTAAACCCCCTCGAACTCCAAGAGGCCTTTGTTTTATTTGTTAGAACATTCTGCCCTCTAGTGGCAGAATGTTCTAATAGCCTTATAGCCCTTCGTAGCTGGGCTATACCGGCGGCTATTAAAGTCCCGCTCCCTTGTTAAAGTCCCTCGCCTTCAGCTCGGGCCTTTAACGCTCGAGCGGGCCTTTAATAGCTGGTATAGCCCGCTACGGTGGGCTATAAGGCTATATTAGAACATTGGAATGGTGAGCGCTCCATTGAAGACAATGGAGTGGTCTGGGCTTCTAATGGTTGGTAAAAGCCCGGAGCATCAACATTCCAATGTTTGCCGTTGTTCACAGCTGTTGCTGTGAATAAAGGCCTCACAGAGACCAAGGAGTTTTCAACCCCCTTGAGCTTCGTGAAGCCTTTGTTTTACTATTTAGAACATTGTGCCCTCTGTAGTGGGCTATACCAGCCATTAAAGGCCCGTCCCCTTTTAAAGGCCCTCACCTTCGGCTCTGGCCTTTAACGTTGGAGTGGGCCTTTAATGGCCAGTATAGCCTACTACGGCGGGCTATAAGGCTATATTGGAACGTTGGAATGTTGGGATCTCAATTGAAGACAATGAAGTGACTCAAGGCTTATCATGGCTGGTATAAGCCTTCTGCTCCAACATTCCAGTGTTTGTCTTTCTGTTTTTCCCTTTCTCATTTAGAATATTTTAACCTTAGTGGTCCCGGTTTGAGCCAATAACTTGGCCTCAGGGCCTGTAACAACTGGTCTAGCACTTGGAAGTGGGTTAAAAGCTATATTCTGAAAGCCAACATGATGAAATTCATATGTTTTTATATTAACAAATTTAAAAATTACCCTGAAAATGCTGTTTTTGTGAGGAAATTTTCCAGATGCAATTTTTTAGCAACATTAAACATAAAAAAAAATAATATTAATTTGCTGTATTTTCTAAAATCAAAATGAGCGAAAAAGGAAAAAGTCTTAGCGTTTTCAGAAAAGAATGTGAAAATGTGTCTTTCCGTGCCAGTACAAGAAAAATTAACCCCAACTATACTTTAGGGTTGCATCTTTTCTGAAATCTTCTTTTTGCTTTAAAGCAACTTTTAAATTAATTTTCCCATGTGAATAATGAAAAATACAATGCAGCATGTTTTTCCTTTATATAGGTGTTAATAAAAAGCACACCACATTTTTTCGTCCTTTCTAAATAAAGTTGGGTAATATTTTTCCTACAAAATTAAGTGAAAGCTTCAAAGGAACTTAGGACCTCATCTACAAACAAATTACGCAGCATGGTGCCGCAAGCCATTTAGCTGCGCCGTGCCATTTTCAAAGCACATGGATGCGTCGTATTTACAACAATACGACACATCTCTGAGCTTTACCCTGCACTGGCACACATTTGGTTGCCATGCACTAGCGCATGCATCCTTGCATCAATTTGCAAGGGTGCCTGCGCTGCGGGGATAATTGCTTTTGAGCAGGAAGAGGCACCTTCCTGCACAAAAACAATCTTTAATGGCATGTTCCTCTTTCTATGCATGCTGCAAAATGTAGCATCCATAGAAAGAGGAAAAACGAGGCGAAATAAAAGTATTTCTCCTCATTGCATCATTACTACGCTTCCCCTGGGGAGGCGAAGGATTCTGACGCAGTCTCAGTTTTACCAAATGTTCTAAATCTGGGAATACGTCAAGTTCCATGGATGATGCTTGGAAACACCCACAGCAACACCCATGGAACGCCCCTTTCACGCAAAGTAATGCATGAAAGAGCCCCATATTTACAAGGCAATGAAAAGTCTCGCTGGGTGACTTTACGTGGCCTTGTCAATATGGGCAAGCCCATTGCTCCACCTGTGCGTCAAAAAATGTGACGCATCAGCGGCACAATGGGCTTGTAAAAGAGGCCCTAAGTTTTTGCAATGTATTTATGTATTGAGGGCCTCATTTATGAGGCCCCTTGCGCCGCCAGAACGTCACTTTTTGTGACATACTGTGGCGCAGGAGCCTGCTCCATATTTATGAGGCTGCACTAAGCCACTTTTTTTGGCTTAATTCTGCCTCATAAATATGGTTCCCTTTAACTTAGTTTTCTGCGTTAAAGGGGCGTTCCATGGGTGTTGCTGGGGGTATTCCCAGCAACATCCATGGCTTTTTTACACTGCCCCAGATTTACGAGAAATCGTAAATCTGAGGCAGCGCCAAAAACGTACGCCTCCCCAAGGGAGGCATAAGGAAGGCATAACGAGGAGAAATATCTTTATTTCTCCTTGTTTTTTCCTTTTTCTATCTGTGCTGCATTCTGCAGCACAGATAGAGAAAGGAAAAACTCCTCTTGTGATTGCTTTTGTGCACAAAAACAATCATCCCCTCAACGCAGGCACCCTTGCACCATGGTGCAAAGGTGCCTGCGTTGGCGCACGGCAGCCCAAATGTGCGCTGGCGCAGGGGAAAAGGACAGGAATGTGCCATATCTCATAGATAGGGTGCATTCCTGCCCTTTTCCTTTACCGTAGGGCAGCGTAGCAGAGAGGCCTGCGGCGCTGCTCTACAGTAAAACCTCATAAATGAGGCCCTGAATTTGTAAATAAATGCATTGTTTTTAATACATATTTTATTAGATCATTTTAATGGTGGAAGCTCCACTATAGACAATGGTGTGGCTGAGGGCCAATAATGTCTAATACAGAACTTATTCTCCAACATTACACAGCTTGTTTGGCTGTTTCTATTTCATGTGGAACAATCGCTAATCAGCTGATGGAATTTTCGAATAGCTTTATAGCCCTTCTGCTTTGGGCTATACTGTTCTTTAGAACATTGGAATGTGAAGAGCTCCATTGACGACAATGAAGAGGAATAGGACTAATAATGGCAGATATAAACCTTATGGTCCATGTTGGAAGCCGGAGTCCCAGTCCCGCACCACTGTCACCAAATGCGAGACCCGGGACTCCTCACTCAACGTTAGGCCAAGTAAGGACACCGTTTGAGATAGCCCTGCTCACCCCCTTAGTAGCTTGGCATGAGCAGCCAGGCCTATCTCCAAGGCACGAGTGTACAGTATGTGCAACCACACTCACAGCAACCCACTGGTGACACCACAAATGGACTCCACACGAGTTTGATAAAACGAGTATAAACTTTATGTACAAAGATATACGATCAGACCACACAATACATAAGCCAACATATAATAAAGGGTAATATTCGTTCCGGCTGGCTGGTAAGTTCAGATCACAACCACCGCTTTCAAAATGCTATGCTGGTCACAATGCTAGAATCACACACGTTGCAATGGACAAACAATAGTGCGCTGCGTAACGATACAATCCTGTGCTGGGCAAAGGAGAAATAATACAATGCGTAATGATACACCCCGGTACCTTGCAATGAGAGAAATAATGCAACGCGTACCGCTACAATCATGTGCTGGGCAATGAAGGAATAATGCAATGCGTCATACCCCAATCACATACTTTGCAATGAAGAAATAATGCAATGCGCGCCGCTACAATCATGTACTTTGCAATGAAGGAATAATGCAATGCGTAGCTACAATCATGTACTTTGCAATGAAGAAATAATGCAATGCGGGCCGCTACAATCCTGTACTTTGCAATGGAGAAATAATGCAATGCGTAGCGCTACAATCGTGTACTTCGTTATGCAGAAATAATGTCAGGCGTCATAAGACAGTCCAGCAGTTCGTTAGCAGCAATATTGGCAATGTGTATTATGACAGTCAGCCTCTTCGATAACAGTTGCCCCCCACACGTATCAACGATGACATAAAGTACAGCTTCTCACTCTGGCCCCAGTACTGCCACTCCTGAACGCAGTACGGGCCCCAATCTGAGCCGAAGCAAAGGCTCACGTCGCCAGAAGGACTGAGAGGCCGAGAGAGTGTCCCTCCGAGCCCGCACCCCGCCCAGGCAGTGAGCCACGTTACCTGGGGGCGCGACCCCACTCTCCTCTCCTCCTTCAGCGAACTGGGCCTTCCATGTAGAACTTCCTCAATGGGCCTCAGCGGCTCGGCCTGGCAGGTCAGCTTCTCCGGGGCTGCCGGTCCGGGCCGCAACAGTTAGGAAGGTCTCAGGAGGCCGCAGGGCACACGTACCGCACGCCCCTGAGATTACGTTACTCCGGGTGCACGTTCACCACAGCACACTCCGGGTTTCCTCTGGCACGAAGCCACACACACAACGCTGATGGGACTTCACGTTGACTCTGAGTGCACATTCACCAGGCACTCCTTCCTGCGGTCTCAGTTGGCACCAAGACACGCACACCGCGTTGCAGAGACTCACTTTATTCCGGTGCACACGATGATCAGCTGATCACCTCCACAGTCCCAGGTTGCACCAAAGCACGCACACTGCTTCAGTGAGACTTATTCCAACTCCGGTGCCCCGATATCCAGGCACTCTTCACCAACGCCTTCGGCCGCACCCCGACACGCTCACCGTGTCCGAGCCTCACTTCTCCTCCGGTGCACTCGCTGACCAGGCGCTCTTCACCAGCGCCTCCGGTGCACCCCGACATGCACCCTGCGTGTCCGAGACTCACTCCACTTCCGATGCACACGTTGACCAGGCACTCTTCACCAACGCCTCCTGTGCACCACGACATGCACCCTGCGCGTCCGAGACTCCCTTCACCTCCGATGCACCCGCTGACCAGGAGCTCTTCACCAGTGCCTGCGGTGCACCACGACACGCACCCTGCGCGTCCGAGTCTCACTTCACCTTCGATGCACACGTCGACCAGGCGCTATTCACCAATGCCTCCTGTGCACCACGACACACACCCAGCGCGTCCGAGACTCACTTCACCTTCAATGCACACGTTGACCAGGCGCTCTTCACCAACGCATCCTGTGCACCACGACACGCACCCAGCGCGTCCGAGTCTCACTTCTCCTCCGTGTGTCCAAGATCACAGGGCACACCTTCTGAGGGTCTCAAGCTGCC
This sequence comes from Calotriton arnoldi, assembly GCA_963921515.1. NCBI lineage: Eukaryota > Metazoa > Chordata > Amphibia > Caudata > Salamandridae > Calotriton > Calotriton arnoldi. The sequence goes on along the minus strand of CAWUFW010007171.1, from coordinate 660,090 downwards.
ACAACACGCGCCCACCGCGTCGCTTGAAACTTCTCCGGAAACTTTTATGTTCCTGTGTTTCCAAACAGGGAGCCAGCTCACCTCGGGCCCTTGGGGTAACAAGACACAGCACAAAGCACAGTCTTCTTCAAGCAGGGGGACCCAGCGCACACAGCACAGTCCCAACAGCCTCTTCCTTGGTTAAAACAGCAAACTGTAGACCAGCCCCAGATCACGAAGCAAGGGTCGGTCCTTCCCAGCAGTCTCTTCAGTTGTTCCTTCCTTAGCAGAGGTTCCTCTTGACCACGAAATGGGTCCAAGCCTTTTCAGTCTCAATCTATTTCTATTCCAACGTTCAGAGGTCTCAGCTCTCATAGTTATACCCCTAAATGTCTTTGAAGTTCGTTGTGCTCAGGGGTCCCTGACCCCTGCCTAAATCAGTTCTGGGTGTCTCCCTCCCAGTGTCACCTTTCTCCCTTTGATACTGGGGGTCTGGATCCTTAATCACTCAGCAGGAGATGGGTCAATTGTTTTATAGCCGCAACCCAGGCCTCTTCACCTCCCGGTGCTTTTACTCACCTACTCTCCAGATGCAGGTCAGCCTGGTGCCATCTCAACCCCTCCCTGGGTCAAGACCTCCCCGGCTCCTCTCCCCTCTCAGATCCAGACAGTCAATCCACATTCAGCAGAGACACACAGAAATGCTTAAAGCACAAAACTCAGCCGCTTTCTAAAAGAGTGGTTTCTGAACACACAGTGACAAAACCACTTTCACTTTTATGACGCTGTGAGTTCATACATACTAAACTTCACCTCTCCATTTTAAACTTATGGGAAACTAGGCTAACAAACACAATACCCAGCCTCCCCCATTCTGTCCTATGGGCAGGATGGCCTTTCACCAGTGAAAAAACGAAATGGAGTGTTTTTCACTGTCAGGACATAACACACACCTCAGTATATGTCCTGCCTTTTACTTACACTGCACCCTGCCCAGGGGTTACCCGGGACCTACCACAGGGGTGCCCACTGTTTACGCAAAAAAGTCCGTATTTATATAGCGCAGCTACTCACCCTTACGGGTCTCAAGGCGCTGGGGGCCGGAGTGGAAATTAAGTGAGCTATTGCCCAGAGTCACATGGTGCTGAGCTGAACTGCCGCCAGAGCCGGGGATCGAACCGTGAACCATGTGCTCCGAAGTCAGCTGCCCTTGCCGCTGCACCACACCTTACGCAAAAGGGAAAGTAAGGCCTGACAAGTGGTTGCACTTGTCAGGACAACATACTAACTTAGCAAACTGCGCGCAGGCCCTACACTGGAAGCCTGAGTTCCCATCTCCGCGCACCTTTGCATTACTAGCCCTGGCACACACAGTGCACATCACTAGGGACTTTACTAGTAAGGCAACATACCAATCATGGCCAACCAATTACCATTACACTTTACACAGGGAACACTTGTACTTTGACACTGATCAGCAGTGGCAAAGTACCCAAAGCATCTAAATTGGCAACTCTATGTCAGGAAAACGGTCTAGGGGGGAAAGCAAAAAGTTTAGGGAACTTTAGTCAAAAAGGCCAAGTCCTACAGTCCAACATTCCAATGTTTGTCTTTCAGGTTCTCTATTTGAATTTAGAACATTCCACCTTCAGTGGGTGGCATGTTCTGATAGCCTTATAGGCTTTTTGCCTTGGGCTATACCAGTTGTTAAATGCCCTCTCCCTTGAGTTCATGGTCTTTAACAACCGGTATAGCCCCCTGCAGTGGGCTATAAAGCTATATTAAGGACTCTCTCCCTCATAAGGACTCTCTCCCTCATTATAGGCTCTAGTTGACGGATGTAACTCTGTCAATGTCCCTTTAATGACTGGTATAGCCCTTTGTAGGAAGCCACAATGCTATATTATATCATAAAAATACAGGGCAAGAAGGGTAAATTGTAAATGTTACATTGACTGATATAAAAGTAAACACCAAGAGATAAGATTCTATATATTTCTAATAGTTCTGAGGATATAACACAAAGTGAGAAAAGCAGCAACACTGAGGAAAATGAAAAGAGGTGACAGCAGTATGAAACAAAGCACATGTAATGAATTCAATCGTACATGTTCAATTGTTGCTCCAAACCATGTGAAAATATGGGTCTTTGTTCATTAGTATTTATGTCAATTTTCCAGGCTAGGGTCAATAGATATCAATGAACAAACTTTCAATGATTTATTTTGCTTTAGAGCTCCAGTTTCTTAAGATATCCTTTCTCGTCATGCTCCGTGACTGAAGGTGGGTGGGGCTGAGTGGCTGGCGGACTCGTTCGGATTAGAGAAGAGGCAGCGGCTGCGGCTCGCAACCCCGAGCAGGGGGTAAGCGTTTTCGGGCATCCAGAGGCCAGGATGCCTGCCGCGGGACTCAAGTAAAGACGCGACTCGTGCATCTCCTGCATCGTCTCTCTTATTGGACTTCTCCCCAGCGCTGGGAAGCTGGAGCTGTGAGGCTGAGGCAAAGACGCCTCTGGAGGAGACACGTTAAGGGGCTACACCAAGAACACTGGCCGGAAGGAGCCTTTCTTTTATCTCTCCAGGAGATTCATTTTTTACGCAGGCTGCGGATTTTGGCGGCTGTAAATGCTTTCCGCTGGCGTGATCACAGAGGGAGGACATGTTGCAGCTCCTGGGCCCTTTACTCACTGAAACTGCAGCCATCTAAAGAGGTGAGACAAGGAGCAATCACCACTGGGAGACAAGGGCACCGAGTGAGACTAATAAAAACGTGAACTTAACTGCAGAACAGGCTATGGGACCATACCTTATTTTACTTCACTGAATTTTCTAAAAGTTTGATATATTCACATTAAGGCTTCAATAACACTCACGTGGGGTCTATATGGACTGAGAAAGGAAGGAGCATTAAGACTTCCCATTAGAGATAGACAGGTGGGGATAGGGTGCGGAAGCGGCCTAACTGGGTTGAGTGCGGCTTGTGCCCTCCTCATAAGCCTTCTTATACCTGGCTCGGTCACAAGGAAACAGGAATAAGATCTGAGGAATAATTAAGATGAAAAGAATTTCTCGAGATCCTAATGTGAAACCTCGTCTGATGGCAAACTCTGTAAAGGGTTCGAGAACACGTCGTAAGAGTCCACCTCTTAAAGACGTCGAGTTCAGGCTGTTCAGCGGAAGCTCACGAAAAGATTCGTCCAATAAGCTGGTAGATCTATCAAGCCTGTGAGGTACAGGTATTCAACAGAATCTTGATATACAGCAAGGTATTAATGCTCTCCAGGGATACGAAGATCAATCAGCGATGTGGCCCCCATTAACAACGAAGTCTCCGGGAGATCTTATTAATACCAATGAGCCTCTCCTTAGTCCAGCTAACCCAGCTTCTCTCTTATGCCAAGATAAACCTCCATTGGCAACACCTGTGTTATCGACAACTGAGGGACTCCTAGCGGACAAACAGTACATAGCCTGCTCACTCTCTTCAGGATCAAGTGCGAAGACACAGACACAGACTAACCTAAAAAGCTTCATTATATCTAAGCCCAAAGTAAGCCCCGCGACACAGGATGTGGGAAGCGCCCGGTTCTTGGACGCCTCCCTATTTACCACGGCAATGGAAGCTGCAACTGTAACACCAGACAAGACCCTGTCTAAGGATCCAATCACTCAGCGATCAGCTTCAACTTCATTAAACTCAAGGAACTTGGCTGCTATAGAAGATTCTACACAAACTCTTCTTTACCAGATTTTAACAGAGTTAAAATATATATGAAACTCTTCCAAGAAGAAGCTCAGAAAAGGACAGAATCGCAACTGAACTCAATTCAATGTCATTTTCAGCCGCTTACATCTCGAGTCACGGAAGCTAAACAGCATATATCTGATCTTGAAGATACTGCCCCCCGACAAGTGGATCAAGCAATTAAATTACCAACTGAACTAGCTAGTCTTCAATTTAAGGTAGATGACGCAGAAAATCGAGCCCGAAGATGTAATTTACGTATTACAGGGATTCCGGAAGGCTATGAGAAGGGGCAATGAATGGACATAGTCATCACGGACCTGGTTACCAAGTATGTCTGCCCAGAAGCTACAGCTCAGAAAACGGACCTTACGATTTTACGCGCGAATCGCGTTCCAGCAGTTCAATACCCAAACGCCAAATATCCGAGAACGATTATTGTGAACTTTGGGGATTTCAGAATAAAGGAAAAAATCCTAGCATGCGCAATCTGTGATAAAGGGTATCAGACAAGTGATAATTTCTCGTTTAAAATCATCTCAGATATATCTGCCCTTTCCGCCAAGTGCAGAAAGGAATTTAGAGGCATGGTTAACTGTTTTCAACAAGTAAGGGCTCCTGCGGGAATAGTTCAACAATCCAAATTGAAGGTCCTTCATAAGGGGAGAGTTCATATATTTCAATCAGCTGAAGTGGGGCAAGAGTTTCTCCATTCTTTACAACATTCAGGGGGCAGGAGGGACAAATGAATTATAGTTTGGAAAAGCACAGCTAGTTGTGCTGAAACTAGTTTATGTTCTCTCCTCTTCTCTCTCGCTCTTTCTCTTATTTCTCTTTCTTAGATCATCAGCCACTGGCTCAGCACCTTGGGTGCCATGTCACAGCACCCCAATGTAGGAAGGAGGGCGGGGTCACATGGGGTAGGAGGGTGGGTGGCAGGGTCACTTAGGGTTCAGGAGGGATCACTCGGGGAGCCCCAGACGGTGGAGGCTCCGACATTGAGGGGATCACGGAGGGGTTCACGGAAGGTAGGTGGTGGTAAGGGGGTTGGGTTCACAGGGACTGGGCGGTTTGGGAAAAAATAAAATATAGCAACATTTTTAGAGAAATGCAAGGGATCAAGATAATATTTTCTTTACTCTTATACTTAAATGTCAGCTAGACAACTAAAGATTATTTCTTGCAATGTAAATGGCTGTAATAACAGACTGAAGCGGCGTTCAATGTTGGCTTGGTTCAAGTATTTTCAAGCCGATATAATTTTTCTTCAGGAGACTCATTATAAGGAGGGGTAGCTAAGGGATAAAACCCCCGCTTTTGTCCAACATGAATTTTATGCTTCCTCGAATAGGGCCATTAGGGGAGTAGCCATACTAGTGAGTAAAAAGGTACAGAGTGATATTATAATGGTCCAAAGGGACAATAGCGCTAGGTGGCTTTGGTTACAGATGAAGATCTGTAATCAGTTATTCAATTTTGTTAGTTTATATGGCCCTATTGAAGACTCATCAGAGACGCTCCAGTCTTTATATGATTTTGCTATGCCTCAAACTGGATGTTTGGTTATTGGGGGCGACTTTAACTTGTTAATTGATCCAGCTATCGATTCCTCACGACATCAGAAAATGCAGACAAAACCTAAATCCATCAGGGTTTGCCAGGATCTAATACAGGACTTTAGGTTAGGCGATTGCTGGAGAGATAAATTTCCCCGTGAGAAGAAGTTCACTTTTCATTCTAAGAGGTACCCTTCATCATCGCGAACAGATTTTTTTCTTATTTCACATGCTCTTTTAAGCACTAAAGTTGAGATTATTAAAAATCCTTTCTCTGACCATGCGCTAATCTCAGTCCAATTTCAAATTCAAATTCAAGCTCGAATCGAGTTTAGATGGTCATTGGACAAGTCTCTCTTAGTGGATGAGCAATGGGTGGCCTTTATGCGCTCGATGTTAGAGGATTTTTTTTAACGGAATGTGGATACAGCTCCGGTTTTTGCAGTATGGGGTGCTCTCAAGGCTTTTTTTCGAGGGGAGGTAATTTCTTACAAAGCGTACAAAAGGAGAAAAGAGAATGAAGAAAGGTTCCAGCTAGAAAAACAATTCTCGATATCCACGGCTAAGTACTTAGCAGTACCTTCCTGGGAAAATAAAACTAAGCTTCATCAAACAAAATATAATCTACAAGACTTCTATATCTTTAAGGAGATTCTAGCACACTACGCTGTATTGCAAAAAAGATGTGAAGAGAATGAACATATAGGCAGATATCTTGCTTGGTCAGCAAAACGTAGGGCTAATAAGAGCATCATTAAAAAAATAAAAGACCCAGTCTCTGGGAGATATACATCTCATCCCCAGGAAATTTATGCTATCTTTCTTGAACATTATAGGGAGCTTTACTCTGATCCTCATAATACCTCAACAGAGGAAGCGGCTAGCTGGCTTAATTGAATCAACTGCCCCTCACTATCTCAGGAGCAAAAAGATTTGTTACTTGCGGAGATTACAGCTGAAGAAATTAATCATTGTGTGATGTCTTCACCCTCTGCAAAAGCAAGCGGGTGCGATGGGATCCCAATAGAATTTTATCAGCTTTTCCTACCTCAGCTTAGCTTTCTTTTGAGATTATTATTTAATGAAATTCTTAAAAGCGAAACGGTCCCGGTCTCTTTTACGCAAGCTGTAGTAGTCAGCTTTGTTAAAAAAGGAAAATCAGAGGACGATGTTAATTCCTATTGCCCGATAAGTTTACTTAATAACGACTACAAGATCTTTTCAAAGATTCTGGCTAGTCGATTATCTCAGGTGACTATCTCTCTATACATAGGGACCAGAATGGATTTGTCCCAGGTAGACTTTTAGCCACTAATACACACTACTTATGTCAATCAATTGATTATTTTAACACTAACAAAATTAAAGCAGTCATTTTAATGTTGGACTTAGAGAAAGCGTTCTACAGAGTTCAGTGGAATGTATTATTCGCTATTTTAAATAAATTTGCGGTTCCAGCGGAATTCTGTCGAGCAGTGAGAAACCTTTACTTAGGCGCCCAGGCGTCCATCATTATAAATGGGAAAAAGGCCGGTAACAACTCTATTAATCGGGTAACGCGTCAGGGCTGCCCTCTTTCTCCAACACTTTTTTCCTTTTTTTTGGAACCACTAGCCTGTGCGATAAGGCAGGACTGTTCGATCTTACCTCCGATCCCTGGCTCCGCTAAACTTAAGCTGTTTGCTGATGACATGGCTCTGTATTTAGCTGCCGAGGAAGATAATATCCTTCGTACCCTACCCAAAATAAGCAAATTTACAGCTATTGGGTGTTACAAAATAAACCATGCAAAGTCAGAGGCCCTGTTTTTTAATTGTTCCCCGGCTATATTACCTCTCTAAATGCAAGGACAAAATCCAATGACTCAATCTATAAGGTATCTAGGAATATTTGATACCTCCCATCTGGAATATTTGTTCTCGCTTAATTTTATTCCTACTTTTAATAAGGTGCGTAATCTGTTGGCACAATGGAAGGACCTTCTCCTAACAATTATGGGACGAGTGGCGCTTATTAAAATGAATATACTACCCTTTTTTAATTTTTATTTTCTAACTTGATGGTTAAGGTCCCTCAGTCCTTTTTTGGGCAAATTAACTCTGAAAAGGATGTTTCATATGGCAAGGTAAAAACCAAGACTGAAATTAGAAACATTACAACTAGATGTCGAAGATTGAGGTCTTACACTACCTAATTTTCAATTATATTACCAAGCCTCACTAATCAATCAGTTAAATTACAATGACTCAGAAGAGATGTCTCCCGATAATTATTTTTTGGCTTTAATGCTAGGGGAAATGGAGATCGCTCTTGCTCCCTTTTTGCGAATTCCTAAGCTTCCGTAAAAATCACGGTAACAAATTCCCAGGATCATAGCCTCTCAATTCCAAAAGGTCTGGGAGACATTCGATATCCCTTGGTTACACCCGCAGTTGAGATTAGTTGAATGCCTCTCCTTGGGACTTCGTATGTCTATTTGGACTTGTGAACTTTGGGCAAAATCCGGGTTTTTTAAACTTCAGGATTTTTTTTAAATGATAGATTGAAAACCTGGCAGGAAATTAGGGAGCACAATAGCAATATTAAGATGTCTCTTTTTTTTTTTAGCTATTTTCAGATAAATAAATTTTGCTAGGGGTTAAGAAATTCAGACAGCTGTAAAGGCTTACTTTTAAGCAAAGCTCATCTCATACTTAAAGTCAGTGGAATTGGGAATTGGTATAAACTGCATAAGTCTACTCAGAATGAGCGAATGGTGCTAAACCACCTAGAAACAATCCCTGAGTCAATTGGCTGTCGTCTTAATTTCCAACAATGGCAAAGCTTCAATAAAATGAGTTGTAAAGCGGTAAGAGCAGCTAATTTAAGGAGGATGGCATTTTTCAGCAAATGGTTGATTTATTTCACTCCAGCCAAACTCCATAACATTTATCCAGCAGTCGACCCTCGATGCTTTAGGTGTCAACAGGCAATAGGAGATTGGCTACATGTGGTATTTACATGCACCCAGGTTATGAACTTTTGGGAAAATATTTTTTCAGAAGTTGGAAGAACACTGGCAGTCGATCTTCCTCACGAGGCATATTCAGCCCTCTTAGGCCGAGTAGAAGCTCGAAATGCATTTACTTTACCTCAACGTCAATTTATTTTTATCTCCACTTTGGTTGTAAGATCATTAATTTTGTCTTACTGGAAATCAGCAGTAATACCAACAATCTCCCAATGGTTAATTAAAATGCATAGAATTTTTTAAGCGGGAAAGGTGTGCTCTGTAATCAGATTGAATAGAATATGGAAAGAATGGAAATAATTATTTTTTTTAGAGGTAGGCCAGTATGCTGATAAGGTATAAGATATGTCATCAATGTAATATTTATGAGTAATTTTTTAAGGATTTATCATGTCCATGTATTGATTTATTATATGTATTTCGATCTCCATATGCACTTTATGTAAAGTTCTGAAGAAGTAATATGAAATGTTTTTTATGCTACATTGAAAATAAAAATATATATATTAAAAAAATATATAATCCTTTATGCATTTATTAGACTTTTTGAGATCCAGAGAACAGAGGCATAGTCTAGGGCAATGACCTTCAAACTTTGTAACACTCAGCCCTTACCGCGGCTCAAAATATTTTCATCCTTCAATTTTGTTGGACACTCAAGCGGATGCTGGCGTGGTAAAGAAAGCTTGTTAAATTCTGGTCTAGTAGAGACTGTACAGGGGGACTTTAGTTATAAGATTGAGCCCTCCCCTGTGTCTCTTTTCTTATTTTATTGACCCCTCACTGTTTCGTTCATGTCACTGATGGCTCCTTCACCAGCAATAGCCACATCATGAGTCACAGCACACCTCTCTTATTACGGCCTGCATCATCACCCAGTTATACCACAATGATCCACATTCTCTTTGCTGTTAACTTCTCCCATAAGTATCCATCTTGCACTGCAATGTCTTCCTTTTGCATCACTGCACACCTGTCTTATTACTGTCCAGATCGCATGTAGTGCTCCACCTCTCCCAACACTGGCCCTTTTTCTGTCAGGGTGCACCTCTGTCCTGACATTGCCCATCCATCATGCCAATATCCACCTCTTCAGTCACTTCCCCTCTCTGCTATTGCTGCCCCACTTTCCAGACAATGTGCACTTCTCCCATAAATGCCAATTACTTCTGTCAGTGTCCACCTTTCCTGTTACTGCAGAATCCTCAATGACTGCCTCCCACATTCATTGCTTCCCATACCCTACTTCATGGCCTACCTTCTCCATCACTGCTCATATCCACCTCTTCTGAATATTTTCCCCTGTCACTGTAGCTTCACCTGTCAAGGTTCATCTCCCCTATCATGCCATCTCCTTTCTTAATTCTCTCACCTCACTCATCAATTCACTTTCTGTCTCCTTTCTTTCACTGTACACCAATCCAACCACTTCCCTGTCTCCTGTCATGGCCCATTTCTACATCGACCTTCTCACATGCCGATGCCCCACTCTTATTGCTGCCAACCTCTACCACTCTTGTCACTCAGTCTTCAATATTACAGCCTTCTTCCAATCACTACCCAGCCTCAGGTGCCTCTGAAACATTGGCAGTGCGGAGGCAGAGTTGGCCTGGTATATGAATTATTTGCTTTAGCAATATTAGCCTGCAGCATATGACTTACTCTTCCTCAGCACTGTCAGCCAGAACTAAATCTCACTATACCTTCCTTGTGACGTGCCTTGATGAACCTCATGGTGTGTCCCACCTCTCCTCAAACCTATACTGCCTGTACCCAGCTCTTGGTATAATTATTTGAGAAAGCAGGAGTGATGTTTCACCAGAACAAGCACAACTGCCATAAAAAATAACCTGAAACAAGCTTAACCCACACAATGACATTGGCAAACCTATTGCTATCATTGTGTGGGATTGCCTTATTTTGGGTCTTTTTTTATATGCAGCTGTGCATGCTCCAAATACATTTGAATAAATAATAAAAAAAATATGGCACACTTACTATTTCTTTGTTGTGGGACTAGTGTGCTCTCTCGGCATGGCGCCTCCCTTGAAGACCACTGGTCTAGGTAGTTAAGATGAGATAAATTGGTGAGAATGATGACAACCAGGGGCAAAGCAAAACAGGCATTTGTGGTCAATATGGTCCTCAGTTTCATTTTTGCATACGTTGCACCTGTAAAGTATGAGCGGCACTGGTAAGCTCTTAAGTAAATTTCTGAAGAATAAGTGAAAGTCGGAGGCTGGGCTCCAACTCTCTGTTGGTTTTTAAATCTAATGAGTGTATATTGGCTGCAAGTTTACCTTGAGGTTTTATTCCCTTTCTGATATTGGTATTGCAAATAAGGATAGAAATGGGAGACTTTATTCAAATTCTAGTCAAAGAAAATCGGACCTTGAAGAAGACCCAGCATATAGTTGTGAGAGAGTTTATGTTTATTAACGTAGTGCTTAAAGTAACTTTGATATGTAAGTAGCTCCACAATTCTCTAAGGTGCAAGTTTTAGGATTTCCTTGGTTCTCAGAAGGAGAAAAAAATGATTGTGAATCAGCTGAATAAAATAAAGATTATGAAGGTTAATTCAATCCTGCCAATTAATTCTTTCTTTGTAATAGTGATGACTAGACTATTCCAGAAACAGTAAAATTCAGGCTTTTTGGTATTAAACCTTTTGTGTTTTGCTTTAATTCTAAATGATCATGTAGCAAATTTTATTGTATTTACAGTTGCAATTGATTTGATTTTGTTAGCAAAAAGTGCTATTTAGAGAGACATATCATTAGTGAAAATTCCTCAATGTGGATCTATTTAGCGGGTTCTTGTATAGTTTGTGTAAGTCAGGGTTTGAGTTCGTAAATAAGGAAGCTGCTGTGATACCTCTCAAGCTCAGGAAAGTCAAAGGCTTTGATTTGACATTTCAATTCCATACTGATTGTTGAAACTCTGGGGCTGTGGTTATCTTTGTGTAGGAACTTGGTAGGTGAGAAAGTAAATGCATAAATATGGGCTGGATGCACATTTTTATAGTGCTAGGTTGTGCCCACAAAAATAGGCCATAAGCTATGCCCTCTATCAGTTGCTTCTTTGACATGGACCAATACATATGTAACATTTATCTCAACTATAGAACAAATGTTCTTATTAAATATGATGGCCAGACAACGTATTTGATCTTTGGACCATTGATATTGCAAGAATTCTGAATTAGTTTGTATGGCTGCAGGTAAAAAAGGATTCTTGTTTAATATTGACTAGTTAATCGTGCAAACTGCAAAAGATCCAACGCTGTTAATGAGAAGTAAGAAAAAAGAGTCACAAGCATCTCACCTGCAAAGAAGGCTTGAAGGCTTTCTCTCCACTTTAATCACCTGTATGATAACAACGTGTCTGATAGAGACCGTAAGAGTTCCGAGGGCTAAAGCAAATGGAAGAGGTGTGAGGCAGCTACCTTGTTGAGTAATCCTTTTGATGTGGATTGGTTGAGATTTGACATTGGTGACAATAACTGATTTTGAACGTTGATAAAGGGCTTGATGAGAGGCACAAAAAGTTCTTCTGGGTTGCATTTGTTCAAGATTTTAAAAAGATATTTACAGTTGATAAACCTTTTTCTTTTTTTGTGTGAAAAGAACATCTGGTTAACTGTGTGTTTTCCCCACCATTTACTATTGTTTGAGATAATGGCAAATAGAATTGTATAGGGGAATGAACAAAAAAGTAACTTCTGGTGCAAATGCATCACAATGTATGTAGTTTCTCAGGAGACAATAGTTGTTAACCCCTGGGGACTTCTGACATTTCTAAAAGTACGTTTTCATGGAGGGTGAGGCAATACATTATAGACAATGCCAGGAGTCTGCTTAGTAAATGTTAGAAATGGGATCTCTAGTTGGCAAGGGCTTGCACCTTTGTCCAAGTAGGGACCCTTCTTCCTAGTCAGGGTAAGGGTGTTACACTCGTGAAGTAACCCCTGCTCACCCTCGTGGTAGCTTGGCACGAGCAGTCAGGCTTAATTCAGAGGCAGTGTGTAAAGCATTTGCACATAACCAACAGTAATACAGTGTAGGCACTACAAACGGACACCACACCAGTTTAGAAAAATAACCAATATTTTATATACTCAAGACAAGACCAATTACGACGAAAATCCACAATACTATACTTTAAAAACGAATACTTGATAAGGTAACTTCTTCTTTGCAAGAATAGTTAAAAAACAAAGTTCTTACGAGTCGGTAGCTCCGTCCGAGCCTACCGTGATGCTGAAAACCACAGAGTCTAACAGTTCCAGCCGACCGCGTCGATACGGGCCAGCAGAGTCATGAACAGACTCGGTTACAGTACCTTTCTCGTTGTGGCTGGTACGGAGTGTACGAGCCGGTCGGTGTTCGTCGCGGTTGCGGTGCAAGACGGAGCGATGCAAGGTGCGGTGTCCCTCGATGCGGTGCAGGCAGCGGCTCGATGAGCGTCGGGTAGACGGAGTCGGTGAGTCCAAGGCGTGCGATGCAGGGTGAGACGATGCTCGATGCGGTGCTGACAGGTTGCGATGCAGGCGACCAAGCCGGAGTGCGGGAGCTGGCGTCGGACAGCGGTGCGAGTCGGAGCGGTGCGTCGCAGACGTGCGAGCGGTGCCCCAAATGCGATGCGGTCACGACCCTTGAGCCAGTTGCAGCGACCGGGTCGGTCAGGTCCGGCTGGTTCAGTGAAGCGATGCGATGCGAACTGCGGGGCCCACAGGTCACGGTGCAAGCAGCGGCTCGGTGTTGGCGGCGTCGGACGTCGCCCACGGTGAGACCAGGGTTGCGATGCGAAGCGGGGCGATGCGGTCTGCGGTGCAAACAGGTCACCGGCCAGGGATGGATTCGGTTGACGGCGTCGGTTGCGGTTCCCTTCCTCTGTGGCAACTGAAACAGCGTTCCAGAAGCGGTACCCAGAGGCTTGTGAAGTCTTTGCAGTCCCTGAGACTTCTTAACAGGAGGCCAGCTCGGTTCCAGGCCCTTGGAGATACTCAGCACAAGTTTGTAGAAAGTTCAGTCCAGTCCTTTCACTGCCCAAGGCAGAAGCAGCAGCTGCAGGCCAACCCAACAAAGCAACAACACAGCAAAGGGGCAGTACTCCTCCTGGCAGCTCTTCCAGCGCTTCGTCTTGGCAGGTTCCTTGATTCCAGCGAGATCTAAATTTATGGGGTCAGGGCCCCAATATTTATATCCCAAATTCCTTTGTTCTCTGAAGGCAGAGAGGCCTTTGCCTAGTCCAAACCAGTTCTGGAGCACTTTGTTGACAAGTCTCCGTCCCTTCTTTCAGTGAGTAGACCAGGGACATCAGACGCACCACAGGAGGTGGAGCCAGCATTGTGGGAGGGAAGGCACTGTCCTATTCAGGGCCCAGGTGCGACCCCTCCCCCATCTACATGTAGACCTTGCTATTCAGCCCTGTGCTGACTCACCCTGTCTCCTGGCATCCCCCAGCCCCTGTCACTCACATTCCAGACAAGGAATACACAACCTCGCGGAGGCAGGCTTGGATGGTTAGACAAGAAAATACCCACTTTCTAAAAGTGGTATTTTCAAACACAGAATGTTAAAACCAACTTCACTAAAAGATGCATTTTATCATTCTGAGTCCAGGCATACTAAACTCGAATTTCTACCATGTTCCCGGGGTCAGTTAGGATTATAAGCTGTAATAATCAAAACTGCCCGTTCTGGCCTATGGGGAACAGGTAGCCTTGCAATAGTGAAAAACGAACTAGGCTGTAATTCACTATCAGGACATGCCACACACACCCGGGCATGTCCTACCTTTCGCATACAACGCACCCTGCCCACAGGGGTACCTTGGGCCTACCTTAGGGGTGACTAACATGTAGCAAAGGGAAGGTTTAGGGACTTGCAAGTGTGTGCACTTGCCAAGTCGACATGGCAGCCCCAGGCTGCGCACAGGCTCTGCAATGGCAGGCCCGAGTTACACTTTACGGGCTGTTTGCGTGGGTGGCACAATCCAGTGCTGCAGCCCACCAACAGCATTTGGTCTATAGGCCCTGGCACTCGCAGTGCACTTTACAAGGGACTGACACATAAACCAAATAGGCCAATCATGGAAACACCAATCCATAACACATTTTATACAGGAGCACTTGCACTTTCCCACTGGACAGCAGTGAGGAAAGTGCGCAGAATCATTACACCAGCAAAAATAGAGTCAAAACCGGGAGGTCAGAAAGCAAAAAGTCAGGGGAAACACGCCAAAAGATGCCAAGTCTAACACATGTCCCCTCCAGCTGAAAGTAGGGAGAACTACCCAACCCCATTGGAGTTCTCTTCACTAAGGCGGAAGAACCTGGACAGACCATCTGCGTTGGCGTGTTCTGTACCAGGACGGTGTTCCACCGTAAAGTCCATTCCCTGTAGGGAGATGGACCACCTCAGCAGTTTTGGATTCTCACCCCTCATTTGCATCAACCATCTGAGGGGCCTGTGGTCTGTCTGAACCCGGAAGTGAGTCCCAAACAGGTATGGTCTCAACTTCTTCAGCGCCCAGACCACAGCAAAAGCTTCCCTTTCTATGGCACTCCACCTCTGTTCCCTGGGGAGTAGTCTCCTGCTAAGGAAGACTACAGGCTGATCCAGGCCCTCTTCGTTCAGTTGTGAGAGCACCGCTCCCACACCATGCTCTGAAGCGTCAGTCTGCACGACAAATTCTTTGGAGAAGTCAGGTGCCTTGAGCACGGGCGCCGTGCACATGGCTGCCTTCAGGGCATCAAAAGCTTTCTGGCAGGACTCAGTCCAGATCACTTTCCTGGGCTGCCTCTTAGAGGTCAGCTCTGTTAAGGGGGCAACGATGGTGCCATAGCCCTTAACAAATCTCCTATAGTAGCCGGTGAGACCTAAGAAGGCTCTCACCTCTGTCTGGGTCTTGGGGGCTCCCAAGCCAGAATGGTGTCAATCTTGGGTTGTAGGGGCGCCACCTGGCCGCTTCCTACCTGGTGTCCCAAGTACACCACAGAACCCTGCCCGACCTGGCACTTACTGGCCTTGATCGTGAGGCCTGCACCTTGCAGAGCCCTCAACACTTTCTCAAGGTGCTGTAAATGTTCTTCCGAGCTGGAACTGAACACAGCAATGTCATCCAGGTAGGCGGCACTGAAATCCTCCAGCCCGGCCAACACCTGATTGACCAACCTCTGAAAGGTGGCAGGGGCATTCTTCAACCCAAAGGGCATCACCCGGAATTGGTAATGACCTTCTGGGTTTGAAAATGCTGATCTCTCCTTGGCCCCATCGGTTAAGGCAATCTGCCAGTACCCAGACGTCAAATCAAACGTGCTGAGGAACCGGGCAGCTCCAAACCGATCAATGAGCTCATCAGCTCTGGGGATGGGGTGCGCGTCAGTCCTGGTGACGGCATTGAGCTCACGGTAGTCCACACAAAACCGGAGTTCTGGAGTGGCACCGGGCGCCGCAGCCTTTGGGACCAAGACCACTGGGCTGGCCCAAGGACTGTGGGAGGGCTCAATCACCCCTAACGCCAACATCTTAGAGACCTCCTCCTTGATGCTGGCTCTGACCCGGTCAGTCAACCTGTAAATCTTGTGCTTCACAGGAGGGCTGTCACCGGTGTCCACGTCATGGGTACACCAGTGAGTAACACCGGGGGTCAGAGAGAACAGTGGGGCGAACTGTCCCCAACTGGCGACAGTCCCCCTGCTGCTCCTGAGTCAGAGCAGGGGAGAGGATCACACCCTCTACTGACCCATCATGCTCCTTGGTAGACAGGAGGTCAGGGAGAGGCTCACTCTCCTCTTCCACCCCATCATCTGTCGCCAAGAGCATACTCACTTCGGACCTCTCGAAGTGGGGCTTGAGGCGGTTCACGTGAAGGACCCTCAAAGGGTTCCTTGGAGCCTGCAAATCCACCAGGTAGGTGACGTCACTTTTGCGCTCCTTTACCTCATATGGCCCAGTCCACTTGTCCTGCAAGGCACAAGGTGCCACTGGGGCCATGACCCACACTTTTTGCCCAGGTTGAAATTCGACCAGAGTGGCATTCTGGTCATACCATCTCTTCATTTCTTCCTGGCTTGCTTCTAGGTTCGCCTGAGCGAGTTTCCTGAAGCGGGCAGTTTGGTTTCTAAAGGCCAGCATGTAGCTAAATACATCCTGGGGAGTTTTCCTGGGAGCTGCCTCCCAGCCTTCCTTTACCAAACTCAGAGGTCCTCTGACAGGGTGGCCATACAGGAGCTCAAAGGAGCTGTACCCAAGAGACTTCTGAGGCACCTCCCTGTATGCAAAGAGTAGGCATGGCAAGAGGACGTCCCACTTACGCCTCATGTGTTCTGTTAGACCCTTGATCATGCCTTTCAAGGTCTGGTTGAATCTCTCCACCAGACCGTTTCCTTGTGGGTGGTAAGGAGTGGTGAACTTGTAGGTTACACCATACTCCTTCCACAGGGATGTCATATACTTCGATATGAAATTGGTCCCTCTATCAGAAACCACCTCTCTGGGGAATCCCACACTGGAAAAGATCCCCATTAACGCCCGGCCCACCACTGGCGCCGTCGTTGTCCTGAGAGGGATTGCCTCCGGGTACCGGGTGGCATGGTCCACCAAGACCAGGATGTACCTGTTGCCCATGGCTGTCTTGGGATCCAGTGGCCCCACAATATCCATCCCTACCCTTTCAAAGGGTGTTCCAACAACAGGAAAAGGTTGGAGAGGAGCTTTGACCTTCCTCCCACTCTTACCACTTGCCTGGCAAGTTTGGCAAGACCTACAGTGTGCATCTGACTGCCTTCGCATTTGGGGCCAAAAGAAGTGGGTGACAAGCCTGTCAAAGGTCTTGTCCTGCCCCAAATGTCCTGCCAAAGGCACGTCATGAGCCAGACCCAGTAGGAAGGTCCTGAAGCGCTGGGGTACCACCAGCACACGGGCTGACCCAGGCTCAGCAACCTTAGTCTCACTGTATAGGAGACCACTATCCCAGTAGATCAGATGTGACCCGGACTGATTACCAGCTGCCTGGTCTGCAGCCTGCCGCCACAGACCCTCCAGAGTAGGGCACTCGTTCTGCTCCCTGCAGAACTCCTCCCTGGTGGGACCCCCTTCTTGCTGCCAATGGGTCAGCTCAGAGATGTCTCCCAGTTCGGCTACCTGCTCCCCTGTAGGCACCGGGGCGTCCCCCTCGAGGTCCGCCTCCTCCCGGTCCGTGGGAACTTCGGGGCCGGTTTCCCGCGCCCCCTGCCCTTTCTCTTGGCAGAGACTTGGGCCACTGTTCCAGGCTCCAAGTCCTCTTGATCACCCTTTCTGGCTGCCATTGACCGAGTAGACACGCATGCCCACTCTGGCAACCCAAGCATCTCCAAGTGAGACCTGAGCTCAACCTCCTTCCATAAGGACTGCTCGAGGTCGTTTCCTAGCAGACAATCTACAGGCATGGTAGGGCTCACAACCACCCTCAAGGGACCTGAGACCCCCCCATTCAAAGGGAACCTGCGCCACCATACATTGGCGCTCTGAGTTGTCTACAGCAACTACTTGGTGGAATGCCCCGGGGACTACTTGCTTCTCAGACACCAGGTGACACCGGACTGAGGTCACACTGGCTCCCGTGTCTCTGAGAGCCTCTACCCTGTTCCCATTGATGGTCACCCAGGTGCTATATTTCTTTGTGTTAGGGGGCACCTGGTTTCCTGGGACCATCTCACTGTCCCCTAGTGAGACAAGGGTCATTTCTGCGGGATCCCCACCCTCCTGTGGGCACCCCTCCTCCCCAAGCGCTACACTAGCCAACACTTTGGACTGTCCACCGGTGGGTGGCTGTGTCCCCTTTGGGCACTTGGGGTCCCCCTTAAAGTGACCTACCTGGTCACATGCATAACACTTGCGGGGGCCGGTCTCAACAGGCTTCCCTGTGGAGACCCCTTCCTTCTTATCACCGGGGGGCTGGGAACCTTTACCCTGGGTACTAGTTTGGGGCCCTTTAGAGAACTCCTGTGCTTTACCCTTGTCCCCCCACCTTTCTGCTGGGGACCCTGCCCACCCTTGGCTGAGTCTCCCCAAACGCTTTCTTGTGGACCCTGGTACTCACCCAGCGGTCCGCTTCCATAGCAAGCTTCCTGGGGTCAGTTAGCTTACTATCAACTAGGTGCTGGCACAGATCTGCAAAACATAGACTAGACAAGTGCTCCCATGCAATCAAGTTGTAGAGCCCCTGAAAATCTGTTACACTACTGCCCTTTACCCAACCATCCAGAGACCTGCAGAACACATCCACACATTCCAACCAAGTGTTGGCATCAGACTTCTTACTGGACCTGAACTGATCCCTGTACTTTTCAGGAGTAAGACCATACTTCGTGAGAAGGGCATCCTTCATGTCAGCATAGGTGAAGTGATACCCCTTACCCAAAGCTATCAGAGCATCCCTTGCTTCTTCAGGGAAAAGTGGCCACAATCCTGCTCCCCAATTCTCCTCAGGGACCCCATTCATGTGTATGGCTGCCTCATAACCCTGAAACCACCTTTGTATGTCATCCCCCTTCTTGAACTCCTTGCCTACGTTCTTGGGAATGTGCACAATCCTGTCTGCCTTTCTGGACGAATTGCTGCCACCATCTGAGCCTGACTTACTCCTAAGTTCTAGCTCCTTCAGTTCTCTCTCGTGCTCTAAGAGCATCTTCCTCTCCTCTATGGCCAATCTCTTCTCCTCCCGCTCACTCTCCAGCCTGAGCTTCTGCAGCTCAAACTGCCTTGCCTCCCGCCTGTCCTCCAGCTCCTCTGGGGACAGACTGCTGCTGCCTGACCTGGCGGGTTCCCCCCTACCCAAAAGCACATCCACCCTGGAAATAGGCTACTTCACCTCCTCACTGGGATTACCAGGCTGCCCACTGGCATGTCTGGCTGCTACCCAGGCCCTCAGCACCTTCTGTAGCTCCTCCTTCCTTGTGAGGCCTTTAATTTGGACTTTCAGGTTTTTACAAATCGCTCGTAGCTCCTTTACGGCATAGGATTCCAACCTATCCTCCTCAAAGATAACTTCCAGAGATGCAACGGATGATGCAATTGATTCAGGCATGACAAAAGTAGTGAGTTGAAAACTGGCAAGACCAAAAATAGGCCAAAGGAAAAAGAACCAGTATGTGGTACGTAATGGTCTGCGATATGGTAGTAGTGCACACCAATCACTGTAAGTCAAGTGCAAACACAAGTCCTATCCTCACCGCTGACAACCAATGTTAGAAATGGGATCTCTAGTTGGCAAGGGCTTGCACCTTTGTCCAAGTAGGGACCCTTCTTCCTAGTCAGGGTAAGGGTGTTACACTCGTGAAGTAACCCCTGCTCACCCTCGTGGTAGCTTGGCACGAGCAGTCAGGCTTAATTCAGAGGCAGTGTGTAAAGCATTTGCACATAACCAACAGTAATACAGTGTAGGCACTACAAACGGACACCACACCAGTTTAGAAAAATAACCAATATTTTATATACTCAAGACAAGACCAATTACGACGAAAATCCACAATACTATACTTTAAAAATGAATACTTGATAAGGTAACTTCTTCTTTGCAAGAATAGTTAAAAAACAAAGTTTGTACGAGTCGGTAGCTCCGTCCGAGCCTACCGTGATGCTGAAAACCACAGAGTCTAACAGTTCCAGCCGACCGCGTCGATACGGGCCAGCAGAGTCATGAACAGACTCGGTTACAGTACCTTTCTCGTTGTGGCTGGTACGGAGTGTACGAGCCGGTCGGTGTTCGTCGCGGTTGCGGTGCAAGACGGAGCGATGCAAGGTGCTGTGTCCCTCGATGCGGTGCAGGCAGCGGCTCGATGAGCGTCGGGTAGACGGAGTCGGTGAGTCCAAGGCGTGCGATGCAGGGTGAGACGATGCTCGATGCGATGCTGACAGGTTGCGATGCAGGCGACCAAGCCGGAGTGCGGGAGCTGGCGTCGGACAGCGGTGCGAGTCGGAGCGGTGCGTCGCAGACGTGCGAGCGGTGCCCCAAATGCGATGCGGTCACGACCCTTGAGCCAGTTGCAGCGACCGCGTCGGTCGGGTCCGGCTGGTTCAGTGAAGCGATGCGATGCGAACTGCGGGCCCACAGGTCACGGTGCAAGCAGCGGCTCGGTGTTGGCGGCGTCGGACGTCGCCCACGGTGAGACCAGGGTTGCGATGCAAAGCGGGGCGATGCGGTCTGCGGTGCAAACAGGTCACCGGCCAGGGATGGATTCGGTTGACGGCGTCGGTTGCGGTTCCCTTCCTCTGTGGCAACTGAAACAGCGTTCCAGAAGCGGTACCCAGAGGCTTGTGAAGTCTTTGCAGTCCCTGAGACTTCTTAACAGGAGGCCAGCTCGGTTCCAGGCCCTTGGAGATACTCAGCACAAGTTTGTAGAAAGTTCAGTCCAGTCCTTTCACTGCCCAAGGCAGAAGCAGCAGCTGCAGGCCAACCCAACAAAGCAACAACACAGCAAAGGGGCAGTACTCCTCCTGGCAGCTCTTCCAGCGCTTCGTCTTGGCAGGTTCCTTGATTCCAGCGAGATCTAAATTCATGGGGTCAGGGCCCCAATATTTATATCCCAAATTCCTTTGTTCTCTGAAGGCAGAGAGGCCTTTGCCTAGTCCAAACCAGTTCTGGAGCACTTTGTTGACAAGTCTCCGTCCCTTCTTTCAGTGAGTAGACCAGGGACATCATACGCACCACAGGAGGTGGAGCCAGCATTGTGGAGGGAAGGCACTGTTCTATTCAGGGCCCAGGTGCGACCCCTCCCCCCCATCTACATGTAGACCTTGCTATTCAGCCCTGTGCTGACTCACCCTGTCTCCTGGCATCCCCCAGCCCCTGTCACTCACATTCCAGACAAGGAATACACAACCTCGCGGAGGCAGGCTTGGATGGTTAGACAAGAAAATACCCACTTTCTAAAAGTGGTATTTTCAAACACAGAATGTTAAAACCAACTTCACTAAAAGATGCATTTTATCATTCTGAGTCCAGGCATACTAAACTCGAATTTCTACCATGTTCCCGGGGTCAGTTAGGATTATAAGCTGCAATAATCAAAACTGCCCGTTCTGGCCTATGGGGAACAGGTAGCCTTGCAATAGTGAAAAACGAACTAGGCTGTAATTCACTATCAGGACATGCCACACACACCCGGGCATGTCCTACCTTTCGCATACAACGCACCCTGCCCACAGGGGTACCTTGGGCCTACCTTAGGGGTGACTAACATGTAGCAAAGGGAAGGTTTAGGGACTTACAAGTGTGTGCACTTGCCAAGTCGACATGGCAGCCCCAGGCTGCGCACAGGCTCTGCAATGGCAGGCCCGAGTTACACTTTACGGGCTGTTTGCGTGGGTGGCACAATCCAGTACTGCAGCCCACCAACAGCATTTGGTCTATAGGCCCTGGCACTCGCAGTGCACTTTACAAGGGACTGACACATAAACCAAATAGGCCAATCATGGAAACACCAATCCATAACACATTTTATACAGGAGCACTTGCACTTTCCCACTGGACAGCAGTGAGGAAAGTGCGCAGAATCATTACACCAGCAAAAACAGAGTCAAAACCGGGAGGTCAGAAAGCAAAAAGTCAGGGGAAACACGCCAAAAGATGCCAAGTCTAACAGTAAACAAAAAGCAAAATCATCAAATTTCAAAGGTTTCTAATGCATAATACATTTTCGTATAGGGATGTGGAAATCAAACTTTTTTGGCCCTATTTCACAAAAAATTACAATATGTTTTACAAAAGTTACTTATCTGTGTTTTGCTTGAAAATTGATCACAAGGGCACACTCAGAAAACATGGGAGATACCAGGAGATGACTGGTTCAAAGAGACAATTTGTTCTTCAAGGTATTTGCTGCTCAAGCCATTTTCTTGTGGACAAAAATTATGCATAATTTGTAGATGAAAAAAATCACCTCTGCCTCATTTTCTACCTGCACATCAGAAAAAATCTTTCCAAGTCCATGCAAACTTTCTGAGATGTATATGAATTTAATCTATTTCTAAGTTGGCTAAAATTAATTAAAAATAACAAAGCAATGAATTAGTCTATATTTAAATAATTATTTGTGCTCTCATTTGCAAAAAATATGTTAGCTGATACAAATAATATACAATATCACATGATATGATATAATATATTTGTAATTTAGAATATATTTGTGTAATTAAACTAAAAACACAACAATGATGTGATGTATAAATAATGTACTATAATGGTATGATGTTATTTCAACATAATATATATATATATATTTAGTCTATAAATAATAAAACATTGTTCGTTTATATAAAATGCAATTAAATTTGAAATGATCATTATCACATTGACTAGAATACACTTCTGTAACTGTGTGAAATAATTGGAAAATGTTAATAAAAACTGTCAACTTATTTTGGTATTTTATTTCATATTATTGATGAATCAAATATGTGTGATAAAAATGATACATTACTTTTATAAAGTTTTATTAGCTAACCCCTGCACTTACCTAAACTCTTTGAATCTCTATTCTTTAATCTTTAAGGACTGGCTGTCACTAGATGTTTCAAACAAAAATATCTTTATAAGTCGTTCAAAGATTGTTACTAGTGTGTTTGGGGCACACACACGCTGGCTATTTGGAAATCATAAGTAGTTATTCATGCAATTAACATTTTTACACTTAATTTCCTTGCAGTTTTTTGTTACTAGGTCCCCTTCTACTTTCACTTCTATTTCCTGCAAACTGTGTCAACTCCCTGAGACTCTTAAACACTATGCAGTGACATTGCATCTGTTGTTGTTCACCACTGTCAACAGGTATTTGTCTTTTGCTGACAAACTTACACTACATATTAAGTCAATATGATATTTTATTATAGATTATGCAAGCCACAATGTTTTTGTTCCCCTGCATAGTGTTAAAATGGGATCTACCACCTTTGCTACAGCACTTGGTAACGTTTGTTCTATCATGTTCTGGGTGGACCTTTCTTCTTCCTCTTTGAAACACCTGAAACGTAAGCAGGTCATGATGTCATCAAAGTTCATTTTTGTTAGCCAGTGGTGCGCTTATTGTAGGCATGTATCTTTTTGGATCTCAAAGAACAACAGCAAGTACGATTTGGATTTTGTGCATGAAGATTAATAATAAGTAATCAAGCCATTCTCTGTAATCTTTTATTGTTAAAATTATTTTAGTTACTGGCATCTGAATCCCAAAGCACCAACAGAGGTTAAGCACATTTGCTATTTTTTGATTATTGGTCAATTGCTGGTTTTTGCTTTTTGGAAAACCTCTTGATTATGAGTGTGTCAGAGAAGTATGTGTTATTAATCACACCAAAGACAATATGACTCCTCAGGTTTTGGAGTTTATCAGTTTTAATAAATATCATCTACTTCAAGTTTTTGGTGAAAAGATGCAGATTTTGGCGCTTGCCATGCCAAATTCTACATGTCACTGTAAATATCATACTGTTTTCCTCTGTTAAATTCCAACAGGATTGACCTGCCAAAATTCTTTGTAACGACCGCGTTGTAATGGAATGCGTTGTAGCGCATTCGTTGTAAACGATGTCTCTCCTGCTTTACTCTGCCAGTGGTAGATCAAAACCAAGATCTGCATTGATGTTTATTTTCCATACATGCATCAATGTATTTGGCATTTCTATAGCACAGACTTGGCCAAATGCTGCAGAGTGCTGAACAGTTAAAATGTAAAAAATAAAATCAGGACTTGCTTCACAAGGTGTGAGGAGAGGAGCTGCTGAGTTATACAGTAAGAGAACCTATTACAGCATCACAATGCATTTCTTTTTTCAGTTCTTGGGAATGTAGTTAGATAGGGCCTGTTTTGTTTTTTGTTGGTATCTGGTTATCTGTTGTCGAACGGTGTCTGAGCTGCGTATGTGTCGAGATGTACGAGCGATGGTGAACTCATCAGCTGATAGGTGGGGTGCTCATTGTGACTGCTTTGCAAACCATTCAACTGATCTTGAAGAAGCTGTGGGCTTGTAGGTAAACCAAGAAAGGCCATCAGGGTTTGGTGATGTGGTCACATTACTGCAGGCCACTGATGATGTGTGGTGCTGTATCTAGAATGCTTTTCATCTGGACCAGTGTGATGTCTGGGAGATCATGGATCTGAGTGTCACCAATAACACGATGTGAGAGTACAAGGTCTGGGTTGGCAGTTCTGAATTCAATTTCCTAGATGAATAGTTTTACTTTCTTTAATGTGGAAAACTGGCTCTTGGCCATCTTGGTCTTTTTTTGGTGATATATTCCTTGAGGGTGAGATGGATTTCAAGGATGGGGTCCTAGTGAGAATCAGGACTTGAATCTGCCTAATTTTGAATCATAGAGCCAAGTTTGGACCATTTCTGTTTTGTTTTTATAAATGGTTATCAGTAATTCTGTTTTGATATGGTTGGGTTTCAGGTAGGTGCTGCACTTCTATGACTAGGGGAGGAGTAGACTGTGCTTGAGGTCCTGGACAGCACTGGGTGTAAAGAGTGGAGGGGAATTTCAAGGTTTTATTAATTCACAGGTAAAACCTAGGGTTTTAGAGAAGAATCAAATGGGTGGAGGAGTATTTTAGGACTTTGTTCCAATGGACCTGCTGCATACATACCCTTCTGCAACTATTGCTGTCATCCTTTAGTGCTAAGAACTAATGCCTATTTCCCTATTGCCATATTGTTGTTTTTCACCTAATCTGCCTAAAAGGAGCATTAGTTAAACCACCAGTGTTTTATAAATGCAAGACTTTCCAATCTTAACTAACTTCTTAGCTATGAACTTAAAGAAACTGGCTATTTACTGTTTCACAATATCCCAAAACTCATGTGGTCAATTTGACTATTCTGAATTATGTTCATATAAAGGTTGCATCCTTAGTTAACTAGAATCATGAGTTTCATAGGACCATACGAGTCTTCAAATCATATTTTGTCTGTGGACCATGCATATGGCTTTAGAACTGATTCTGTTGATGATTGACAACCAATGTACAGTATTCAGAGGTGCCTAGGTGGAGGTCATAGTTGACCACTGCAAGGCCAATCTAGCTGCAGCATTCAAAATCAATTGTAGTCACTATAAGAGCCCAGCCGGTAACCAAAATATAGGGAATTGCAATAAACTAGTCAGCTTACATTTGTGGACTGAACGACAAATGGACATACCAAAGATGGGAGGAAGGGTAGGATTTTATTGAACACATGCCAGAGAAAAAATCAGGTAGTTAAAAGATGGTTGACCTAGCTGATGAGCGACAGATGTTTACCAAAGTAGACACCTAAATTATGGACCACTTTGACTTGAGAGGGTGGCGAGCCAAGTGATGCTAGCCATAGGTCCTTAGGGATAACTGCTGAGGGGCAGCCACTGAAAAAAAGGGAAGCCTCTGTCTTGTCAATATTGAATTTCAAGGAGTTAAGTGATAGCCATAAAGAAATGGCTACTATATGATCCTGACAAACTGTAGCGGGGTTAGGCACTCTGAATCCCATGAGACCTTATCAGCTGGGCCAAGGGGCATATATACAGATTCAAAAGAGTATGGTTCAGCGAGGAGCCTTGCTGAATGCCCTGCTGTAAGCCCGTAAACACAGAACGATATAGAGGGAGATGAACAACTTGTGATCTATTTTACAAATACAACATAATCCATAGAAGAGCTGGATCACAAATATCAATCCTTCCTGTCCAACTGGGCTGCCGGGCCAATGTGGCAACTTATATAAAGGACATCAGGAAATAGAACAGTGCCAAGAAGACAGACATTATCGTCTCTGGTCCACTGCAATGTAGAAATGATGCAGAGCACTTCCTTCTTATTTTGCCAGTTTTTGGCTCTGTTTTTCACTTAGCAATCCAGACTGGAATCTGGCAGTTAAAAAAAAAGCAATATATACGTATCCAACAAATGTGTTCAGCCAAGAATAATGTTTTCTTTCAAATTCACAAAATTTGCAATATACAGGATGTGTTTCCTAGATAGAACAAACATTGGCAATGCCACTAGGTTTGGCTTTAAAGGAATGTTGTATGGTAATGTGAAGCATTACAAGTAAATAGTTTAGGAATGGATATGTATTTGTGTGGAAGCAAAAAGAACTGTAAAATAATGTTGGTGCAGGTTTAAAGGTCAGGAGACAGTTGCACTGTGAAGCCAGACCTTAACATCCATGTAGGTTAAACATTGCCCTTCTCCCATCTGTGCTGGTGCTAGAGAAAGACACCATAAATGATTTAGTTATCCAAGACATTTTAATAGCATTACAACGTCATGTGTGTGCCCCTGAAAGTTCAAGCACAGGCAGCTGAATAAATAAACAAAATGATCACAGCTGTGTGGAGTGCATGCACTTATTTGTGGAAGCACTGAACTTCTGCCCAGTCAAAACATATACTCCTGGCTCCCAACATGTGAGGGAACCAAACACCGCTCTAGTGATTCTCACATAATTGTCTGTTGACAGCGGTGCGGTCAAGCCAGACTATAAAAATGTAGTTATTTTTCTTTAAGTAATTCTAATATTATGTAATAATAATGACGGTCAAAACAAAAAGGACCCAACCACTGGCATCCTTAATATTAGAATGGTTCCTTGTTGATATTAGTAAGATGTTTAAATCAATGTGCCTAATATATAAATATTTCAGGGGGACTTATCCAGAAGCTGTATCAAGCAGAATTCGCAGATACATTTACAATAGAGGTCGGAGGTCAATAAAAAACAACAACTTGACACGGCCCTCCTTGAAGCAAATCACAAAAGACGAGGTAGATTTAGAGTCCAGGGATTCAGCGCATGAAATTCCATTCCTTACTTATCAGACTGAAAGTCAATTTCTCTGAGTTGTTTTCTCCCACTGAAGCAATCCCACCACAGTTCTAAACTGGCTGAATGAGCAGATAAATCCCAGGTCACTATTGCACCGACACATTTTAATCATGTTGCATTCTTTATTCATCTCAATCAGTTGATTCCAACAATGACAATAAAATACAAAACACAAAAGTCTATAATCCCTCTTCTTAATTTTTACATCTAAAAAAGCAAAATAATCTGAAATATTGATTATTTTATGGCCTGTTGTCAAATATAATATGACTATGTGCTTTTTCTGACTATTAAATACTGTCTAATGAATTTCTTAACTCCAGCAGCGGGTAAATTATGTGCTTCAGTGCTGGCAATATCATCAGCTGAACTGATTACGTGCCCAGATGACACAATTGTGGCAGGATAAGAGTACATAGCCAAAGGCCTAACATTTGCTTACAGAGCGTGCAAGCAAAAAGGCTCCTGCTATCTAAGAAAAAGATTTCATCCCAACCATCATGAGACATCACTACGCTCCAATGGAAAAAAACTTCTATGTATTCCTAGGGTCCGCAGGCAAGAACAAGTGGTCGCTCCTTTTCCTTCTTAACTGCCAAACTTTGGAACTCTTTGCCTTCGACTCTTCATTTCGCTCCCAGCAAATCAGTCTTCCGTAAACTTCTGAAGACCTATCTGTTAGATATATAGGCCTCCCGTTATGGGTTTGATCAACTGCTTGTTTTACTTTAAAGCCGCTAGTGCCGAGCCACCTCTCCAGATGCAGCTGCGTGCTTTATAAATTTGATTGTATTTGTAAGGAAGTTGATTTTATTTGCCCATCATTCCATTTTTTCATTTCATTTCTACAAGAGCACTTCATTGAAAGGAATATGGAGGTTACCATCTATGTAATTATAAAACATTTCATCATTAGAGTAACTAATTATATAGTTCCCAGGTACTTTTTGAACATTCAAGTATTGCGTAATCTGGCTCACATTTTTCATAGCTTTTACCAGTAAGTGTGGTTTGGTCTCAGTGAACAAAGCTCAACTTAAACATATTGCTGTGCCCAGGAAATGCTACTGATATTTGGGCCTCATTACAATGAGACTCAGAGAGCCTCAGACCGCAGGTTTGAGGCTTTCCGAGTCCAACCGTGGGTTTCACTTTCGACCGCTGCATTACAATGCAGGAGGTCGAAAGTGAAACCGGCCAGTCATTCCGGCTAGATTCCGACGGGCTTCTCATGTCGGGCTTTCCGACATGGAAAGCCTGTCGGAAAATGACTTTGGGAGCCCCTAACAGGGCCCCCTTCTCCCTGCGGCCTCCGGTTGGGGGCCGAGGGGGCACCTATGGTGCCCCCCTGCTCATTCCTGCACCGCATGGCAGGCCTGCCATGCAGTGCAGAGATGAACAGATTCTCCCATTTTACTATGGGAGCTTGTGCTATGGCTGGTATACGGCCACAGCACAAGCTCCCATAGAGAAATGGGAGTATGTGACTGCACCATGTGCGTTCGCATTGTAATGCTGCCGTCGGGACCGCCGACCGGAGGTCGGTCGCTCCCGATTCCGCAACGGTGTCGGGAGGACGTGAGTCTGACCAACATCATAATAAGGCCCTATGTCTCTATTAATCAGTCTGAAATATTCTTTTTCCATTGATGTGTTCCAATTAACATTGTAAATTAATTGCTAGAAATAAGATATCCCTTCAGTGATCACTATGAGTAAAGGTCAAGGGCCAACAAGGGAATCATTTAAGAGAAGGTATTTAGAAATGATTTGCTAAAATTGTCTGTCCTAACAGTGACAGTGGGAACTAAATCACAACCAAACTTTGCATATAATTAGCAAAAGGAGTTAATCCTGAAGAAAAGGCACGCACAAAAATTGGATAAATCTTTAGATTCAACATATATTCCACATAAACACGAACCTTGTATGTCAGATCAAATTCTATTTCTGAATGATGAAAACAAAGATTAATGCCTATAAAGTCCACTCTGAGTGATATTAATACCTTTACACCATCATGATCGAACAAAATATGGTGAAGATCTAGTAGATTCACATGGAAGGATTTGGACTTGATATTAAGGTTTAGGGTCTCTATTGTT
Source organism: Calotriton arnoldi (assembly GCA_963921515.1). Taxonomy (NCBI): domain Eukaryota; kingdom Metazoa; phylum Chordata; class Amphibia; order Caudata; family Salamandridae; genus Calotriton; species Calotriton arnoldi. Next base: position 630,848 of record CAWUFW010007171.1, on the reverse strand, counting down.
CCTAGTCCGCGAGCCTATCCTCAGGACCACCATAATAAATTGTAATTACAGAGCTGACCCCTCATGAACTAAAATGTTAAGAATATAAAAAAGAATAAATACATCTGTGAACCTGTAGGATATCTTATAATGCCTAAAAAATCTTGTCTAAATATCTTTTCTCAAATGATTCCTTTGTTGGCCCTTGACCTTTGCTCATAGTTTATACCCATTATTGCAAGGGATTATTGGGTCACTCCTTTGTCTTGACTAATTTCAGTGATTACCACACTGAAAATAGTGCCATAAAAATTATCTTGGGAGACCACTGCTGCTTTATGAAGAGTAACATTTTTTTAATATCAACATCAAATTATCCTGCCAAAGACATCAACCACAGCCACAGCTTTCATATATCTATTGGTACTGGATTAGAGTTTGGTGGGCGGACGGCGTACTGCTATATTTAGAGATCTCTGCCCGCTTGTGCCTTTAAAAGAGCCTCCCAAAACTGGAGTTTACTTTTGTAAAATAAATACTAATTACCCTGACACTCTGGGAATTTTCTCCTGAGGTCTGTGGGTCATTATTTCTTTTTTTTGTTGGGGCAACTGCCTTTCCTAGCAGTCCCCATCTGAAAAAATACATCAGACCATCTGCTTTAAATAGGGAGGATGATCTGATGTACCTATGACAGCCCCAAGTTCATCTTACTGTTGTTGTACAGTTTCCTCCAGGAGAGCCAGTGGGGTCAGTGCCTGCGTAGACATGACGGTCTGCACTACTCCAAACAGAGCTGGTGGGCTGTCAGTTTGGTAGGTATGGTACTCCACCACATTTGTGGCAATGTACCCTGTCTGCCATAATCTACATGATGCCCTTTTTTCAGTCCTTCCAAGATATAGTGATCTATCAATCATCTATCAATCATGTTAAGAGACAGCACCCTTCATTACTCAACCGTTGATGAATGAGCTCTCACCAATGAGAACAGTTAAACATCAAAGAGCCATCTTGTGTTTGTGTCACATGGCAAAGGAATTTACTGCCTTAAAATGTTCAGGCCAGTATGCAGCATGTAAAGGAATAAATTAATCTCAATAGATTCTAGATATGGTTGGGAAAGAGAGAAATTGGAGAGTAGGACAGATCCTGATTTTCCTATTATAATGCTTTTTCTTATTGTTTGGGTTGCTACATAACTACCTGTCTTACTGTCACAATGTCTGAACTACCATGGCCTTCAAATACTTTAATGGATGGGTTGACCCAGAATCTTTTGACATCCGTGAAAATACTTGTAACTTGCCTAGGGGCAGAGAATCATTTGGTGCACAGGTAACTGAATGTAAAGTCATTTAAGTGTCTATGAGAACAGATATATGAGGTTTGGGAAAATAGTTTCTATACTCTAGGGGTGATGAATAAGGCAAATCGAGACATTTCCAGTTTGGACCTTAGTACAAGGAAGAGAAATATTTTAAAAACTGATATCCCAAAGCTCACAAAATGATACAATCCATCCACAGTTCTATAAAAAAGATCTTGCTGAAATATTGAAATGTTTACTGATTACATTTTCTAACAGGTTCTCAGCTCTGATGCCACTGGACGATCAATATCTTTATCAGATTTTAAAATATCTCCTAAAGTAGATTATATTTATAAAGCACAGTAATAGCCCAAATTAAAAAAAATATATATATGTTTCAGAGCTTCTGTCATGACACTGTAGCGATAATGAAATTGCTCTAGGGCACAACAATGTGGTTATAGAGAAAGATTCCTAGTTCATCAGCTTGCTGGCTTAAGACCACAATGTGAACTAATAGCCTTTCTAAACAGGTCTCTCAAAGGCGAAATACATTATTGCTGCATACAGCCTTAGGTAACAACAATATGACTAAATATATCTCTTTGCTGTCAGCAATACCATTGATGTACAGCGGATTTTGTCTATTCAGAGTTTATTGTAAATTGTTTCTTCCCATTGTTGTGCTCCTTTTCTACCGCATGTGCTTTTACTAATTATTTCAAATTATAATAATGTAATGGTTCTTTCTTATTTTCTTTGTGTATATATTCTACTGGCAATGCAAAGGTATTTGGCAGCAGTGAACTTATGAGATGTATTTGTCATCAGAATGGCTATTCACACTTTGCCTTCTATTTTTAGATCACATCAGCTTTACTCATCTGTGCTTACATTTATAGCCGTATGTTAGGGGTGGCAATGCAAATCTGTACTTTGGTAGCCATGTATTTATTGACCAGCTGAATACACGGTTTGTAACGCACACAAAGGAGATATTTCTGTATCCTGCCTGCTTTGCCCCTTACACTCTGGCATCCCTTCTCTAGACAAGACTGAAGTGGGGGAGCTGTGGGTGTGAAAGATGGATCCAAGTGCAATCCGGAACTGCCACACCACTTGGCAAGCAGCCATGGAGGTCAATTCACCAAAATGGAAATGCCAGGGTAGTGGAAGTGACATCACATGCCCTTTGACCTCCACTTTCACGCATACACACAAATCCACACATATACACTCTCTCACACATAAACACACTCTCTCACCCACAGGCACGCACGCAGCATACATTTAAAAGCATTTTTTACTTACCTCAGCTGATATGGAAGGTCATATTCCAGCTTATTGTACTCAATTTATATTACACTATTGGTGAGTAATATATTTTATTCACTATTAGTGTAATAAAAATTTGGCAGTAAATAAAGAGAGTGGACCACCAGCTGCCCCTTGTGTTACTGACACTGAATTTGCCACCTCTGAGGCCAGGGGTCGCAAAGACAGTGCTAGGGGTAGCAAAGGCCACCCCAGGCGACCCCTAAATGACTTGCATGCAAGCAGCCAAACGCTACATGTACCTGGGAGCAAGATGTACATGAAAAACAAATTCTTTTTTAATTAGAATTGTACAAACTATTTGTATTTCCCAATCGGAAAACCTTATGTGAATTGTGCTCAAAACGTCAAAGTATTGTGGGAGTTACTGTTTGTGTGCAACCTGCCCAGGAAACACTTTTTCGAAAGCAGAGCACCCCAGGGTAAACATCTCAAACTACTCGCTCCAACAGGCCGCATCTGACGAGTTCATAGAGCCCTTCATTTTCATCAAATAGTAGAGTATGTGTTGGACTTGGCCCTTTTTGCAGGGTCAGTCCTGAACTTTTTTGCCTTCCTCCTAGTATTTTTTTCTGACCTGGTGTTGGTGGTTTTAGGACTCTGGGCACTTTATCACTGCTGTCCAGTGTAAAGTGGATGTGCTTTCTATGGTAAAACGTAGTAAGATTGGTCTACACCTGTTAGGCTAATTTAATTTACCTGTCAGTCCCTTGTAAAGCGGTATCCCAGATACCCAGGGCCAGTAAATTAAATGCTACTGGTGGGCTTGCAGCGCTGATTGCGCCTCCCACCAAAGTAGCCTTTCAAACCTGTCTCAGGCCTCTGCCATTGCAGGGCCTGCACGCGCAGTTTACTGCCACTGTGACATGGCACATAAATTGGGTGTCCCGTCTGTGACTCCCCTTTGACTACATATCAGTCACCCCTAAGGTAGGCCCTAGCTAGCCCTATGGGCAGGGTGCATTGTAGGTAAAAGGTAGGACATGTGCCTTAACTGTGTGGCATGTCCTGGTAGTGACAAACAGCCATTTTGGTTTCTCACTTCTGTGAGGCTGCCCTCTCATAGGAATGCATTGGGGATTCCCTGATAAATGTTTTAGTGGTAATTACTGATCTGAGGGGAGTAGAGTGGTCATGTTTGGTATGTTTGGAATAGTGGTAATAAATGCTGCGTAATGGTGTGCGCAGATTTATTATCACTATTTTAGAAATGCCACTTTTAGAAGTTGGCATTTCTGTGTGCTATGTGTCTTTGTGCCTGCCTGATGTGTATTGCACGTCTGGCTCTGGAGTGACAGGGGCTGGGTGAGTCAGCGCTAGGCTGAATAGGCCCATCTGCATTTGGAGTGGTGGGAGGAGTAGCCCCTGGGACTGAATAAGACTGTGCCTGCCTTCCACAATGCTGGCTCCGCCCCCCTGTGGTGTGTCTGGGGCCAGAGCCTACACTGACAAAGGAGGTGGTGGTGCACCTTTAGAGAAAGGTGTGAGTGCCCCCAGAACTGGTTTGGACCGGGCGCAGAGCCCTGTGGCAGGGGGAGAACAAAGACACTAAGGGGTATAAGTATTGGGGCTGTGACCCCATGAAAAGGTGCTGTTGGTGCTTACTTGAAGACTGCTGGGTGCCAGGAGGAGCCGCCACGAAGGACTCCTCCTCTGCTGGAGGGCCCTGTGAGCTGGCCTGCCTGGGCCCAGCTCTGCCTTGTGAGTTTACTTGGGAGCTGAAACACTGTGTGGACTGCAGTGTGCCAAGAGGGATCGCCACTTTGACTGTGCCTTGGGTGTGCTGGCCTCCTGTTGAGAATCTCAGGGATTCAAAAGATTTGTAGGGGGAGGGACCCTTGCTGGGTCTAGCGGTGGCGAGCTGTCCTCCTTTCTTTGAGCTCCCAGGAGACCGTGTGCAGTGCTTGAGGGTGCTTCCCTCGTCATCTCTGCAGCCTCAAGACCAAAAGCGCAGGTGAAGCGCTTCTTGTGCTGTTCAGCGCGTGTGAGTGCTTTTTGTGGTGTGGCCGTGCTGCCCTTTGCTGCTGAGGGACGGGAGGGGAGAGCGGAGGTAGGAGAAGCGCTCTCCCTCTCCCTGGCAGCTGGCGCATGCTCTGGCAGTGACCTGCAGCTGGGGCTCTGCTACGTGGCCCTGGACGGCAAATTATTGTGACTACAAGCCTGCGGAAGCTCCTTCACCGTCCTGTTGTCTGGCCCCGCCCACTGGGAAGCCTGGAACCACCAGTGCTGCCTAGTAACATCCCGGGGGCGAGAAAGGAGAGCTCCCGGAAGCCAGGCAGTGCAGGCCGTGAAGGCTGCCTGGTTGTGGGCGGAGCTAGAGGGGACCGCGTCTCAGGAAGCAAGTGGCCGGAGGGGAGAGACGTGGCTGTGTTGGCCGGCGGGACCCAACCGAGGTGAGCAAGAGCCTCGTGAGCTCCAACCCGCCGCCACCCCCTCCATGGGCAAGGAAAAGTAAGTGGGAGTCCGCAGCAGACCTCACCAGCTGGGGGAGAACTGGGACCTCCACCGCCATCCCGCATTGCTGTGCGGGCGGCGTGATAGCTAGAAAACGGAAGTCAGGCTATTGCCTGGTTGTGGGCAGGGCTCCCAACCACGAGCCGTCCAGCGAAGACGGGAAGCCCACGGATGCTCCGCGTTTGGGGAAATCGCCACTGGAATCCTGACTCACCCGGAGTGAGGGTGAGTCCAGCCAGCGCAGACAACTGGATGCTCTGCTCCTGCTGGGGGGGGGGCTCCGGACACACTCTGACTGGGCCATTGGAATTGCGGTAATACCACCTTGTAAGGAAATGGCCTGATCACGGGCCGCTGCAGGCTTGCCCATTGTTTGGGGCCATTGGTGTTTGGGGGCAGCTACAGTCCACTGCCAGGGGCCTTTGGGAGTAGATGTTTGCTCCTAGGCCTAAGAGAGGCCTGATGAGCTTAGGGCCATAATGTGGCACCCCTCACAATTGGGTTACTAAGGATGGCTATGGTTTACGGGGATATCTAATGCAGTATGCCCTGAGGGGCTCATGAGATACGTATGGTGGCCTGTGGGTTATTTGGTGCCGTTCTGCTACTGATATGTGCATAATGTGGGCTGTTGGGAACAGTCTCTGCCAGTAGTAACTGAATTATGCTAATGATGTGGTGCCCTGTTGCTAATTATGATGTTTGCATAATGCTTCGTACTGTGGTGCATCAGTAATTTAGGATGTATGCTTAAGAGATTATGCATAATGTGTCTATACTACATGCAAGGTTACCAGTAATTGCTGGTTGTTTACTTTCACTGCTTATGTGTCCTAATGGTGATGACAGTGGCCCGATTGGCCCTGTAGGCATCTATAATCCCCTGTAAAGTAATACCTAAGTGCCAGTTGGCACAGTGTATATTTGTGATTATGATCTAATGTGTTTATGAGTAATACAAAGGCTATTTTTTATATAACCTTGTGTTGAGTTTCTTTTGTGGTGTGCCTAGTGCGTCGCTGCGGTGTGAGTGTGTTGCGCAAATACTTTACACATTGCCTCTGGGATAAGCCTGACTGCTCGTGCCAAGCTACCAAGGGGGTGAGCAGGGGTTATCTTCAGCGTGTAACTCCCTTGCCCTGACTAGAGTGCTGGTTTCTGCCTGGCTTAGGCGTATGCCCTAGCCAACCAGAAATCCCATTTCTAACAGTATGTCAGATATGAAACCAGCCTGTCCCCTCCATATGCCTAGCTCCTGAAATGGTTTCTTGTTCTCCTGACTGAATTTGTAATTTTGCACAAACCTCACGGTTCAGTAATTGTAACAGTTTTCAGCCAATTGTAGGTCATTGCAAGGGATTTGGTCCATATTCCCCAATTTGCATAGCTTTTCATGGAGGGTGGGTCACCTCTCCGGTTCTCTCAAGATCCTGATTCTCCACCTTGCATTATTTTATACCATTGGATGGCCTTTAGACATTCTCTAAACCAGACATCATTTTGTTGGGTTGTTGGCATTTTAATGGAGTTTCCCCTTCTCCCACTCTTGTCATATGTCAGGATGGAAACCACTGTTTTATGTTTACAAGCTGAATTGCAGACGTTTGTTTTCTTTTCTTCAAAAATATTTTAAAATATACTCATGAATTCCATCTTATTTTTGTACCTCAACAAACACATACTCTTTATTTTGACATAAGTCTCTACTGAGTCTAAAACCCTGACTCTCCATTGCTGAGTACATGCTACCCCGTCCTGACTCTACACTCCTGAATTTACACTGTTCACATACCACACACTATGCTTCTGACTATGTACTTATGACTCCACATCACTGACAACACACTTGAAACCTTCCCAGTTCATCATTTTGACACCACATAACTAAGTCCACAAAATACAATCCACCCTCCACCCTAATAAAACTATATGCACTATCCATGATGTATGACTCAACGTTTTGATTGCATATTCCCAGCTCCACATTACACAACACTGTCCTCTGCCTCCCCATCCTGACTCCACACTCTTGACCCAGCTTTTTCCCCTCTTGAACTCTCATTCCTCACATGACATGCCGCACTCCTGAATTCTTACAACATACTGTGTATATAACATTTGTGCCTTAACACTCGCCCTCTTTACTGCAAACTCCAGACATCACATTTCTAACTCTGAACTGTTGAGCTTTTTCTTTATCTATTGGAAAAAATGTGTATGATGAAATATGGGGTGATATATCTGAACTGTATGCATAGGTGCCGTGTTTGTAAAGTTGTGCAGTTATTCTCTTGACTGTTTCATTTTATTCATATTCTCTGTGATTTTATCTTTTGTGCCTGTGTGCATGTCAATCACGAAAGAACTTTTCTTCCGGTAGAACTTTGGGCCAGATGTATGACCCTAAATTGCATGAGCAAACGGGTTTGCGACCCGTTTGCACATACAAAATGGCCCAGGGCCATGTACAATTCCTAAATAGCGAGTCGCAATTTATTTGCGACTCGCTATTTAGGAATTGCGAGTCGCAATTAGGAAGGGGAGTTCCCTTCCTAATTGCATCCGCAAAGCAATGTATAAATGTTTTGTGACCGCAATTGCGGTCGCAAAACACTCGCAAATTACCACCCTCTTCAAGAGGGTGGTAATGCAGTCGCAATTTGTAAGGGATCCCCAGGGGACCCCTTCCACTTTGTGACTGTCTCTAAAAATAATTTTTAAGGGCAGGCAGTGGTCCCAGGGATTACTACCTGCCCTTAAAAAATGAAACGAAAACGTTTAATTTTTGTTTTTTAAATGCATCCCATTTTCCTTTAAGGAAAACGGACTGCATTTAAAAAAAAAAACCTGCTTTATTTAAAAGCAGTCCCAAACATGGTGGTCTGCTGAGCCCAGCAGGCCACCATCCCTAGGAGGGCCTGTCATTCCCGATGGGGTCGTAAATTGTGAGAGGCTCATTAATATTCATGAGCCTCGCAATTCTGCGACCCCATTGGGAATCGCAAACAGTGTTAAACACACTTTTGTACATGTGAAATAGCGCCTCGCAAATTGCGAGTCGCAAATGAGTCGCAATTTGCGAGGCGCTATTTTGCAGGTCGTACATCTGGCCCTGAGTCATTATTTGACTCAAATGTGATCGTCTGCTGAATATGTATCGAAATGTTTCAACGACAATTTCTTTCTTTGCAACTAATGAGACTTTTTGTAATTAAAAACGGTTATGCTGTTCCCCTGATAGATTTTACGAAAAAGCTCATGAATGTAAAACATACTGTGATACTCCAGACTCACTTCTTTATTTAACACAAATATGTTTATGCAAACTACAGGTTTGATCATTTGAATGTAATATGTAGCATGCAATTATTTCTGAAGACCGCTCTTTATGTTTGTATTTCCATACAGCACAATTCACGAACTAAATTCTCTTTACACCTATTATATGTGATCACATCGAAACTGAGTACTTACTGTGTGAACTGTGAGTGATAATTACTGAACATGCCGTAAGTTGTCCTTAAAACATTAGAATACTAGCAAAATTGATGACAAATTAAGCACCTACTTTCCTAAGATAATCATGTTAGAAATTATATATTTCCATTTTACTTTTGAACTACTTTTTTCCTCTCAGTTCTAAATATAAACTCTAATGTGTGTCTCGTTCATACTCCCCCAGCAAATGCCAAGGTTACTGCTGCCTTCCTTCACACTGTCAAGAGCATTTTCACCTAGATCCTGCTGAGAATTGAGAGAAAACCATTTGCACTTCTTCCTCTATAAATACTTAGTCACACCTCCATTTGCTTAGAACTGCTCTGACCAGTCCTTTGAAAGGCCACTCGTATCTTCTGTATTTGTAAATAAGTCTCAAACGTGAGTGTGGATACATCAACAAAACACAAGAAAACTAGATACTTGCATTACACGCTCTAATACCTTTGGTTGCGCCTTTTGGAATTAGGCATAGATTTCATCTTGCTTCTAGGTATAAGTCTAACGTAGACCTAGAAAATCATGTGTAAATTAGGCCTGTTCTTCGAAACAGCATTTCCTTTTGAATTTGTCATTATCATCATGAATATCATGGAGCCAGACCACCCCAATACTTCGGCTTGTCTGTAGTCTTTTCCATTTAGGATCAAATCTTTTTATTGGCAGACAATTAAGCAAATCACATACACAGCAAGCCACCGACGACCCATTACGGGCCAGCCGCAAAGTTCAGTAGCTTACGCAGCAGCAGAGCCTATCACATCAGAGCAGCAATCACGGAGTGAGCATGATAATAAGCATGTCGCCTACAACCCAAGTTGGTCCGGCCACATATGGGGAACAGAAGATAGAGGCCTTCCAGGTTCAATAAGAATGCAAAAATTGGCATAGACAGCTGAGAATAACAATGACTGTAGCACAATATTGCTGGGTGCATTGGAAGGCTTTGCATGCCAAGAAAAACAATAAAACAAAAGGAAAGGAACATTTAAATTTGAACAGAACCCACACCCACCCCCAACTCTCTTCCCGTCCAACTAGAACATGCTAAGTTTGCACATTTTCTGATTAAAATTGCTGTGGATCAGGGACATTGGGATTATGGGGCCCGACCTCTCCCTGTTCGAGAGGCAATAGTCTAAGAATATGCATGTACGCTGGACAGGTCAATTCCCTGAACTCTTTGGTCAGGATAGTAATAAATGGGGACCATATTTTCGCGTATGTTGTGGGGTCAGCATTGGAGGTCATCAATAATCTTTCCATACCCAGCAAGGACCAAAGCTGGTGAAGCCATTGTCTATGATCCGGGATGTTGTCCAAATCCCAGTTTGTCAAGAGTTACCTGTGCGCAGCATTAAGGACAACAGCTATCTGTCGGCCTCTAGTTGACCGGAGTGGATATGTGAGAGCGTTGGGGAGCCCCAAGAGTATGTACGCGGGGAATCGGGGGAGCTCAGTATTGAAAGCGCTATCTATATAATTTAGAATCGGTTCCCAAAATCTAGTGAGTTTGGGTCAATTCCACAGGAGGTGTATCAGAGTCCCGTGATTGCCACAGCCTCGCCAGCACTGACCATCGCATAGCGCGTTCCATTTCTGAATGGGTACAGGGGTATAGTACCAATATGAGCTGATTTTATATGATGTTTCGGTGTGTCCTACGTTATGTGCAGAGTGTTGCGTCCTATAGAATATGTCTCCCCATTCTTTGTCAGTGAGACTACTCCCAATTTCTGCCTCCCAACGGAGCTGGCCCGGGGTTCTATGATTGAGGGGTGCTTTCATTAAGTGGCAGCAAATTTCTGAAATGAGTTTCTTGTCATCTTCTGTAAGGAACAGCCATTTCTCGAAGGGGGTCATAGGTCTGCTAGCTTTAGGGTGGGTCTCTGTATTGAGCAACCAATGGGTCAGCTGATTGTGAGTAAACCTCTCGTGCTCCAACAAAGAGTAAGGAGTTTTGAGTTGATCAAAGGAGATAAGACCTTCGTGATCAAAAAGGCAGCCTAACTGCTTGCAGCCACCCACCAACCAGTGCTTAGCAATGCCCGGTGAGAAACCGGGTGGAAACTCCGGGTTTGCAAATAATGGAGTCATAGGGTAAGGGAAGGACAAGAGCCCTACAGTCTCCACTGCCCTGTCTCATATTTTCAATGTAGGGCTGGTGACCAGGGATGAGTAGAGACCCCAGGATCTATGGACACAGGGGAGCCAGACCTCTCTCCTGATGTGTGAGCCAGCTACCGTTTGGTTCATGAAGATCCAGTGCTTTTCTGTCATTGGGTGATTTCACTGAATCAGATATCTCAGCTGCACAGCCTGGTAGTACCACAAGACATTAGGAACCACCAGGCCCCCTTCTTGTTTGGTGTGTTGCAGCAGTTGTTTTTGTAGTCTGGGCTTCGTCTTTTCCCCGATTAAGTGATCGATCTCCTTTTGTAGCTGACAAAGCTCTCCGGGTGGGGGAGAGAGGGGGAACGTCTGGAAGATGAAAAAGGCCCGGGGCAGGACGTTCATTTTCACTGCAGCTATTCTACCTAGCCAGGATAGAGGAAGGCGTTGCCAGTGATCTAGGCCTTTGCAAATTGTGGCCCTGAGACTAGAGTAGTTGGCCTGTGCTGTTTTAGTGAGACTCCGAGCCAACACCAGTCCCAGATAGGGGAGATCGGTTTCCACCCATTGAAAATCGTAACGGGCACGTAGAATTTGCTCTGTGTCTTGGTGAATGGTGAGGTTTAGTATTTGTGATTTCTGGGAGTTTACCTTGAAGCCTGACATGGCCCCAAATGCCTCCAGCTCTGAAATAATACCAGGAAGTGAGGAGAGGGGTTGGGTGATGGAAAATATGATATTGTTTGCATAAAGACTAATCAAGTGTTGATCAGCCCCAAATGTAATGCCCGCTGCGCTGGGGTCTTCTCGCAGCCTCTGAGTGAAGGGTTCCATATACAAAGCGAAAGGGAGCGGGGAGAGCAGGCAGCCCTGCATTGTGCCCCTCTCCACCAGGAACCTGCTGGAGCTCACACCATTGACCCGAACTACTGCACTAGGCATGCTGTAAATGCTGTGCACCCATTTCACGAATCGCTCGCACATCCAGAAGCACCTAAGAGTTGCGAACAAGTAGGGCCAGAGCACTCTATCGAATGCCTTCTCAGCATCGGTAGCTAGTAAAAGGGCCTCTTCCCGGGAGCGCTGGACTTTGTCAATGAGGTGATACACACGCTTGGTGTTGTCCCTACATTGGCTTGAGGGAATAAAACCAGCCTGATCTGGATCAACAAGGCCAGACATCAGGGGGTTAAGGCGATGAGCCAGGATGCTAGCAAAGAGTTTCGCATCCACATTGAGCAGGGCTATTGGGTGGTATGAGCTGCACTGCTGAGGATTTTTCCCGGGTTTCCGAATCACTGAGATGGAGGCTTGAAACATGGATCTGTCAGTGTTCCGGTATCTGAGAAGGAGTTAAAATGGCGAGCCATTAGGTGAGCCAGTTCGTTACGGAACGTCTTATAAAAGATGGCGCTGAATCCATCCGGGTCTGGCGATTTCATTGGCTTCAGCCTTGCAATCGCAGAGATCACCTCTTCTATTCTAGGCTGTTTAAGGGACTCTGCTTCAGCGGGTGGGAGAGGAGTGATCACAGCGGACTGTACATAGGACTGGGGATCCGAGGTTGTCGCGTGATCCCCGCATATAAGTTAGCATAGAACGCCCGGAATTCGGCCGCGATGGCTGAGGCTTCAGATACCACTAAACCCGTGCATGTTTGGATGGCCTTGACTGGGTTCACGTATTGTTTGCTGCGTAAGCAATGGGCTAGCATCCGCCCCCCTTTGTTAGTCCCTATATAAAATTTATGCTTGAGGCGAAGCATTGCATATTCAGCTCTGTCTAAATCAAGGCGTTTGAGCTGAAGTCTCTCCTGGTCCACTTTGCGCCAGAATCTAGGAGCCCCACTGCGGTTATGGATGGACTCTAGTTCCAATACCGACTTTTCCAACGCCTCCCTTTTATCTTTCTGAGCCTTGTTGTCATGGCCGCTTTAGCTATAAAGGCTCCTCAGACAACCAATTTAAGGGCTTCCCAAACCGAGGAGAGGGGGACTTCGCCCGAGTCATTAATGGCCAAAAAGTCAGTGATCATCTGTCTGATTGAAGACACCACATCAGGAGAGTGCAACACCGTTTCACGTAAGCGCCATGGTGACCGTTGGGAGGGGGGCCGCGTGTGTTGTTAGAGTAAGTGTGATTGCCGCGTGGTCAGACAGGGAGTGGGGCTCAATGGAAGAAGCCGTTATTCGGTCCCATGCTGAGGAAGAGGCTAGGAAATGATCTAGGCCGGCATAGGTTTTGTGCGCCGCTGAATAGAACATGTAGTCCCGTTCATCGGGGTGTTGTAATCTCTGAAGGTGACACAAGTGTTTGCAGCAGATTTGTAAACTTCAATACAAACTAGTTTGTAACACTGTGTATTAATATTCCTTCGATGTCCTGATTACAAATTGCACAGAGTAAAATTACTGCATGATATATTTCCGCTCAACTAGATTCTAAGTCTTACCACATGAGATTTTACTGCATGTGGTATTAGACCTGATGTTTTTGTTTAGTGGAAACCTATCATGTGCTACATTTTAGAGAAATTCTGCTGATGGTGAAATTGCACGTGGAAATAAAGGCCTCAACCACCATTGTTGGGTCCAGTAGCTCCTTCCTGTTTCATGGTCATCTGAAATGGGTTCTGACAATTGGTGGCACGAGGTAGAATGCTTAACGATTAGGAGTCCAAAGTGCAGGTGTGGCATAGAGCAGTTCTAATTTAGACCAGTAGCACAATAAGTCCAGTTTTATGCATACAATCTGTACACATTAATAATGGAGGTCACAGGGTGGGGAATAGATGTCAGCACCAAGTCTGTAGATCAGATGGAGCCGCTCCCCACTAATACAAGATGAAGGAAAATAATTAGTACAACGTGAGGAAATACTAATCTAAATTCTTCTTCTCCCAGAAGTACGTAATAAACATTGAAAAATGGAATTGCAAGCATGTCACACCAACAAAACATAAAAACATACGTCACATTACCAATTACACACTCACATGTATTGCTGGTCAACAGCATTAGTAGACAAAATAGCAATGTAACATCAGTACTATCATCATAGCAGAGAAAAAGACAGATAAATGTAAGGTAAACACCCACAATAACTATTGCTGTCATTCTGATAGAATCAGTTACATCAAGGAGCATTCCAGTGGTGCTAATGAGATCCTGGATGTCACTCGGGATCTGGAGCATACAAAGCACCCCTGGTATGAATCTGCCAGGGGCTTAAATATATGGTTGTTGTAGTTTAGGCTGAAATCAACAAAAAATCTCATGAATACTGACTACAATCTTCAAACTGCTTGTTCAGTGGGAGTTTATAGAGAATGCACTAGACCAGCACCACATGGCCATATGTTAGTTGAAACACAAAAGACAATGGTCATTGTCATGAGGATGTCCTCTATCAGCTTAAACTTGCTTTTGATGCACATGTGTAGCAGCACAAAAGGGTAACATGGCCAGAGATAAATATATGTGTGCCGCAACTTTTGATTTCATGCCTGATGTGGGGACAAATCAAAATGGAAGAGTGGCGCATGTTCACCACTCCCAAGTGCCAAGGTATTTGGTATTTTGACCCATCAGATCAGCAAATTATATCACATAACAGCAAAAGAGTGCACAATAATGTAGGTCCATGTTCTGACTTGCCTGGTGAAGTTCTCAATAGAATGGTTTGTGTGGCAAATGGCCCTCCTGTTTGCTCTCTGCTCCACTGATTCCACCAAATGTTGTCTTTGTGAAGCCCTCCTGTTGCAGCGTATCTGAATCCCATGGTGTGTGGCACACCTACACTCCTGTTGCTGTACCTTCAGCAGCTTAGCAATCTTGTCGGACATTGACCCCAGACAATCTGCAACAAGCACAAGTCCCCCAATGGACTTAGGAATAGTATAATTTACTATTCCTACTCCAGTTTGTGCAACAGCAGGGAAGATGTTGGATTGTAAATCCAACATCTTCTGTCCCCTACAGCAAGTCGTTGTAATGACTTGCGATGTAATGGTTTGCGATGTAACAACGCGGTCATTGTAACGACCACGTTGTAATGGCATGCGATGTATCGCATGCAATCTAAACGCTGTTTCCCTAACCGATCACATAGGGCAATGTATACATATTAGTATAACCTGATGTACATGACAAGCTAATCTACAGGGTGTTGCTTGGACATGTGTGCATATTGTGAATGGTGCATCAGATACTTACCTGGATCCTCAAACATCCTGTTTAAGCTTCACCTTTTTTCCCGTAAGTGCTGTTGAAACTCGCGCAATATTTAGGACACAATATCAATGTCAGGCGATATTTACGCCACACTATGTTGGTATCATACCACTTCTTGAGAGTGCAGACTGTATCCTGGAAGGTACTGTAGTCCGTTTTCTTTCTTGTCAGCCTGCAGAGAACCTGGGGAACCAAAAATGACCATTTTCCTGCGATTTTACGTAATTTCTTTGTGATACTGTGCGATGCACATTTTCTGAAACACCGTACACTAATAACGGTTACAAATGTTGTCTAAAAAAATATCCTTTCAATAATACTGCCTGGTATTTCTTGTACCATGGGAGACAGAAAACAAAAAACGAATTCTGAATCTCATACCCGATTTAGCTGGCAGAATCAGAAATAACAGGTGCGGTATTAATGAACCTGATTTCTCATCCACATTTAATAGGGACTTGTGTGTCAGTACTAATTTCTAAATGTAACTGGAAATATTTTATATATATAGAATCATGCAAACTGGACATCCCAAGGAAAGAGCCCCTGGTTGTGGGCCTGGAAGGCCCCAGGTATTATCTGGGTGCCCTCACTTGGGTTGGCCAGACAGTAAATTACTACTACTCCAGGACACTTATCACCAACTTTGTGGAGCATTTTGACTATGAGAGAAGCTCCTTAACTGTTCCCAACACTCGTGCAGGTTCACTGGTTTATGGCAGGGTTCTCCAAAGTCGGTTCTGGAGGGCCGAATCCATGCCAGATTTTTAGCTATCCCCATTTAGATAAATACAGCTATTTTAAAAATCTGGCTTGGGTCCGGCCTTCCAGGACCGACTTTGGAGAACCCTGGTCTATGGTAATACTTTCATGGAAACACATTCATTGCTTAGGGCAGGCGGAGGGATTCACTTGCTTGCCAATACATTCCATAAAAACATGAACTAATAGATATGTTTTGTATACGTTTACCAACTTGCACTTTGGCATAAACAGGACTTTCATGTTTTTGGTTTTAGAAACTGCTTCTTTGTGGCGAGTGCCCGGCTCTCATTTCATTTGTATTTGCTGAGCAGAGCACAAAACACTATCAAATGATAAGTGCAGCATATAAAGAAACCAAGTTAATTACACAGCCGAAATTAACACTGTCATAAAAGAGCAAATTAGCAATTCAAAAAGTTATGATAGCAAAAGTGTAATAAAAAAGTAGACAAATTTACTGGTATTTATGAGATAAATTGAAGCAGTGTGTAGATCTGTTCCCAGGCCAAGTGGGGAGTTATTTTATCTTGGTAGTTTACGAGTAGCCAAGCCAATCACATCTTACTCTGGGCACTGCCAATTTTCTCTATGAACATCAGTTAAACGAAATGACTTAAAATGGACTGAAAGTTGAATATTATACTTTAAAAGCTATATTTGCACATTGGAAATATCCGCAGCCTGCCTGAACTGTCACCTGTGATTTTTCTGGGAGGAGTAGGTAGATTTTGAAAAGGGTGTTTCAGTGTCATTTAGCATACTTGGCCACATTGTTTACATGACCTTCACAAGAAACATGATCACCGAATATCACAACCAGATTGCTCACCGCCTCCATTGGGGCTAAGAGTTCACCAAACAAACCTGAATCAATCAAGACAGGATAGCCTACCCCTAGTACCTTTGTTTTACTACCACTTAAGGAAAGTTTAGATGTCATGTTTCCATCTCATATAAGCTGCCTGGTTGCATGTCATTTATGCGTGCTGTCTCCAGTTGTCATTGTTTGCGAGTTGCTGCTTTTCTCCCTTTCTTACGTTAATCTATATTAGAACATTGGAATGTTGAACACTCCATTGAAGTGGTGATTCAAAAAAGTGGCTACTGACTTGCTGGAATTGGCTTCTTCACCTTCGATGACCCTGGCTCTGTATCGAGGGGGTAAGCCGACTGACCCATGGAGTCACTTCATTGGTCTGGGGCTCAGGAGAGACTTTTCATGAGCCAGATGCCACAGGCAAAGTCCTCTCTTTGCTAGCCCAAGGGGCAGCAAGTGCAGTACAGTAGTCGGTGCAGCCTCTCTTGCCAAGTCCAGGGATCAGCAGGGCAGTCCGTTTTTGGTCGCTTCTCCAGTTCTTCGTGGTCTGAGGTTCAGGGTGACAGAATGCCATATTTAAGCCCAGAAAGTGCCCTGGGGGGATGATGTGGTTACTAGCCAATGTGATACCGGAATCCCTCCAATCCTGTGATGACTTCTGGCTATGTGTGGCATATATCAATCACCACGTGCACCTTCCTGCACACTTTCAAGATGTCTGAACCCTTCCTTAAATGTTAGGGGCTTGGTAGCCTACCACAGAAATGTGGCTACCCGTGGGCTAAATGCCCACGGGAAAACAAGTTTGGTCACTGGTTTACCCTCTCTGTTTGCTCCTCCAGCCTGTCTACCTGAAAAAAGGAGCAACGCTTCAGGAATGTGCTCATCATTTGCCCACCAAAGGCAGTTTCGCCTTTGAAGCTCGCCTTTTGGGCCAACAACCTGAGTGGCTTCCTGCAAGTGGGGGGGTTAACACTTTTACCTGTAGCAGGCATCTATTGTTAACGAGCCTGGGAGTCATTTACACTACTCCCCAGGAAGGTAGAACGCTGTCTGCTGACCAGCAACTGTGCAAGGCCACTGGACAAACTGGGCAACAGAGTGACAACTTTCTAAAAGTTGTCTTTTCTTAAAAGTAGCATTAAATTTGACTTGGGCATCAAGTTGGGTTTAACCCCACGGTTAATTTGAAACCTTGAATTACCCATTTTAGTAGTCCCATTCAGAAGTTAGCCGGGCTGACAGGTCAGCCAGTAACTCTGTGTGAGTCAATGGGGCTACTAACATTTCCACAGCAAAAATGACAATTTGGAAATTTTGCTGTCAAGATATATTAAAAGTATATGTCCTACTCTACTAATATACAGCTCCCTGCCTTAGGGCTCCATAGGCTTTCCTTATGGAAGATTAACCTATATTGTTAAGGGAAGTGGAGGTTTTGCCATTGGTTTAAATTGCAAAATCAGAATAGCAGTTTAAAACTGCTCTTTCAGGCTGCAGTGGCAGGCTGAGGGCCATTTTGTACTTTGTCACACACAGTGTGGGACAGCCAGTGCTGCAGCCCTGGGGGAACATGCAGTCTTACATGCCCTCGTCACCCTTGGAACCATATATTAGGGACTTACAATAAATAAGCTTATGCCAATTGGGGGTAGCCAATTCAACATACATTTTGGAAGGGGTTAAAACACTGGCCCGGAGGTCTGGTTACAGTCCTAAGTGCAATCTCAGAGTCGAAAAACCAGCATCATCAATCCAAAAATTTGAGGGTGATCATGCAAAAAGAGGCAATTTCTTAAAGCATGTATCTAATATATAGGAGAAACATGGTCATATATTAGAAGTGTACTCAAGTGAGATTTCTAAATTAAAAAATGTGGTTGACTATCGTGAGAAGTACACCAGGAAGACCCTCCATGTTTTTGCTTATTCAATATGCAGCAGAAGACACTCAAGATCATAGACAGTTTTTAATTCCTCTGTTTTGTGGCATTCTCCATAAATGTGAATCAGATATAGATCAAGAGAAACAGATTCAAGGCCATAAATGGCACCTTAGTATGCTACCTTCTCTGTAAGTGATAACATCTATTATATTGCTTATACTTTGTGGAAAGTTCAGAGATAAGAGTTCCAATATATTGTGAGGTCAAATGTCTTCTGAGAGACTGATTAGTAACAGTGAAAACTGAGTCAGCTAATAGCCTCATTTGAATTGTTTCAAACAACAGCCACCAAAGGTGATATTCCACAGTAGTTGCAAGTTCTGTTTGCCTGCAAGATAATCTTGATTTTGACTGTGGAGGATGCAGAGAGATTACTTTATCTTAAATGCTGACCTTGGTGAAATATGTGAAAGGGGATGGATTTGGAATTAAAATGTAGGCTTAAAGACAACATTTGCTCATCCAAACAGTAATGCAGCGATGCAACCCCTTCTAACTTTCTTGATTTTTCATTATTGCATTATTTATTATCTTCTCCTTAGCCACATTTTTATTGTTCAGAGATCAAAGGCAGGGTGGAAGCCATGATTTTCCTAATAATCATTCAGCAAAAGTATGGGATCCACAAGGGTGGGTCGGTGGATATGTACTGTAGGTGGGTTAAGTTTGTATGTATTGAGATTACACAACATGTTATCAGGTTATTAGGTTTTTAAGGTTTCATGTTGAATTGAGTAACACTGACTGGATTGTAGCATTGAAAAATGTTTGGTGGGGGGACGCAGTATCACAGTTAAGGTCAAGAGAAAATATGGAGGCATATTTGTCCTAAAGGCTAAGGGTCTGAATCCAATCTCTTTGAATATTAATGGATGAGGTATCCAAGTAAAGTAGCCAGTCAGTCAGAAATAACTTTATTTCGCCAACACAATGATGGCATAAAAAGTATTCTACAAATAAATCAATTTCCATCATCATTATGAATTAAAATTACATATATTACAACAAAATTACTAAAAGAATAAGATCACGTTAAAACGTTATTCATATCATACAAATGATAATAATTCATAAATATAAACACAGTTATTGCACAGTTCAATAGCTTAGTTTACAAGTTGGATGTCAGATTGGCAATGTAGTCTTCTGCTTTTCAGGGCAGAGAAGAAGAATGAGGCCAAAGAAAAACATGTAAAGGGATCAGACAATAACTGTAGGTAATATATAGCCACACCACACTGTTTAAAATTAATTTTGCGAATGAGGGGGACAATAAATCTTTTCCTTTCTTCACCATAGAATTTACAGAAGAACAGAAAATGTAGATCATTCTGAATGGATCGATTGTCACAAGAACAAGGGGGCAGTTCAGAGCTCACATAAGTTTTAAAAGGAAGACCTAACATCAGGGGGATATAATTTAAACGAAATCTCACTAAAATATATCTATGTTGTAAGTTTGTAACAAATGATAGATTAGTTGAATTCGCATCAATCGACGTTATACTCGGGACAGCATGATATGCTCTGAATGCCGACAGCTTAAAGTTAAATTACTGTCTCCTTGCCTGTAACTTGGTAAAGTAGCCATTACTATCCTAATTTTAAATTTAGGCTGTGAATGCAAATTTGTTTCAAGAAGCACCCTTAACACATACAGTGATGGGAAAATGGCTCAAAGTCCCTTACAACTCTAAGGTGTAAACCGCTATGCAGTATTCATTGGATAATGCTTATGTGGACGCTAAGAAGTTGAGGGATGTAAGAGAAGGGAAAACCTCTTTTGGCTTTTATGGCCCTAATTCAGGTGGTGCAATAAGTCCCAGAATAAATCCTCATAAGACTAACACTTTGTAAATGCAACATAATATTGAAAGGCAATTTCAACATCACCCTCAACTCGAGTTTCGATTAGTCTGCTGGTGATTAAGCCAGAGAGGTTGCCACATATCTGGGCACTGTTAGAACAATTGATGTAGGTGACATCAATATCCTGGTTTTAAATAGTTTTTCTTATTTCATATAAACATAAGCAGTCCACCTCAGATCGACTATTACCTAGTGAATCAGACTACATTCTCACACATTCACTATGAAGATTTTAGATACATGGAGCTATCATATCAATCTCATATCTCATTACAGCTTGGAAGAACAGCCTGCCCCATTTCTTGTTCAAGATGGACAATCGGTTGTAATACGTTAATTATATATTTATATAGTGCAAAAAAAAGATGACTTTTGCAAAATGCTCAGGGCTGGATAGATTAAATCTGGGTGTGGGACACGTATTAATCCTCTCTTGGTGGATCCATTATTGAATATAATGTGTAGGTTAGAGAAACCAACAAAAACTAGGATAGCAACATAGGTAGCAGTGGAAATATCAGTCTTGGAAATTGATCGAGGCTATAACATTGTGATGGATAGCTTGAATACAAAATTGAAATCAGACAGTAAAATCATTAAGATAAAATGTAATGGCAGAAATGTTCAATGTTACCATCAGTCTAAGGTCAGGGCCTTTGAAGCTGATCACCCTAGTGGTGGCTTTAGCAGGACAGATGAGAATTAGCGCAGTGATTAACACTACTTAGGTAAAAAGGGAATAGAATGTGAGGATTTTGTGGTAAATTTCCAACTGAAGATCCTTTCTTTGTTGCAAGTTGCAAACCTAATAGGAAATATCACCCAGGACATACTTGGGAGCGCCATTGAAGATACTAGTTGGGGCGTAGTGACAGTGCCAGATTGCTACTTGTGATAAAATTTAACCAAATAAGGAACTCCAGCAGCCCCCCCAGTCATGGAAGCAAGCTACAATTGTACTCTTACTGAAACCTAGATAGGCCTCAAGACATTGTGGCTCACATAGGTGGGTATCATATTTAAATGAAGACTGTCAATTATATAGTTGTAGCTTGGCAAAGCATCAAAAATGTCAGTCTATAGTAAATATGGGCAAGCAGAGGGTTATGCTTGGCAGATATTTAACTACGTAGACATGAGTTTTAGTTATGACAAATTGATCATGATAAGATGAATAGGAATCTCCATCTCATTTGAATTGTTGTCATGGAGAAGGCACTCAATAGGGTTCGGTGGGGGATTCTGTGGGCTGCTATGAAACAAATGCAATTTCGAGCAGGTTTTATTTGTTCAGCTTGAGTAAATATATCCCCGCATCGCGTCTTCTCAGTGATGAGGTGAACCAAACAAGGATGTCCCCTGTCACTGTAACTTTTATTATCTATGCCTCACCATTGGCTGGTTAGTCATGATGAGCAAATTAGCCATCATTAATTTATGGATGATTACATTTACTCATTTATTGAGAAATTTATATAGCGCTGGTTTGACCCTGGGGTATCAAAGCACTTTATGGTACATAGGAACGGAGGTCATAGCATTAATACAAGGATTCA
The DNA here is from genome assembly GCA_963921515.1 of Calotriton arnoldi. Classification (NCBI taxonomy): domain Eukaryota; kingdom Metazoa; phylum Chordata; class Amphibia; order Caudata; family Salamandridae; genus Calotriton; species Calotriton arnoldi. The sequence goes on along the minus strand of CAWUFW010007171.1, from coordinate 608,974 downwards.
AGATTTACAGAGCATATTCAAAGGGAATAAAAAACAATGCAACATTATGTATGCATATTAAAAGGTATCAAAAGTACAAGATTATCCATCAGTGGCATTAGTGACGGATTAAACACTAGGTCAAGAGGCCGTGTCAATGATCATGTTGGTGTGGCGGGCTCATGGGAGCAGGTTGTGGTATTTCTTCAGCAATAGTGATTTGAAGGTCCATTTGAAGAACGTATAGGAGGGATTACAGCAGAGATCTTTTTGAAGTGAGGTCCAAATCCATGGAGCATTACCTTAGAATGGAACATTTCTGGGATTTTTTTTTTCAGTATGGGGGGATGATTAGGAGAGAGTTGGAGCGTTTTAGGGCCCGATTTCTACCGGTACTTGACAGTTTGTTTACCAAATATTTAGGGTTTACAGTGTGGAAGACTTTGTGGGTAATACAGGCTGTCTTGAAGATGCATCTTCTTTCTATGGGGAGCCAACAGAAACTCTTGAGAGCAGGATGTGTTCAAATCTTTTGGTACCTGTGAGGAGTCTGGTGCCTACATCAGGAGTTGTTCTTAGAGGCGCAAGGTGGCTTTTCGGGGTCCCAGTGGTTATGGCGCTGATGTAGTCAAGTTTTGAGAGGACTAGTGATTGCACCACAGTCTTTAGGTCTTCAGGTGGGATAAATGGTTTGATTTTCATGAGATGTTTAAGGGTGTAGAGCACCCCTTTGGCTGAGTTGTTGATGTGCTCTTTCATTGACATGTTTTTGTCTAGGATGATTCCCAGGGATTTCACGGAGTTGGAGAGTGTGAGAGAACAGTTAAGAGCATCCATGCTCTCAAGCTGTTTTTGGATTGGTAAAGGCTTGTTATTTGGGGAGAAGAGTATAAGTTCAGTTTTATTGGGGTTCAGTTTTAGGAGATTGGTGCTTAGCCAGGTTTGTATCTTGTTTAGTGTGGTATTCAGATGGCAAATGTCACTGTAGGAAGATGTTTTGTAGTGAAGTTGTGTGTCATCGGCATATAGGTGATATTTCACACTTGCTTGGTTCAGAATAATTGTGAAGGGTTCCATGAAGAGGTTAAAAAGGGCCGGGGTGAGGATGGAGCCTTGTGGAACTCCTTGTAGAACTGGTGTAGGTTGTGAAAGACAACTGCTGATTTTTATTTGTTGAGAGCGATGTTCTAGATAGGACGTAAACGATCTCAAGACCATGCCATTGATGAGATTCTTGAGGGTCTCAAGTAAAACTTGGTGGTTGACTGTGCCAAATGCTGCTGAAAGATCAAGTAGAAGTAAGAGGAAAGAGTTGCCTTCATCTAGAGATCAGAGCATGTCATCTGATATATTGATGATAGCAGTTTCTGTGCCTCAGCCTTTTCTGAATCCTGATTGGAAAGTGTTGTGAAGGTTGAATTTGTCGATGTGTTGGTTGAGTTGGATCAAGACGCATACTTTTGCTAGGAAAGGAAGGTTGGTGACAAGTCTGGAGTTGTTGAGGTTGTTAGGATCTGCTCCAGTTTTTTTGAAAATGGGTGTGACTTGGCCCAGTTGAAAGGCGTGCGGAACACAGCCCGACAAGAGAGAAGTATTGATGATTTTGGTCAAGAATGGCAAGATGATGTGGTTAAGGTTCTGTAATAGGGAAGAGAGCAGGGGATCGGTGGTATGGAATGTGGGTTTCAAGTTGCCAATTATATTGTGGATTTCTCCCAGGGCCGGACTGGGAACAGAAACCGGCCCTGGCAAACTGCTTGGCCGCCCCCCCCTGGGAGGGAAGGGGAGGGGGGGTGCGGCCGAGCTGTTTGCTAGGGCCGGTTTCAGGCGATTTTGTTACAGGGGGCCGATACTGCCGACCCCCGTAACAAAAACGGCCCTAAAGGGGCTGAAAACCACCCCCCACCCTGGCGGCCCACCGGGGAAATGCCCGGTACCCGCTACGGCCAGTCCGGCCCTGATTTCTCCTTCTGTCAACAATTTGAACTCTGACCAACTGCCATTTTTTTCAGTGGATAAATATCCTTCTTGACTTTGGTTATTTGTGGGTTGCTTGGGTCTTAGGTAGAGTCTGGAGAGGAAGTTACCATGGTGATAGATGCATTGTCTGAGCAGGAGAACTGAGGTGTCTGACTTGTGACATGCATAAGAGATTGTTCAATTTTCATTATTTTCTCTGAAAAAAAGTTCGCTATTTCTTCACTGCGTTAATTAGTGGCTATTGTTTCCTGACGGTATGTGAGTGTAGTTTGTTGCTTAATTATGCTGTAGAGATCCCTCGGTCTATACTTTGCCCGGTCAAGTTGAGTGCAAAAGAAAGCAGCCTTTTCTGTAAAGATGATTTTCTTGTAGGAGGCTTTCATACCCGAAGAGAGCAAGGTGTGTTGGTGTAGGGCTCTGTCTGCATAGTATTTCAGTCATTCTTAGTTGTCTCCTCTCTGTATTTAGATCTGGATTGCACCAGGATCTAGACTGGGTCTTTTTGGATCTCTTGCATTTTAGCGGGAGGTTTGTCATTGTTGAGTTTTAGTGGTCAGTGAGGCCATCTACCATGTGTAGATGAGGATGTGAATGAAGCTGGGCATTGATCTTAGTTTCCAGAGTCAATAGGGGAATTTGTTGGATGTTCCATGTTCAGTGTGCATGTATATTAGATGAGGCTTGGTAGGGTCTGGGGTTAGCCTTTAGGTTGAAGTGCATGAGATGGTGATCAGACCAGTTTATAGGTGTGATAGATCGAAGAGAGACAAGTTCACTTCTGGTAATTATCGCATCTAGAGTAGCGCCTCTGTTGTGGGTTTGATCTTTGTAGAGCTGCTTGAAGACATTGATTTCCATTAAGTTTATTAAGTTGCGGATCATGGTGTCATTCCAGCGAAGATTGAAGTCACCTAAGAACACGTCATTGGTGCCAGTTGGATAGTTCTTCTATGTAGATTGAGCGATCACCAGGGGGGTGAGATGGTATAAAGTTTGATAGGGGTTGCACCTTTTGTTATGAGTTCAACTCCTAGGTATTTGAATGTTGAGTAGTTTGTGGTCTCAAAGGTGTTGAGCCAGATGACACCTTTATGAATGATTGCTAGACCACCTCCTGTACATCCTGGTCTGTCCAGTCGTATAATGGCATTGCCAGGTGATGTGGGCAGGTCGAGTATGGGGGTTGAGTGTTCATTAAGCCAAGTTTCAGTTGGAAATGTAATGTCAATGTCACCTGCTAGTATGCTTAAGGGGTCAGGACAACTGTTTTAGGGGCGGAGTGTTTGGATGGTGGTGTATTGAGCTGGGAGTCTGGGCATTATGTTTTTTGAGGGATTCTGTTTGAGCCAATGATTACTGAGATACTAGATGAGGGCTTGGGATTCTTTAGGGATGCTTTTGTGTAGTATGATTCACTAAGTAATCTTGCATCAGATGGAGATGGGGGTTGAGGGCTCGGTGAGGACTGTGAGATAAGTGATCAAGGGGGATAGAGATCCAGTAGGTTTGCCCATTATATAAGCATCAGACTAATTGCAGATGACATAATTTTGTATATGGGAGAGGAAACTTCAGTGAGAAAGGTTCTAGATATTATGGGGCAATTCAGGAATTTCTCAAGGAACATAATAAAGCAGACCAAAGGCTTTATTTAGAGTTTGGCAGACAGGGTGCTCCGCCAAACAGTGGCACATGTCCAATCCACCGTACTTAGGGTTCCATTGACTATAATGCACTCATAATACGACAAACGGAACACCCACCATGTTTTTGAGTGAAGATAGCAAACACAACAAGATGATGGATGGAGTGCTGAAACTTTTCAACCACTCACAGTGGGGGTTTAATCCATTCTGTCTGCCAGACTCCAAATAATGCCCCAAACTAGTAAAATAAGTTTATGATAATTATGAATGTGAATCTATTTCTATATATTTATTTTGACTGCAGTACAAAATAATAAAAATGCTACCACACTAATACCTTAATTTTGAAGAAAAAGGTAATTAATTTAAATATGTTAAATTAAACCTATTTTTTAAAGATTTATTGAAAAGAAATTCCAACCTAAAGTAAAATATTAATATTTATCCCATTTTAAAATAACTAAGTTATATATAGAATTGAATTGAATTTATTTAATTAAAACTAACTGTAACTTAAACAAATAAAGTTACATGTATTTATTAAAATATTTTTGATACAATAATGCTTTTTTTAGACTTTTTTGGCTGTTTTAGTTCTAGAAGAGCAGTTTGTGAATAGGAATGGGCTTACTCTTTTGTGGGTGGGTGCATGCTCCTTCCTAACCCATCCTTAGACCGCCATAACCCCTATTTACTCCTCGCTTAACACCACTTATTTAGTCAAAAGGATTCCCCATTTTCCAGCCACTTCGTCATGTCCCTCCCACATTTGCTACAAAAACATATACGTGCATGTGCGGCAGTGCTGAATTTGTAAAAATAAATAAGTGCCAGGGCCCTCGTAAGCAGGCCACTGCAGCTTGTACCACCCATTACCCTGCCAGTGCTGCCAATGACAGTGCAAACACACATTCTAACTATCTCACTCCTACAAATGTGACACTTCAGACTGTTTCAGGTCCCCAAAGCTATAAGAATTGATTAGGAAGCAGGTATTAGTAATTTTTAATGTGTATTGAATTAATAAACAACCGGGTTGTGCTCATCTCTAAATAAAACATACAGCACCACCATGTGGCAGACTGACATAAGTGCTGGGGTTGGCAATTTAGTGTTGGTGCCACGCACTGGAAACCTCCGGCTCAAATTAAGCACCAGTATGCAGAGATATCCGCAGTCAATGAGGAGAGCTCCAAACAGAAAAGATAGGCAATGTTGAGGTGGAGATCACCACACATTCTGCTGATATTACATTAATTGCTACTGGCATGAGATGGACAGTTCCATTACACAAATGATGGGTACTGCCTTTGAGGTAAGCTATTCCGTCCATTCTGGGGTAAGACTGAAATATTGGGCAATGCCAAGTTGATGTTCTTTTTGATTAATACTACCAGCCTTCCAGTAGCAAAGTTACCTGCATCGAAAAGTTGATTGGGTAGTGAAAGGTATCAAGTATAGACCACTTAATATAAAAGTACAAGCCAGAAAAGGCAGAGATCCTGCTGGAGTGGCATTTCAGTTGTTGACTAATGTAGAGATGCATTATTGGGACCGGTTATGGAATATTATCTATATCTAATTTCTTTTTCAATGTCTTACTGTTTCTTTAAAATATGGGCCCTCAGAAATCTATCATTCACAATCAATTAAACTGGATTGAATGAACCCTATCAATATGTTGTATCAAAAATTGATGAGATAGAAGGCTTACCAATTTTTTATGCCTGAATCTATGTTTACCATATGACGATAAGAAAGCACAGGCTACAGAAAGCCAGCCCTAGATCTTGATATTCCCCTGAGTAAATGAAATTACTTATCACAATTAGTACCAATGGATGAGTAGGGTTTGTAAACTAGCTCAGTGTTTCTTTTCTATAGAATGAAAAGTTTCTGAAACTGAGGCTGAGATCATGGGGGTAACACATTATTTTTTAATTATTAGAAATGAACTTGTTTGTGACTCAGTTTTTCATCTCCTCTGCTATCTCCAGCACTGTTCACACATTTTTCATCAAAATCATTCTCATAATTGACTGTCATTTGTCATTTTGTTGATGTCAAGTAGTTTTCCTTTTTCCAGATACTTTGAAATATTGATGAGATCAGAAAATTATACGGTTTCCCAAATTACACAATTTAATATAATGTATTTATTGGAGGAGCACTCTGGTTGAGGTATTTTCTAGCAACTAGGAAGAGAGCCTTTCCAAGTGATCAATAGGAATAGCTGTGCAAATAATGTGTACTGAAACAAACTCCTTTTTAATCTCAAGTTTGACATAATCATGTCTGAAACTTGAGATGAATGTGTAGGGTTTTATTAAGTTGTCACAAACTATAATTTATTATTTCCCAGTAGTAATTGTTCAAGTAAAATGCCTCTTTCTTGGTAATATTATTTCGCCGAACATTCTATTTAGTAACTTTTGTTTAAAATGATGTGTTCATTTAATAAAAATTTTATTTATCTGCTCATTTCAGGACTACATATAGGGTACCTTTACAAATGATGAGGGTTATTCATAAGGCCGGGTTAGGCATTGCTTGTCATTTTCTAATGTACCTAAGTGAAGCCGTTGATTTGAAATTCAGTCAGCTGAGGTATTTGAAAGGTACATCACATTAAGGTAAATAATTACCACTTTTTTGAATGGTATTCAAGGTTTAACAAATTGGTGATTGCGTTAACATTCCTTATGCAGCTTAAAACTCGTAAAAAAAAGTAAAAAGCAGAATACCCTCTAAATGTGGGTCATTTTATAGATATGCTTCATGTTCTGCATCCGTGGAAAAGGTATGCCCATTAGCACTACAGAGGGGATAGAAAATTGGTCTTATGGTAGCTCACTGAATACCTTTCAGTATGAAAAGCGGCAATCAAACTGTGACATTCGTTGGATGAAGTCATCAGTGATGTCATCAGTAATGTCATCAATGGTGCCTTTTGAGATGTCATCAGTGATGTCTTCAATAATGTCATTTAACATGTTATGAGTGATATAATATGTGAGGTTATAAGCAGTGCATAACAGAGTTGCAAGCAATAGGTAGCTCACTGAACTATAACTGGTGTATTTCAGTGGTTTTTGTTTTTTAAACATCACATTGTGTGTGACTTCATCACCTAACTATAAAGTCACTTTAACCTTTCTTTTTTTACTGAATTTGTATGTTTTTTTAATTTCAGTTAAGGTCTTATGACCACACCTAACTATGATTTCACTTTAAAAATAGTTTTTTTCAGTGATTTTGTGGTGTTTTTTTCTATGTAAGGGAAGATCATATTACCATAGCGAGCTATAACGTATCTTTAACCTTTTGTTTGTTTTTTCTTGGTTAATTTCTGAATTTTTTAGAACATATTCAGCCAATGCCCCCCTGGGCATGGCGTATCGCCATGCGCAGCAGGGGGTTGCCCATGCCCAACTCCGGCATGCAGTCAACCTTCCCAGGGCACCCAACCACTCGCTGCACATGGCCCTCAGCAGTGCACAGTCACGCATTAGCCTTGTGACCAGTCCACTGCAAGTGACCAGTCCCCACTGTGCATGGTCTATGTCCTGCACAGGGCTGGTTTCTGAGAGGGCCTGCTTTCCCAGCTCCAGCCCCTCGTTCCCGCCTTGCATTGTCAGCTTTCTGCCCCTGCCCTTTTTGTATACCCTCCATTGTCAGCTTGCTGCCCATACCCCTCTGACTTGCACTTAATGGTCTGTGTTCTGCCCCTCCCACCTGTACTTTGCGGTCTGTTGTCTGCCCTGCCCCTCTTGCCTGCCCTTTCAGGGCCGCTTGGTGCCACTGTCCCTCTGCCTGCACTCTGTGGTCTATATGCTACTGCTGCCCCTTCCACCTGCCCTCCACGATTAATTGTGCTGGTCCTGCTCTCTCCTGGCTTCTCTCTGTTGTCCTTTGTGCTTCGCCTGCCTCTTTTGCCTTACCTTCATCACTTGTGTGTTGTCACAGCAATCCGGCCTGCCCTTCGTGGTCAGTGTACTTCCCCTGCCACCTCCTGCCTGCCCTCTATGTTATGTTTGCTGTCCTTGTTTTTTCCGGCTGTCCTCTGAAGTCAGATTACTGTCCCTTTATCTGCAGCCTTACCTCTGTGGTCCATGTGCTTCTCGGGTCCCCTCCCACCTACCCAGTGTGGTCCTACCCCTCCCGGCTGCCCTCAGAGTTCAGCTTCCTGCCCCTGGCCCACCTGCCTACCCTCTCTAATCCTGGTGCTGCTCCTGCCCTTTTTCTGCCTGCCCTCTAAAGGCCAGTGTGCCGCCTCTGTCCCTTCTGACTGCTCTCTGAAGTTAGCTTATTGCTCCTGGCCCCCGGCCTGCCCTCCATGGTGCATGTGCTCCCCTGTCCTCTTCCATCTGCCATCTGGTGTCCTTTGTGTTGCCCCTGCCCCTCCCTGCTGTTCTCAAAGATCAGCTTGCTGCACCTGGCTTTCCGGCTTGCCCTTCGTGGCACCTGTGATGCTCCTGCCACCTCCTGCCTGCCCTCTGAGGTCAGCCGGATGCCCCTGCCCATCCGGCCTGCTCTCTGTGGACAGCTTGTTTCCATCCCCACCTGCCTTTCATGGTCCCTTGTGCAGCCCCACCTGCCTGTCCTCCATGGTGCACAGGCTGCCCCTGCTTCTCCTGTCTCCCCTCTGATGTCAGCTTGCTGCTACTGTCCCTCCTGCATCCCCTCCGTGGTCTCTTATAATGCCTTTGCAATCCCACCTGCCCTCTGAGGTCAGCTTGCTGTCCCTGCCCCTTCAGCCTGCTATCCGTGAACCATGTGCTGCCCCTTCACCTCCCGCTTGCCCTCCCTGGTCTGTTGTGCTTTCATAGCTACTTCCGTTGGTCCTGCATTGCCTATGTGCCCCTTCTCATCTCACCAGACCTGCTTATTTTGTTTTCTTTTAATGAATGTTTTGGTATCAAAGTAGCAAAGAAATCTTTCATTTCATGGATTTCATGGGTACTGCGGTACTAAAGAAACCAATAAAAGAATAGCCGCTCTGGGTACCGCAGTAACAGGAGCTGGTAACCCGCTCCCTGAATTCATTTTTTTTAATAAGTGTAGGGGCAGTCCCTTTGGAGCTTCCCAACATGGCCTAAGCAGCCAGGGTGTGCCCACCGTGCCCGTTTTAGGATATTTTAAGTCTTATTCAGGACTCGAGACCAAGTTTTGTTTCTTGTTACGGCCAGCCAATCATCAGCAGTACTGAAAGGGCCTAAGGCCCTGGGCCAATAAGAAGGGCACATTGTTTTTTAAATTACAGTCCTACAGGGACAACTGTCGTGATATATCTATTTTTTAACCCTTTCAAGCCCACCCGAGCACCTCTTTAAAAACAAATTTCTCAAGAATGGCTGAGCGTATTTACA